>QLTV01001468.1:630332-668181 GCA_003457575.1 Thermophis baileyi
GGACAGAAGAAGGCATCATCCCCACTCCGCATAAGCTCTTAGTTTTTAGTCTATTTAATTTTTGCAATGTTAATTATTCCTATATGTATAATTGTTTTTATAATTCTATTTTTATTGCATTGTAAGCCACTCAGAGTTATGCTGGATAATAAAATAAAATAAAATAATAAAATAAAATAAAATAAAATAAAATAAAATAATAAAATAAAATAAAATAAAATAATAAAATAAAAATAAAATAATAAAATAAAATAAAATAAAATAAAATAAAATAAATAAAATAAAATAAAATAAAATAAATAAAATAAAATAAAGCCAGGATAATGCAGTGGCTAAGATACTAAACCAGAAAGTGCTAGGTCATGAGTTCCAGTCCTTCCTTAGGCATGTAAGTCAGCTGGAGGACTTTGAGTCAGACAATCTCTTCAGCCTAACCTACCTTACAACACTGTTGTTGTGGGGAAAATGGGAAATGGGAGAATTATGCATGCTATAAAAATGTATTTTATATTACGTGTAAAATAAAGGTGGGATATGTCAAATAATGTCATGGCACATATTTCTGCTAATACAAGTAGTTCTTGACTTACAACCATCCATTTAGGAACCATTTTACAATGACTATGATAATGATCTATCACTATTGTTGTATGTACACTGAGAGCTTATGCACTGGAGACAAATTCTTTGTGCGTCTAATCACAGTTGGCCAATGAAGAATTCTAAAATTTGAACAGCATTAAAAAATGATTTATGACCAGTGCATTCACTTAAAACGGTCACAGCATCCCCATAGTCTTGTGATCAAAGTTTGGGCACTTGGCAACAGGCATTTGTGATGCTTGCAGTGTCCCTGGGATCATGTGATTGCAACCTTCCCAGAGCACTTCTCACAAGCAAAGTCAATGGGAGAAGTCGGATTCATTTAACAACTGTGGCAAAAAAGATCATAAACACAGGCATGACTCACTTAATAACCACCTTGCTTAGCAATAGAAATTCTGGTTCCAATTGTGGTCATATGTTGAGGACTATCCATTATAACCCCTCAATGCAGCTTATAAAGCTATAGCAAAGTATACAATATGAAAACAGTAAAATCAAAATCAATAGTTAAAAGGCTTAGCAAACAGATTCTTTTTTTATTCACTTAAACTCTAGAAGAAGAGGGGAGGCCAAAGAGGCTTCCTTGGAGATAGCCTTTCATATATGACATATACATGCGCAACCTAATGTTCTCAGGCAGTAAACGTTCCGTTCCTTCTCTGGACTTTGGCTGTTCTGGATTGCTCCACGGTTGCTTGCTGAACAACCAGAATCAGAATAGTTTGGAGGAGGAATGGAATATTTTGGGATGTTAGGCTTTGCACAACTAATGACCTACTTTTCAAGCAAGTCAAAATATACTGTCAACCAGTATGACTTTATAGTCCGATTGTTAGGTGTAATTCTAGAGAGACTATAGTTCCATCCCCTCAGTCACAAATCTTATTTAGATCAGTTATTGCCTTTTAGCCTATCTCAAAGGGGTGCGATGAAGATAACAACAGTGACTGCAGTAGATTGCTTTTTAAACAAGTTATGGTCTTAATATCTCAAGCACTCCTAATGCCACATGTCTCTGTTTGAATATTAAGGTCAACAGAAGAGGCCTTCTTAAAGATGTCCCTCTGGCTTCATTTTCCGAGCTCCATTGGTTGGGCTTCTATCTTATTTTCAAACTGTAGAATGCACTTCAAGGAAAATCACACTCAACTCCTGCTCTTTCCACTTTTATGAAAGGAGTCCAGAACTTTCCCTTCAGATTTTTCAGTTTCAGCTTTCTTAATAAATCTTGTAATTGTTTTTATGAGATTTTAAGGTGTTATGGCCTTTTGAGTGCTTTATGAGAGGAAATGTAAAATATAAATCGAGACAAATGGTAGAAGGAAACCAAATTGGCCTGAAAGGAGGACAGAATAAAACCATGCCCACACCAACAGCATGAGGAAAAGCTTCCCTTGAAATAATCTTACATATCTCCAGGCAAGCGTTCCCTACACTCATATTTCTTTTGCTGAGAGATGAAACTACATCAGATACTTTCAGGTCACTCCTGAGGGAAGGGAGGAATATGTCAGGGCAGAGACACATAGCAGAGCTATTTGATTCAGAGTGTCCTACTCTATGTCCTCCAGATTACTTGTAATCATGTATATGATAAACTTTCCTTATTGTCATCCAGCACATATGGAGGACCTCCACTGCTGGCACTGCTAAGAGCATTCAGGCCAACTGAGGAAGACTGAAACCTGGCTGCAGCCTGCAGGAAATTAGTTGTGCTCCACAAGATAGATTCAGTGACTCAACATGGAGCCTAGGAGACATGGGACAATGTACTTTGCAAGTTGCAGACCAACATACCTCTTCACACAACCCAACAATCCCAGCTACTATCAAATGGGTTCTCCTAAACCGGGAAGCTAAAAATATATTTCTGTACTCTTCAGGCTTCACTTGGGACAGTTGTGTGCATTAAACACACAGCAAGAGAGGCTAAAGGTTCAGAGGGCAAGGTACAAAGAAACACCCAACATGGAGCCACTGGAAGCAGTAGCTAAGACTAGAAGCCATGAAAGTATTCCATCTCCTTTTTCAGCCATGCGCTCATATGTGGCTTCTATTCCAATCTCTTTCTGAAATATGAGTGAAATGCCTTTAAAAATTCTGAGGATTCTCAAATTAAGCTAATGGTTCTCAGCACCTCAAAAAGTGATATCTAAATGTAATTTATTACATCTATAAATCTGATACAAATTATTGTGACTAGATAAATTCACAGACTTAAAATAGCTGTACTGTATCTTTCAAAAAACAAAACCAATTTCAAATTTTATAGTCCTAAATATCAATCTATCAATGAGATATTCAGCTGAGACTTGACTCTGAGCTGCAGCAGATAAATAGTTGGGCCTTTTTGGCAGAAGATCCCCAATTCTGTAACACTCATTCATCCAGAGTTTCATTTTGTTCCCAAAATGAAACTGTTCTCCATTATTATTAAGAAATTGCTTTTTCAGGGGACCTTTAAATGATATTTCATTTTTTTTCCTTTCAAGCTCTAACACATCAACAGTTTGTTATTCTGCTTCCCTTCCATTGGCTTATTAGCTATAATAAAGTTACCCTGTTAAAAAAAATTTAGCTTGTTGATTTGCAAATCCTTTTTAGCAGAAAAATAAAATATAAAGGCCAAAAGGGAGGGAGAGATAAATGTGAGGGACTATGCATAATTGTGTGTTTACTTCATTCTCAAACTGCTACCCACTGTTCTGTCAAACTTAATACCTTGGGATGTGCCTTCTCACTTCAAGAGAGGCAAGTTTTGTCACAACTGTAATGATAGGAAAGGAAAAGTGCTACTAGTGCACAGTTAAGTGTTTATCCTGCTAAAGAATGTGATGCGAAGCTAGTGCCTTCAGGCATCTTACTAAGCCTTAACTCAATGTGGCTTTTCTTATTATACAAGTCTACACTGTTCTAAAACTATGTTTAAGCCAGTCAAGGTTTGGCACAATGTGTGAATCAGGTTGCTTTTCTTAACAGATCCAGTTAAAATACAGGTAGTTTTCGACTTACAACAGTTCGTTTAGTGACCGTTCAAAGTTACAATGGCACTGAAAAATGTGACTTATGACCGTTTTTCATAGTTACAACCTTTGCAGCATCCCCATGATCATGCGATCAAAATTCAGATGCTTGGCAACTGATTCATATTTATGACTGTTGCTATGTCCGAAGGTCATGTGATCACCTTTTGCGACCTTCTGACAAGCAAAGTCAATGGGGAAACAAGATTCACTTAACAACCAAGTTACTAACTTAACTACAGTGGTTCACTTAACAATTGTGGGCATGTAAGGTCGTAAAATGGGACAAAACTCACTTAAATGTCTCACTTAACAAAACATTTTGGGCTCAATTGTGGTCGTATGTTGAGGACTACCTGTATAGTCCACTACACTCTTAATATTTATTGTGGACCTACATTCAGGCATCCGGTGGTTGGATTTTAACACCCCTGGGCCTTCTATCCAGATGCTGGCTGGCAGGTCCTGGGAGTTAAAGTCTGACACATCTGGAGAACACCTGACTGGGGAAGGTTGACCTTTGTTATAGAACTTTTTTTTAAAAAGGAGGGCATATCTAAGTCTCTCTCTACCTCTACATTGTAATTGCCAGAGTGTTGTCCAAGCCTGGCTTTTCAAGTAAAGCTTTGGTGTGAGCAGCCTACTGGGTTGATATTTGACATATATTTACTGCAGGCTACTTGAAACGATTTATAGAAAAACAAGCTATAAATGCAAACTTGTTCCACAGAGACATACCAGTAGTGTCACTAGGAGGGTTTCTCCCACCGGGTTGTTCCAGTTCAGTCAATGTATTTCTGTCACCTTCATCATCTTCATCATCGTGTTCTTGGCCTCCCGAAGCCTGAGGCAGGCCTCCCTGGGAGGTAGGCGTCCTGTGTGGGGCAAGTTCATCTGGAGCATAAGTAGGAGGGTAACTTTGGGAATAGGATCCTTGTGGGGGAGGTGGATGAGGGTTTGAGGGAGGGCGGGCAATATAGGTGAAAGCGGTGGTTTTATGAACCACTGCAATATCTTCGAGGTAGCGTTGAACGGCATCTGCTAGAGCCCCACTCCCATGCTGCGCATAGCTGTAGTTGCCAGGGGGTGGTGCCCGGAAGGCTGTGAGCAAAACAATTTCGTTGCCTGTTTGACGCCGGTACTGTTCTGCTGCAGCCACCAGGGCTACCCAATTTTCCTTATGATTATCTGCCATATCTGTCATTCTGCAGGCAAACAAAACAAGAAGGACACTGAGGTTAAACCATTGCACAGTGGAAAAGAACTCATCCATAGTTAAAAAGCTGAGCTGATGAAAATATTAAATATTCACAGGAAGAAAACAAACACCTGTTTCTAAGCGACACAAATACCGCACTGCAACAGGCATTCAAATTCACACCATGCCTTTTTTTAAAGACAGCTTCTGCCGCCTATGGTTGTTTTTGCCCAGTTCAAAAGCAAAATACTTTTAGTCAATTTGCCTAACCAATTAATCAGCTGAATGTCACAGCCCAGGTTCGCCCTGGGGCACTTTTATGAGAGACCAGGAATGGACAGAAGGCCAAGAAACCTGGTCTGTCTCAGAGAGGGAATTCAGTTTAGCAGCCTAACCAGAGCCTGAATTCAGAACACCTGGCATTGAGCAGGAGTTAAAAAGAAAAAGTTAAGAAGCCACCATGAACAAACAGCCTGTATGAAAACCAAGAGAAGCCACAAGCACACCTGGAAGAGCCAAAGAAGCTGGAGCCCTCTGGGTTCTTTCACGGAGAGAAGCAGCCAGAGCAAGAGCTTGCAAGAGGCAAACAAACAACGATAACGTGCAGGGCAGAAAGTGGGGTTCAGGTGATAAAGACTGCTCTGGAAAGAGCATGCACCGGGTGTGGGGGAGTGGGGTGCAGAGAAGGCTATTCAGGGAGGAAAGCCCCCCTTTCTAATGGGGCACAGCCAAAAAGGGCACCAAAGCAAATGATACAGCCCTGGAATAAAAGCAAGGGGGTGGGGGGTGGACACATACCGACAGACAGACAGACAGACAGACAGCACTGTGAGGAAGAAGGGACGCCCCCCGGCACAAATCTTTCCTTTCTCTCCCCAGCCCCCCGAGGAGGGCTCCGAAAGGAAGCGGCGGGGGAGTGGGGTGACGCATATTACCTTATCTTGCCTCTTATTTCTTTTTCCCCTCGCTTAAGCACCGGAGACCCGTTCCCTCCCAGCCCCCTTGGGGGTCAGCAGCCGGAATCCTGACCTCTCACCTTTAACCCTTCCCAGGACAACTTATGCCGCCCCCCCTCCTCCTCCTCTTCTAAACAACAACCGCCACCTCCCCCTCCCCACCCCCAAGACTCCGCCTCCTCCGACCGCCCTTATAAGACATGAGACCAGCGCCCACACGCTGCCCTTTTCAAAGATGGAGGGCGGGGAACAAAGGAGGGCGTCGGGGGGAAGGGGAGGAGTTGAGAACGTCGATTGGCCTTCTTTTGCCCGACCCAAAGATGGCATCGGAAGGGTGAGCGTTTCCTCGTACGCATGCGTGTGATTGTTTATGAAACCCAGTTCATATTAAATATTAAATTTATTTATTTATTTTTAAATTTTGAGGGCTTATCAAAATCCGCATGGCGGCGAAGAGATACCGATAATTCTAGAGATGGCATATTAATAGAGAGGGAGAAAGCTACATGTGACTGTGAACTTGGTAGGAAACCCGCCGAATAAGGAGGCGGCGAGAGAGGGACTCAAGATACCCACGTGAAAGTTGAAGAATCTCAAGTTTAAAAGAATCTCTGTTTAAAACATGGCACCCTCGGCTGAGAATTTTCGCACGCGATTTAAATTCGTATCCACCAGGAGTCACTAGCGGATTGCTACAGGCAGGGCGACTAAAACCCTGCACGTTCCTAAAGCAAAATGTTGCTATGCTGCAGATATTCTAAAGAACAGCAGGTGGCAGCAAAGAGAGGCTTCTAAGCCAGTGTTTGTCTATCTTTGGCAACTTGAGGATTTGTGGACTTCAACTCCCAGAATTCCTCAGCCAGCAAATCCTCAAGTTGCCAAGGTTGAAGTCCCCTGCTCTAAGCTATTTGCTGCCATCGCCTGGTCAGACCTGGGAGTCTGGATTCTGAGATCTCTCGCCTCACCATGCTTGCCATAGTTTTTCTAATGTATTATTGATATTATTCTGATTTATTTGCTTGGTTGTGTGAGCTGTCCATAGTCCCTGGAGCTGGGAGGCATTTCTTAGGGTTCATTGTACAGCCAGCCAGATGTTTAGACTGGATTTGGCATTTTTATCTAGCTCTTCGCAAGGACCTAGATAGGTGTATCTTGTTTGATAGTGCTTAGCAGAAAAGATATATACTGAATCATCATCAACATCAAACACTTCTGTTGCTAAAATACGATGCTATCAAGCAGAGTTTTACAGCCTATCAACTTCCAAGTATAGTATGAACACCCCAGCCAACATGGCCACTTTGCTACGAATTCTGGGAGTTGAAGTCTCAAGAAGCGTCCCACTCGGAAACTTCTCTAAAGTTTGTAAGTTATTTGTCATTTGATAGAAAACTCTTTCCCCCATCTATAAAGATGGGAAAAGGATTCACTTTCTCTCTGCTGCAAGATTAATTTCATATATTATTTCATTCAATAAAATTCCCTCACTTTTCCCACACCAAGGGAGTGGTCCCTTGATAATTGCAAGAAACTTTAGATGAGCTTCAAATATTTCATGGACATAATTTTCTTGGTAATAATTTATTGGCATTACTTCCCGCCCTCCCCCGATATCCAGTATTGATATTGCTTAAAAGGCTCCCAACCATATTATAATTCATCCTGGACGAACCCCAGCTTAGCTCCGAGGCCAAAATCACCCAGATGCTTCCACGGGCCAGCTTCCCTAGTTAAATCATAAAATATGTTTCCTATTTCATGCCTTATTAAGTTCTTCGAATGTGTAAACATTCCTTAACCGGTGCATAATTATTTAACATTACTTGAACTCTGGCGATAAAGTCACGTTTAAAGATCCAGTCAGTTTGACCTTTCCAAAGATGGCGCCAAAAGCTTCATCTGCGTTTCCAGACAAGACATCCACCGTTCCAGCTTGAGTTTTTTTCGCGCCAGAAACAATGATGGCGGCTTCACGAAACATTAAAAACAGAAAACTGCTCTATGAAAAGGGCGGGGTGAATCGGAGCAGGAAATGACGTGTTTGTTTTTCAGGAAGTAGCTGTCAGGCAGAATGGAGTTAGGGGGCTGCAGGGTAAGAGAGGCCTTTAATCGTCCAGGGTGATCCTCGTTAGGCTCCCTGAAGCAAAAATGGGCTCTCAAAGGAAAGAGGATTGAGGGGTTTTTTTCCAGCGTGAGCCGAAAATGATTCCCCGGGAAACGAGGGCCGGCTGTTGTCATTCCGTATGGAAACTCTGGTTTGTTAGAAATGGGGAAAGGTGCTTTCTTCCGCCTTGGAAGTTACAGGGAGACGTGATATTCCTCCTATATGTATCGAGACTCCCCCCTCCCCCGGTGGTATGTAGAAGTTGGTTATCAGCGTTACGGTTATGTAAAATGAGGTGTCCCCCCCCCCCTTTTGTTTTGGAGTTGTTTTGAGGCTTTGACAATAAACCATTAAAGAAGTTTGGATCTTGTTACTTGAGCTGCACATTGGGGGGAAAACTGGAGGATTGGAATTCTGGTCCTTTTCCTGCCCCTTCCATTTCATTTCTTTTCTTCTGACTTTTTGCAGATTGCGTTTGAGAAAGATGGGGTCTATTTACACACCAGTGCAAAGCGGCATCCTGACCAGGATTCCCTCATACCTGGAGTTATCCGCATCATTGAGAAGGTGGGTCGAGACAGGTTGCCCATTGGATTGTAAACTGAAGCAGGAGGCTATGTGGTCGTGATGAGAAAATTGGGGTATTGGAGTATTGTATTGGTTACATTGGGGGATCCTGTTCAGTCTTATTTACCTTTAAATGAATGGGCCAAAGCAGGCTCAAGACTTTTTTTCTCTTTTGCTTTTTGGATGCTGGAGGAAGAATCTGAGGCTTTTGTAGCTTTGTAATATTGTCTAATTGTGACATTATGGTTAAAGGTAGTTAGGATTAATTTGAACAAAACTGATCAGAATAGCGGAAGCTTTGTATTTGAGTCCAAGGGTTTCTGCAGTTTGTTCATACTACAAGTTGTTCTCATTTAGTGACCACAATTGGGACTGGCAACTCGACCGTTAAGCAAAGTGTTACTTAAGCTAAGTAAACATCACAATGTTATCATCTTACTTCAGTTTTCCTTTGCTTTGCAGACCTGAGAAAGCTGTAAATGTGTGGTCTGGTTGCAAAGTTACTTTTTTATCACTATTGTAATAGTGCAAATGGTAGCTAAATGAGGCAGTTGTTAAATGAGGACTACCTGTATGCTATATTAATGCATGTGCACAAGTAGTAGTTTATGTAGTACATAAAAGATTTAAATATTTCAGAAGAAATTTTAAGTTTCCCACAATTTATGATTTAAGAAGTGCACATCAAAAAGCATTAGGCAAGTTGTGATGGTATTTTAGATAACAAAGTGGGGGATGAGCAGTATTTCAGTATTTATGCATCAGCTGCTTTTCAAGGAGGAAACACGTGAAATTCAGCACTCATTTGATCACTTAAATTTCAAAATTTAAAAACCAAGTTTCGGGATGAGGGATTTTGTTGGAATATTTTATTGTAATGTTGCTTCCTTTTCATTCAGGGTTCAGATACTTTACTACAATGGACCCCTGTGGAAGAATCTTCAGATACTGCTCAAATCATGTACACTAAAAAGGTAAGGCTTTCTGCTGATTGATTCATCTACCTATATGTATTAAATTCTGTGGCATATTTGCTCTCTATATTTTGGCAGAAGCAAAAATACATCTCTTTAGATTAGTAGTTTTTCTTGTTTAATCACTGTACAGGTTGCTTGTTCTTTGCAGAGCAATATGTTATGGTATCTTTGCAGTTGGTATGTAAAAGTTAAAAAAAACCTCAGTCTCTTGAAGAAAATAGTTACAAGAATAAAGAACAATGCTAGGGTTTCAACTATACATGTCATAAATTCTCCTAGAATTGTTGTACAGGTAGTCCTTGAGTTATGACTGTAATGGAGCCCGCCCATCATGGTTGTAACTTGTGAGAGTTGTAAAATGGGTCAGTCACACGAAATACATGATTTTACAACCTTTTTCCAGCAGTCATTAAGCAAATCAATGGTTTGCTATGGATACAATTTTGAACAGGAACATTGCCCTGAAGACACTATGAGGGACATATTTAAAAACATTGAAATGTCCTCTAATCTTGTTTTCTCTTTACTAGGATACCATTGGCTCCCAAGCCAAGGAAGAACACTTTGATCCAGGATATGAACCAGACTGGGCCGTAATCAGCACTGTGGGGACAAGATCTCGTGTTCAAGAGGAAACAGCTGGTAAATTGAAAGAGGAAGCACTAGTTTCCTTTTATGAATTTCAGTTGTGTGTATCTAGGTTTACTGATGAAGTTGTAATAAGGAGTGGAACATGAGGATGAGAAAAAGACAGTAGCTAGAAATTGTGGGATTTTGTTTCCTCTGTCCTTTGTCACTATGCTTTTCCTGTGTTTCCCCTACCAGTTTCTGGGTCAAAATCTCCAGTCCCTCGTGGTCAGTGGGCCTTCTCTCTCAGCTTGTCTGAGCTGAAATCCATCCGTAAGAGTAAACCAGGCCTCGGCTGGTCGTACCTCATCTTCATCACCAAAGAAGGCATTTCCATTCAAGCTTTGCATTTCCACCGTGGAGGCACGAAGGCCCTTCTCAAAGCTCTTTGCAAATATGTTATATTAGCCACGTGAGTGAGATTACATCACAACCTCTGTTACTTTAAAGAAATAAGATGCAGTCTCCATCTGGTTTAAACTTGTTGCGTGGAATAGGGGAATGTTTTCTAATATCAGCTTCTGAAAGTGAATTTTGAAAGCCTTTATTAGATAGCAGGATATTCCAAGGCTGTAGATTAATTTAGGAAGTGAGGAAAAATATCCAGGAGGAAAGCAGTAGTAAATCACCTTTACATTGTTAGCAAGGAAATTATTTCAATTTGTCCCTGAAGTTACTGGGAGTCAAGGTCGACATTATTCTTTGTCTCATTGGATGCTTTGAGCAAAGTGCTGGCTAAGTTGCAAGTAAGGCCCAGACACCTAGCAACAGCAAGCGAAATCTGGTTATCCTGGTTTGTTTGGGATTTCTTGTAGTCATCTGATGGGCATCATTAAGTTGCCATGCTTGGTGACTATGGGGGTGGCCTTTCTCCCTGTCCTTTTCAAATGAATCAAATGCTTTCTTCACAACTGAATAAGAACTAGTCTTAGGTTGTAGAGACCATTCTATGTAGCTCCAGATCAGTAGAGAAGATAGCATGCTACACACCTTATGCACTTTTTAATAAGATAAATGCAGTTTCTAAGCATTCAAATTACATAAAGTTTTGTTCCTGCATGTAAAGTAAAGTGACCTTGCTCTATAGTATTTAAGGGAAATAATAAAGCAAAAGCAATTTCTCCAATGTGCTAGTTTTCCTTGTGTAGGTTAGAAGCAGCTGTAGTTAGAAGCAGAATCGTTCCAGAAGGATATTATGGACACAACAGGGATTAGAAAAAAAGATTTGGAATGTTTGTTTGACAGCAGCGAGAATTCTACATGCACAGAAATGGAAAGATGCACCAATCCCAAAACCGAAGAATGGATGGAAAAAACGATGGTGCTTGCAGAAATGGCAAAACTGACTATTTTAATAAACATATGCAGCGTTGTTTCTACTTGGAAACTGTGTCTAGATTTTGTGCTCGAGACAGAAAAAAATGAACTCTTGATGCCAGTTAATATAGTTTGTTTTTATAGAAATGGCTACTACCTGTTAAGTTGGTAAAGTAAAAAGTTGAGACTGTAATTCTATTCTGTATAGGTAGTCCTCGACTTACAACAGTTCATTTAGTGACCAAAGTTACAACAGCACTGAAAAAAGTGATTTATGGCCATTTTTACACTTACAACCTTTCTAGCATCCCTATGATTGTGTGATAAAAACTCACTTAACAAATGTCTCACTTAACAACAGAAAATTTGGGCTCAATTGTGATCATAAGTCGAGGACTACCTATACTTCCCTGTACTGTAAAAAGTTGGAAGTCAATGCTTTCATTTTCTTTTCCCCCTTTGCCCTACAGCTTTCTTTCCTTTTTCTTCCAAATTTTCCTGTCATCTTTATTTTCATCTTTATTTTTATACTATGATGATTTAAACAATGAAAAAATATATAATGCACCCGACAATTTATCACAGTGTTGAAACCCTCTTCCAATTTTTTTTAAAAAAATCATTTTTATTTCCTTTTTCTTTCTTTCTTGTAGCTCCCCCAAAGATTCTCGGCTCTACCTGGTTTATACACATGACTCAGATGCCCTTTCTCATTCCTTTGATGAGCTTCAACTCTTTGATGACAGTTCATCAAATCTAGTATCGGTAAGACTGTTTTCTGAAGGGCCTTCATGCCTTTTCCATACTCTGGAAAAGGAATGAAGGAAAACTAAAAGCAGAATGGGGCTTTGTGGGGGAAAAAGGACAAGCTGTTAGTGGGTTTTTTTTTTCTTCAGGCAGAAGCCTTGGTTTAGGAATGTTTTGGGAACAGTTATTTTGAACCAAAAGGGATCAAATCAGAGGTGGGTTCCTCCCGGTTCGGACTGGTTCTATGGAACCGGTAGTAACTTGGCGGCCTGGGTCGCTAGAATCGGCAGTGACCCAGGACTGCCACGCCCCCGAACCGGCTCTCTCGGTGGCGCCTACGGCACCGCCATCTTGTTTTTTGCTTCTGCACACGCGCAGAAGCTGGTTTTTTAGCACTGTGCACGTGTGCACGCCCGCGCGGTGCGGCAAGGAGCGAACCGGCAGCGAAGAAATTCAGAACCCACCCCTGGATCAAATGTACAATAAAGGTGTTGTGTACACTCTTAAGCAGGGATGTGGAATTAGTTTAATGAGTTAGATCAGTGATTCTTGACCTTGGCAACTTTAAGATGTCTGGACTTCAATTCCCAGAATTCCTCAGCCAGCCATGATATCTGGGGAATCCTTGTAGTTGAAGTGCAGATATCTTAAAGTTGCCCAGGTTGAGAAATACTTGGGTTAGATGATAAGCCAGCAAGTGAGAAGCCAGAACTCTGTCTTCGATCTTTTGAAAACTCAAGCAGACTGGATATTTTTATTCATACTATGCTTTTCAACTCCTGCATCCAAAAATGGTATATAAGAAGAATATCTACAAAGATTTCACAGAACTAGAAATTATAGAACATAGAACATCATCAGAATTGGAAGGGACCTTGGAAGTCTTCTAATCCAACCCCCTGCTCAAGCAGATCTATACCATTTCAGACAAATGGCTGTCCAGTCTCTTAAAAGCCTCTGGTGATGGAGCACCAATAACCTCTGGAGGCAAGTTGTTTCACTGGTTAATTGTTCTCACTGTTAGAAAATTTCTCCTTTGTCCTAAGTTGCTTCTCTCCCTGGTTCGTTTCCATCCATTGCTTCTTGTCTTGCTTTCTGGAGCTTTGGAAAATAAGTTGACCCCCCCTCCTCTTCTTTGTGGCAGCCCCTCAAACTCTGGAATACTGCTATCATGTCACCCCTAGTTCTTCTTTTCTCTAGACTAGCCATACTCAATTCCTGCAACCTTTCTTCATTAGCCTCCCTAATCATCTTTGCTGCTTTCCTCTGCACTCTTCCCAGGGTCTCAACATCTTGTCTATAATATGGTGACCAAAACTGGATGCAATATTCCAGATGTGGTCTTACCAAAGCTTTATAAAGCAGTATTAACCCTTCACGTGATCTTGATTCTATCCCTCTGTTAATGATTGAGTGTTTAAAGCTGCACCATCAGGTTCTGGGCAAACATGATTTGAATTTAGGTTTCAAGAAGTGGATTATAGACTGATAGTTGAAAAAGAGGTTTAGCCACTTCAGCAGCTATTCACACCACCAGCAGCTATTTACATTGGAAGAAAGTAAACTAGATTGGAGAGGGCTGCAATTATATCCTGAGTACTAACTGCAGAGTTTCGGATACATGGGTACTGTTGAGATGATTAGCACCGGATACTCCTAGACCACAGATTAATTAGGAACTATGAATAATATGCAACATGCATTTGATGCAGTAAAGTTTAACAGGTAGTCCTCCCTTAGCAACCAAAATTGGGACTGGCAACTCTATTGCCAAGGGCCACAGTTGCTAAGCGAAGCATCATGTGACTGTGACTTAACGATTTTACTTCCACCTTCTCTATGAACTCTGCTTATTGCAAGCCAATTGTGAAGCACACAAATTGTGATCACATGACTGGGATGCTACAATGGTTGTAAATGCTTGTTGGTTGCAAAGCTGTTTTTTTTTTTTTTCACTGTCGTAACTTTGAATGGTGAGGACTGTAGCTGTAAACACGTTGTGGTTGTTTTTCCTCCTAGCGATTCCTGCAGGATCCTTATGCTGCCACCTTTGGCGGCTTCTCCAAAGTTACCAATTTCTTCCGTGGAGCTCTGCACCAGGAAGATGGACTCACCCACCATTCCTTTGGTGACTCAGCAGCTGCCAATGTGGAGGAAGAGACAGGCTTTGAAGTCATCACCTGTGTGAGTGTTGAAATAGGCAATTTTGAAGGCTGGCAGAGATGGCAACCAGTCAAGGGGGAAGAGTTTTTCTGGCTCAAGGAATGGCTGGTTATCCCTTCTGCCACCCATTTTCTCCAACTGTCATAGAGTTACTGAAGATGCGGTCATGTTGTGGGGGTAGCTTGTAGAAATGCAACAAGTAGGACACTGTAGAAGGAGCAGATTACAAGCGAACTCTTCGAAGGAAATCCCTTCCCCTTGACCAAAGAGCAGCCAGCCAGTCTTTAAACACAGAAGCTTAAATGGACCCATGTCAACCTTAGAACAAATCTGTGAAATGAGATGTGTAGGAGGAGTGGCAGCTAGTTTGTTAGAGTGGCTTGTGCTGCCTTGTCATGTTTACACATGCATCTGTCAGTTTTATATATTTGGGTACCTAGTCTTCCCATCAGTGGAGTGACTACACAAGTGATTCATGAGGACTAAAAAAAACTTCACACCCAGTGTGAAGCTGCTGTAGTAGTAGCTAACGTCCAAGGTATCTTGACATTTTATAGAAACTTACTGGAGATTCGAAGTCGCAAAGTTTTGTAGGACTCAGAATCTGATTCACCTTCTTTTGTGATAGCCCTTAACTTACAGATTTCTTCCAGCAAAAATGGCAGCTGTGGCTGCTCTTAAGAGGATTTCAAACCTTACATTTGTGCTTTCTGAATTTTAACTGAATGATATTTGTTGAGGGTATTTTAAAAGTGTGTCATACTTGGAACTGGTTTGAAGAGCTAACTATATTGAAAATGGTTATACTACGCTAATACGTTTATTCTATAAGCTTCCTTCAAAAGATTATGCTCTTAAAAGTAACTTAAAAATGATCAAACAAATGAAGATGCAGTGGGGTACCTCGGCACTGGACTCCTTTGAAACTCATTGAATTTGGTACTCAATGCATTTTGACACGAAAATTTTGTTCCGGTTCTTATCATTTGTTTGGTTCTCGTGCAAGCTAGAACTTGTCGGTGTCAGCTGTCTTGTGAGTCACAACCCTTTCCAGCTGAAACAAAGGATCACATGTTAATTATGTGGTTTGTTTGGAACTCGTTGTTTTTAGTATCTGTCGCACCCCTTGGAACCAACTATTGATGAGTACCGCAGTAGTTAACAGATTCACAACAGAATTTCTCCTTTGTTTGCTAGACCTACTGCAGAGAAACTGGGAAGTTGCTTCTAGAACTTCTCAGTGTGGAAAAGAATTTGCAATATGTAGGCACATTTGACTATAGAAACGGTTCTTTAGGCTCTTCAGCTTTACCACGTCCCTCTAATGCAAAAGAAGGAAAGTTTTAATCATTGTCCTTTCACCCTCCTTCCCTCTTAAGGAACTTTCCTTCTTCAGATACAATTGTTTTTTTTTAAGCTTACTTTGTTCCTAGCAGCAGGCACAACTAGGAGAACGGCCCTCTGTTCAAAGGGAGACCCCTGTTACGGAGCAGGAATGGGAACAGCATCTGGATCCTGATGGGCGTGTACTGGATCCCATTGGATTGCGGAAGAGGATCTTTGCTGGGGTGAGATTTGTGGGATGGAGGACAGCTGGACCAGCATGCCTTGTGTCTCTGGGATAGAAAATAAGAGGAAATTATTGTGGCTGTTTATTGGAATGCCCATGTAAATTGGGCAGAGTAGTATGATATTGGATAGTCCTCGATGTACGACTTTTTCATGATGGTCGTAAAGCGAATGTGGCGGTTGTAAAGTGAGCACTGTTGTATAGAAAACCCATTGTCCACATTTGGCATTACTTTGCCAGAAGCTGGAAGTAAATGCCAGTTTCTGGAAAAAAAACAACAAAAAAACCCCTCACAAATCATGGTCATGTGACTGCAGGACACTGCAAACAGCCGTAAATGCAGGCTGGTTGCCAAGTGCCCAAAATGTGATTACGTGACTGCAAGGGCTGCCAGACTGTCTGAGCTTTGAATTGGGGGTCTGTCATAACATCAAACAGTTGTAAGTTGAGGTCCACCTGTAACTGTGTTCCCTACCTTTGATTTAAGCCCTAGAATTGATGCAAGGTAGGAGCTTTGTTCTATAATAGCAATAGCGCTTATATACTGCTTCATAGTGCTTTTACAGCCCTCTCTAAGCGGTTTGCAGAATCAGCGTATTGCCCCCCAACAATCTGGGTCCTCATTTTTACCCACCTCGGAAGGATGGAAGGCTGAGTCAACTTTCAGCCTGGTGAGATTCGATCTGCTATGTAAACTGCTGGCAGCCGGCGATGAGCAGAAGTAGCCTGCAGTACTGCACTCTAACCACTGCGCCACCGCGGCTCCTACTTTACTTGGCTCGTTGCTTCCTTTCTTTGAACTATATATTTTTTTTTTTTGTCCTTTTCAGGGACTCAGCATGTCATTACGTAAGGAAGTGTGGAAGTACCTTTTGAACTATTATTCCTGGGGCAACACCAGCGAAGAGAACAAGGCGCAAGTGAGACGGAAAACGTAAGCCTGATTCTTCATCAGGGAGTGGCCTGTTTGGAGGAGAGCTAGTCCTGGGGTTTGGCAAGGACTATTGGGTCTGCAGAGGTGACCTGAGTCTGAGCATTTTCCCATTCCATTCTTCTACCTTCTCCTCAGAGATGAATACTTCCGCATGAAGTTACAGTGGAAGTCGGTCAGCGAGGAACAGGAGCTGCGGAACTCTTTACTGCGGGGTTATCGCAGCCTTATTGGTTGGTATAAATTCTACTCGTTGGTTTTGAGGTTTATTCTCATTCTGTGACAGCACCTGGCTGATTTGTTTTTGCCCATCTTTTTTGCCAGTGGCCGCATTCGCAACTCCTGGAATTCTTAGCCATGCTCAGCTAGTGGCCTAAAGCAAGGTCATTCTATTCATAAAAATCTACCCTCGTGTTACAGCCAGATGCTTCTAAACACAATCCTTTCTTCCTTTATTGTTTCCCAGTATCTAATATTGCAAACCATGTTTCCCCTTGAATGTGGAGGTTCCTCCCATTATCTGCTCTGGTTAATAGTTAATAATCAGTGCACAGAAGACAGAATCTTTTAGAGCTTTCCAAGACAGCAGCCATCACCACTACTTCTGACAGTACATTGTATGAATGAATTATGCATTATATAAATAAGTGCTTTCTTGAATGTGGCCTGAATCTGTTGCCAATCAGGTTCAGTGAGTGATTTCCAAGTTCTTATATGCTACATCAGCGGCCCCCAACCTTTTGGGCACCAGGTACCGGTTTCATGGAGAGAGGTTTTTCCACCGACTGGAGGGGGCTTGGTTTCGTATGCTGCATACACCCCGTGGATGGGGCTTCGCTTGTTTGCACGGCCCGGTTTCTGGCATGCCTTGGACCCGTGCCGGTCCATGGACCTGGGGTTGGGGACCCTTGTGCTACATTATAGCAATAGCACTTATATACCGCTCCATAGTGCTTTGCAGCACTTTCTAAGCAGTTACAGAATCAGCATATTGCCCCAATAATCTGGGTCCTCATTTTACCAACTTTGGAAAGATGGAAGGTTGAGTCAATCTTGAGCTGATCAGAATTGAACTCTTGGCAGTGAGCAGAGTCAGCCTGCATAATGGCATTCTAACCTCTGCGCCACCACGGCTCATTATAAGACAATGAGTCTGATCTCTATTTCTGCTTTCTCAGCACCCTCATTCATAACATGATTGATTATTGATTTCTATTGAATCCCACCAGTGCTTGTCCTAATATTTTGGAACACCCTTTTTCTAATCTAAATTGTCTAAGCTGTGTGTATGACCATTTGTTCTTTCCTTGGGATGCAATGCCTCTACCTTTCCTCATTGTTTTACTTTCCTGATTTAGTTTGCCTTTTTTTAATATGAATTCCTTCCCTGAGTTATCCTTCTGAATGTCCCTTGTAAGGGGGCAGTACAGGTGAGTGTTATAAACTTGTATTTGTGCCTTTGCAGAAAGAGATGTCAGTCGCACAGATAGAAACAACAAATTCTATGAGGGCAGTGAGAATCCAGGACTGGTACTCTTGAATGATGTGCTGATGACATACTGCATGTACAACTTTGATCTAGGTGAGCTCCAAGGAAGGAGAACAGTCCAAATAGTCATGGCTTAAGAGGGGGCTCTTAGAAACATAGAAAACTGATGGCAGAAAAACACCAAATGGTCCATCATTGGACCATTTTTATTTGTAGTCACTATTTTTTACTTCTATTTATTTAATTTTATTTATTTTATTTTTGTCAGATAATAGACATGTGTTTATCCCAAGCATGTTTAAATTTGGTTACTGATGATTGACCCACTACCTCGGCTGAAAGTTGGTTCCAAGCTTCCACTATTTCTCTGAAGTAATACTTTCTAACATTACTTTTGAACTTCCCTCCTGTCTGTTTGAGGTCATGCCCCCGTGTTCTTTATTTTTGCTTAATATTGAAACTATTGCTTTCTGGAAGCTTAATGGACAAAGGTGGAAGGAAGCAGAAGTATGGGTAGAAAGGAATAGATACAATGTAATCATGTGCAGCTACATGGATGTGAAAAGAGTGCTTCAGAGGGAATATGAGCATCTTATTATAACCGTCGGTGTTTCCGTAAACAAGGCGCAAACCTGGGAAGCTGAGCCAGCAGCCATGTGGCCTAGGACATGATTGAATTAGTGAGGCACTTCCAAGACGCAACACAGTATTTGTGTTCATCATTGTCTTCTTAATATGTTTCCTGGAACCGCGTGAGCCCAGGAAAAGGTGCATGTTCTTTTAAAGAGTCATCGCAGAAAAGACAAGCATTAATTTGAAAAAATCACCTCAAATTAAGAAATTAACACTCTTGTTCATTATTTCTTTTGCTCGCCTGAACAGGGTACGTACAAGGCATGAGTGATCTCCTGTCCCCCATTCTCTATATCACGCAGAATGAAGTCGATGCCTTCTGGTGCTTCTGTGGTTTCATGGAACTGGTGGTGAGTAGGATGTGTGGGTCTTTGTAACCATAATTACCGTATTTTTCGGAGTATAAGACGCACCGGAGTATAAGAAGCACCTTAGTTTTTGGGGAGGAAAATAGTGGGGGGGGGGGGGGGGAAATCTAAAAAAAAGATCAGCTTCAGCACATTATTTTATCCCCTGGTTAGGGCTTAAAAAAACCTTCGCAGAGAGAAGCAATGCAAAAAGTCTGCAAAGACTTAGGGCTGGAAAAAACCTTGGGAGGGAGTAGCAATGAAAAAAGCCTGCAAGCTGGGAAGAGCTGGGAAGATAGTTAGCACCTAGTTAGTGCTGAAAAAAACCTTAGGAGGGAGTAGCAATGAAAAAAGCCTACAAAGACTTAGGGCTGAAAAAAAAGCTATAAAAAAAAAAAGAGTATAAGACGCACCCAAATTTTCAGCTTCTTTTATACTCAGAAAAATATGGTAATTAATATATCCTTAGCTTTATTTTAAGACATTTCTCAACAAAGTTACAGTATGAAATTCAGGGAAGCTTTGGGTCTTTGACCTGACTTGCTACTAGTTTAATTTTTTTTAAAATTATGTGTTTGGATTATAATCTTGGCTTTGTATTTTAAAAAGTGCCTTGAAGACTTACTTTTAGGGAAGAGGCTGGTATACCGGTAGTATTTGGTTTACGCCCACAATAACGCCCAAAATTTCTGTTGCTAAGTGAGATATTTGTTAAGAGAGTTTTTCCCCATTGTATGACCTTTCTTGCCACAGTTGTTAAGTGAATCACTGCAATCAGGTTAGTAACACGGTTGTTAAGTGAATCTGACTTCCTCGTTTATTTCGCTTGCTAGAAAGTCAGAAAAGATGATCATATGATCCTGCAATTGTCATAAATATGAGTCAGTTGTCCAAGTGTTTGAATTTTGATCACGTGACCAGGGGAATGCCATAGCAATCATATTTGTGCAAAACGGTCATAAATCATATTTTCAGTGTTGTTGTAACTTTGAACGGTCACTAAATGAACTGTTGTAAGCTGAGGACTATCTGTGTACATTTGCTTGACAATAATTACTTCTCCCCACCGGTTTTTTCATGGTCTTCTGTTTTCTGCTTGCAGCACCACAATTTTGAAGAAAGCCAGGAGTCCATGAAACGCCAGCTTTGCCAGCTCACCTTGCTTCTTAGAGTGCTGGATCCCCCACTCTGTGACTTCCTAGGTACAGGTGTATTACAGGTGTTACAGGTGTAGAGAAGTTAAAAATTAAGGGATTCCGTTTCTGTGGAGATGTCTTATGTTTTTGTTCTTTATTTCATGTAATGTTAAAAAAATTAAGTCGCAGGCTTTTTTCTTTAATTTGACCTACAAATACTCAAAAAACCATATTTTACACCAATGAATACCTATCTACATAATTCCATCTTTTCCTTTTGCTTCTGCCCTATTTTTCCTGGTTCCCAAAGACTCGAAGGAATCTGGCAGCTTATGTTTCTGTTTCCGATGGATCTTGATCTGGTTCAAGAGAGAATTTCCCTTCTCTGAAATTCTTCAGCTTTGGGAGGTGAGACTGGAAAAAGTAATACTTACTCATGTCAGGAGGATTAGGGGAAACCTAGGCGATAATTCATTTCATTTTGGGGACTGGTGGAGGGAGCAGAGAAAACGGACTGGTGAAAAGTAGAGTTTTGGGACTGCATTACAGTGTTGAGGTGTGGGAAAATGTCTGAGGGAGATTTACAGATGCAAAAAGTGTTAGAAAGACAGAGACTTGTGGGAATGCTTTCCAGCCATTCCTTTAACAAGTGAAGAATTTTCATGTATACCACTCCCAGATGGTATCTCAACATGCAGCTGTCAGTCCTCGTGCTGCAGAGAACCCTTCCTTGGAGAAACTAGATAAGCCGAAGAGAATCCCAGATACACATTGCAAGACAGTTCAGCAGTGCCTGGATCTGCTCATTTGGAGTCTAAATCTAAGTGCATAATGAGCAGTTTTATTAGCAGATGTGGCCTGCATGAAAGTCTTCTTGCTCATTCCTCTCCAATGAAAAATGGGCCCTTTTGGATTAGGCCACTGTACATAATTATTGCAGGCTAACTCTGCCCATAACAGCAGTTCAATCCTGAGCAGCTCAAGGTCAACTCAGCCTTCCATCCTTCCGAGGTGGGTAAAATGAGGACCCAGATTGTTGGGGGCAATATGCTGACTCTGTGAACCGCTTAGAGAGGGCTGTAAAGCAGAGTTCCCCAACATTTCTGGCTTTGCTGACGGGCGGGGAGGGGATAGTTCGCACAAGTGGCTGGCAAATGTGCACCTGCGCACGCAGATCCATTTGTGCAACCGGCATGCATGCGCGTCTGCTGCTCCCGCAAATGGAGCGTGTGCATCCTCTTGCCCGCTGCTTGTGCAAGTGAGGATGGGCATGCGCGCGCGCGCGCCAGCTGTTTCCACAGCTCAGTTGCAAATCCCTCGGCTGTGGCCACAGGTTGGGGACCCCTGCTGTAAAGCGCTATGATGCGGTATATAAGTGCTATTGCTATAATTCTTGCAATGCACCATTCTATCAGTGGAGAAACAGTGTTTCTCTTCCTATCACCACGATATAGGCCCAGATATGTATCTGTACTTGGCTTAGGTTATATTCAGTCTTTGTCTTTCCCCACCACTTCTCTAAGTGTAAAGATAGTCCTCGGGATTATGATGGCAACTGGGATTGGAATGGCTAAGCAATGCGGTCATAAAGCATAATGTCATATGACTGCATTGCTTAGCGATGGCAATCTTGGAGCTCATGCGACTAGAATCCTAGGCAAGCAGGCTGGCAGTTAACGAGTTGCAGGTAGGCGCTACAACATAGGTAGGCTGGTGCAGAAGGCTGCTAATGACTGCAGCTCTCTGATGCTGTAATTGTGAGCTGGGTACCTGGGCGCCTAGCTTGCGATCACATGACTGCAGGGATGCTGCAATGGCTGCAACTTCATGGACCTGACGTAAATCTCCCTCATTCAGTGCCATTGTAGCATTGAACAGTTGCTGAACAAAGGGCGGTAATCCAAGGACTACCTGTACTTTCTGCCAGAGCTCCTTCATAAGCTAAAAGGATCCTCAGAATTGATGCTCAGAAGCAGAGGTGGTATTCAGCTGGTACGGATCGGTTCGAGCGAACTGGTAGCAGAAATTTTGAGTAGTTCGGAGAACCAGCAAATACCACCTTTGGCTGGCCCCGCCCCTGGCTGCCCACTCGCCGCTCGCCCCGCCCGCCCGCTCACCACTCGCCCTGCCCAGTCACTCGTCATCTCACCTCCCCGGCATAGCACACTGTGTGGCTCCTCGCGTTGACCACACAGTCTCTGCGGCTTGCCTGCCTTCCCACGTGATGCCTGCAGCCCAACTGAGCGGCCCTGATCTGCCTGCCTGGGAAAGTAAGTCTACGAGTCACGGCCTAGCTAGCTGCCCCCTCCCCCACCGTCCCCACCTGCCTTCCCTACTCCCTTCTACGTGGCCTGCGGCCCCGCCATGCTTGCCTGCCTTCCCCGCGGCCTTCCCGGCGCTCCCCATGGCCAGGCCCGCTTGCCTGCCTTCCCTACTCCCTTCCACGTGGCCCCGCCATGGTTGCCTGCCTTCCCCGCGGCCTTCCCGGCGCTCCCCGTGGCCAGGCCCACTTGCCTGCCTTCCCTACTCCCTTCCACGCAGTCTGTGGCCCCGCCATGCTTGCCTGCCTTCTTTACGGGGAAGGGAAGCGGCTGGGCTGCCGCTGCCTTTCATTGGGGCGCGTGGAGCGAGGCAGACTTCCTCCTGCTGTCTCTTCTCTTCCCCCTTCTCTTCTTCTCTTTGTGGGCAGAAGAGTTTTCCCCACCCACCACCGCCCAGATGCCCTCGCTTTCCCCAAATTCCCCAAGCATTTCTTTGCCTACCTGATTTCCAGCTCCATCGCGTTTCTCGCCATTGTGTGCAGGGAAACTAAAAGTTTGTGTGGGGCTAAAAAAAAGTTCCATCAATCAATTCCAACTTCTCGCGAAAGAAAATGATCTCACGAAGTTGGAATTGATTGAGTGAATTTTTTTTTTAGCCCCACACAAACTTTTGTTTCCCTGCACACGATGGCGAGAAACGCGATGGAGCTGGAAATCAGGTAGACAAAGAAATGCTTGGGAGAAGCGAGGACATCTGGGTGGTGGTGGGTGGGGAAAGTTCTGTGGCGCGTGGCTGCAATGGCGAAACAGGCAACAGAGCGGCCGGTGTGAGGTAAGGAGGAACAAAACAGCCCCATCTCACCGCGCCTCCCGCCGCCAAGCACGCCCAGCCGTGCATGGCCTTTCTTTCGCCTGCGCTGTCCGGGAGGCAGGCCGCTGGCCCCCGCCATTTCGTGCTTGCCTGCACTGTCCGGAGGCAGGCTGCTGGCCCCCACCGTTTCCCCCCGTTTCCCACTTGCCCGCGCTGTCTGGAGACAGGTCGCTGGCCCCCGCCGTTTCCCCCCGTTTCCCACTTGCCCGCGCTGTCCGGGAGGCAGGCCGCTGGTCCCCGCCGTTTCCCCCCGTTTCCTGCTTGCTTCTGAATGCCGGCTGAATGCTCTCCTCCCAGGCCTCTTGCCGATGGCTTCCCAGCACTTCTCCTTGTAGCAGAGCTCCTTGGCTTTTGAAATCCAGCGGCGCTTCTCCGGCTGCCGAGCCCAAGCAGCTGATGCAAGAGTGCTGGATTTCAAAATCCAAGGAGCTCAGTGCTACAAGGAGAAGAAGTGCCAGGAAGCCATCGGCAAGTATCACAGGGCGTTGCTGGAGCTGAAGGGCTGTTGCTGGCCCAGGAAGACTCCGAGGATGCCGCTTCAACTGCCTCCTCCATGGGGGCTACCGGCCTGGCAAACTCTTACAACAGCCTGGCAGGTAAGGTGGTCACCCGGGTTTTGGCCCCGGGGTGGGTGGGAAAGGGAGGGAGAATGGTGAGGGGGAAGGGAAGATTAATTTTTTTAATAGATTAGAAAATAATATGAGGGACTTTTGAGGAGAAAGCCCTGCACCTTTGTGGTGTTGGAATGGATTATATGGCAACTCCTAATGACCCTATACATTTTAAGTGTTGGAATTAAGCTCTTCGAAACTTTAGGAAGTGTTCACTTTTGGTGACTGAGAGCAAAAGGTATTTAATGGCAGTACGTTAGAAGTACCTTAGAATTCAGAATGAAAATTAAAATATTGGATCCTGTTTCCACACAATTACTTTGTATTGTATTTTCCAATTATTTAAATAAGCTCATGTGATAACTTTTCCTACAAACTATTCATTTTGACTATTTTGATAGGCTCTCTGAATTTGCAGAAAGGGTCCTCTGAGAAGGGTAGATTTGCAGTATTAAAAAAGAAGACAGAGAATGGTGATTTAATGACTGATCTATATGCTCTACCAATTATCTGAGGCCTGGGGTCCCCATTTGTACCACCCAGAGGCCCAATGTATGCCTGTACATGCCTCGCTAGTTGCTTGGCAATTTATCTACTCCACCTGTATTTATATATTCTTCAAAATATGTTTAAACTTTTAAAAAAATGGGAAGCTGACTTGCCACAAAGCAAACCACCATCCTTCAGAAAAATCATTTATTTCTTAATTTATATTCCATCATTATTTGTATAAGTAATTCAAAGCAGCAAACATTCCAAATATCCCTCCTCCTCCTATTTTCCCCACCACAGTCCTGTGAGGTAGGCTGGGCTGAGAGAAGGAATGACTGGCCCAAAATCAGCCAGTCAGTTGTTAACTCACTGAGCCATTTCTGAACTTTCCTGCAATGTGAAAAAGAGAGCTATCTGCAGCCAGTGTTTTGTTTAGAAGTACGTCCACCTGCTTGAAAAAGCAGAAAAATTATAAGCGTAGGACTGTGCATTGCTATGGTGGACAGGGATGCATTTGTCTGCAATTCTTAAACAAAATATGGCCTTTTCTGGGGAAGAAAGGCAGCTGCATAATCCCAGGAAGCTGCATAATCCCAGGAAAAAAAATGCAGCTGCCTTAAAGAATTGCAAACAGATGCAGCATTCCTTTTTCTGTGCCCTCCAAAATATTTTTTTGTTGCATTTGAATCCAAAATGCAGTGGTACAGTACAAGAGGGCAAGTAAGAATACACAATTAAGAAATGTTATTTGAAATAGGTGCTTTGTAAACTTATCTGTGGCAAGTCTTCCCAGCCACTGTTTTGCAAAAGCATTCACAACAATAAATATGCATCAGAATCCAAATATAGGGTTCCAACTTTAGGTGACATTTATGGCTGCTTATTTTGTTTCTACTACTAGTAAAGAAATGAGTGAGAAATCATCATTTTTATAATTATTCCTGTGTGTGTGTAAAAGGCAGCACTGATCACTGATCATAACGGCACAAGAACAGGTACTAAGCACCAGATCCATAGAAGCAGGGATTTACCACACTAGATAGAACCCAAGGGGTAGATCAGTGTCTCTCAGCTGAAAGATGTATGGACTTTAACTCCCAGAATTCTCCAGCCAGCCATCAAGGAGTTTCCACAGAACATTGTGGAGAATAATAGAGCTAAGAATTTGTGGGAGTTCCGGATCCAGAAGGACAGGGAGGCATTAGATAATCAACCAGACACTGTAGTAGTAGACAAATTAATAGATAAAGACCAGAAGAGATCGGGAGGCCAGGCAAGCAGGGCGAGGCAAGGCACCCCTCGATGTGAGTGATGTGGAGTTGGCCATGCCCACCCACTCACATGCCCACCTATGCCCACCCAGTCACATGACCACCAAGCCACGCCCACCCAGTCACATGACCACCAAGCCATGACCACCAAGCCACGCCCACAGAACCGGTAGTAAAAAAATTTGAATCCCACCACTGCCAGAAGCAGTCATGTCCAGTGCCTCTCTTATTTCTGAGTTCCAAGGATCAATGTATATTGGAACTACCTGCTGTACTAGATCACTCCATAAATACCCCAAGCATCTGCAGGAAATAACTTGATCCATAAGATTTCTAGGCTGGAGTATTTTAATTAGAGATCTGCAGAAAAAATGATCAGACTGGGCAGTGACCTGACCATAGTAAAGATCCACATTTAGATTGATCTTAGATCGGTCCAACCACTTGATCAGCCTCATTGTGTTGCTGCTGCCATGTGGATGGAGATGATGGTGGTAGAGTTTTACGGTTTTTATCTTGTGGATTTTTAATGTTGTAAGCTGCCCGGACTCACCTGTGTGTGGCTCTGGGCAACCATATAAATTTGCTTAGTAAACAATAAAATAAAATTACTTAGCAAGGAGAGAACTGTGCAAAGTTCCTGAGAAGTTAAGTAAAAGGTGACAATAAATTCAGATGTATGACTATTGCATCTCACTTTTCTGGCTATAGATAAACCAGGAAAGTGTTATATGGCTACGTGGGTTGAGAATATCTTCACAATCAACTCTTGATTTGGGCTTATAAATCTACTTTTCTTCCTCTCCGTTTGGCACAGAACTGTATTGTAGAATTGAACAAGGATAGTCTTTAGAAGAGCCTGCTGACTTCCCCCAGTCTCAGTTGTTTTCTCACAGAGGAACTTGGTTGAAATCTGGGCCCGTGGCAGAGAGTGATTTGGGAAGATCAAATGATAGAACCAGGCAAGCTACATCTTCTAGTTTTTCACTGAACAAGGTTCATCTCAGGGATAGGATGGTCCAGCTGATGGTTGGAAAAGACAGAACATTGTGCTTAATTAGGCAATATGATAAATAATATTGCTAGTTGATACTGGTCTAAATTGTCTTTGTACCTCTCATTCCAGGTATTATGGACAGAATTACCTTGCCCCAATTTCCATCTGCTGGTGGCTTGTGGCATTCTGGATGCAGAGAGACAGGCTCTTATGAACTCTGGTTTTGGCTTTAACGAGATTCTCAAGGTGAGGGCCAAGCAGGTGAATGCTTTCTCATATCTCTCACTCATAAAGATAGGTCTGTGTTTGAACTCTAAACATGTACCATTCACAGTTTCAAGTTTACAGGAACAAATACTGAATTATGCTAGTAGCTTGCTTCTGAAATATGAATGGTATATGCTGGAGAACAATGAATTTTTTTTCTGCTCAGATTGTCTGTCATTGTGCCCCCTGCTGTTATGCAAAGTTTCTGCTGCTTTGTGTGATTAAGGAATAATGTATTTATTTCACTATATCTCACTCATTTTCTAGACGTTTCTCACTTTGGCTTTTGCATCCATAATTCTTACATGTCATTTATAACAGTTCCCCAAACTCAGAATATGCATTCTGGTTTACAGGAAAATACCTTCCTCTGTAACATTTTTCACACCGTCCAGTCCATTCCTTTCTGTCTAGTTGAATTTTACATTCATGTTTAGCAGAGTGTGTTCTTTTTGTTTGTGTCTTCCCAAAGCATATTAATGAACTGACCATGAAGATGAGCGTGGACGACATCTTATGCCGGGCTGAGGCAATCTACAGGCAGCTGGTTTCTACTCCAGTGAGTTTTTGCCAATGAGGCATGAAGATTTCCTACTGCAGTCTCCTTTCTGGAGCCAATAGGCAAGACATCCACAATAAGAGGAATGTGTAAAACAGTGCAGAAATAATGATCCAACTTTCGCTGGGTTGAAAGAATGTTCCCCAACCGGATGTCTTAAATACTGGCCCCATATATTTCTAGCTAGCATAGTTGTTGGCTTTCACCTTGAGCATTTCCTGTGTTTGAGATTCATGCTGAGCAAAATGAAGAACCACCTGGTAGTTTTGGGACCTGATGCTATTGGGAGACTGAAATGGCTAGGTGGAGTGTTGCCCTCCCAAAAACACAAGAAGTGCTCCATCTGTCATGTGTGGTTAATGTGTGTGGTTATTAACAATAGTGCTTACAAAATCTGTGGCAAAATATTGGAAGAAGGAGAATTCCTGTTCAGGGTCAGAATTATGTGAACACTGAGCATGCTCAATTTTCATTGTGCTGCTTGAGTGTTTTTTTCCAAGTTCTTATAAGCTGGTGATTGTTTTCTTTGTCTGCAAATGGCACATCATCATCATCATCATCATCATCGTTATTGTTGTTGTTTATTGCACAGTCAACCAGATGTTCAGACTGAATTTGGCATTTTATCTGCCTTTTATCTGAGTCCTTCCCAAGGACCTGGGATAGGTAGATGTTTAGTACAAATCAAGATATTATGTATTTAACCCAATGAGGTCTTGTGTGTGTGTGTGTGTGTGTGTGTGTGTGTGTGTGTGTGTGTGTGTTTATCTACACACCCACGCACTTGTGCCTTTGAGTCTATTGACTCCTGGAGCCTTCAGGGACAAGTCCCTGTGGTTTTCTTGGCAAGGTTTTTCAGAATTGGTTTGCCATTGCCTTTCTTGGGTTGAGAGAAAGTGACTGGCCCAAGATAGGACCGGAAGTCCCAGTCTCCCAGTTTCTAGTCTGATGCCTTAATCTCTATATCAAACTGGTTATAGCATCCTGAAGTAATACATAAAAATATACTTTAATCCCCTTTTAGGGCTCTCAAATCTAATGGCGATCACATACCTGGTGACTATGAATGGTGGCTTATGTAGCATTGTATTAGTTCATTACGTCCCAGCCTAAAATTTAAGCACACAAAAGACTGCCTACTTGACCCTTTTATTGGAGAGCCAAGATTTGAAGCCTAGAATTTATACATTTCAAGCAGGGCTTGCCACTGAAATTTTTGGGGTATTCATATGCCATGGAAGCTGTGTAGGACCTCAACATACTACACTAGGGGATGTCTGATCAGGAAAAAGCTACCTATTAAAGTCTTGGGTTTTCTTTCTGCCAGGATTTACCACGTAATGTCCAGGAACTGCTGGGCCTCTCCGAGAGCAAATCTCCCACCTCCAGCACTGACACAGCCAGCTCCCCACAGCCACTGTCACCCAGTCAGGTGCAGGAGATGGACTTGACCGACAGCATTTCCCCAAGCCAGCCGGACAGCAGCATCGAAATCCTGCCTGCGGAGGATGCCTCCACCTCTCAGAGCCTGTCTCCATGAAAAACTCACACCGCCACAACCATCTTCTTTTAACACAAGCACTTTAATCAGAGCAGTGGGTGGGCTAGGAGGGAGGCAGGTCAGGGGGCCTTGCAAAGGTTTTTTCTTCCTAGAGTTCAAATAGTTGTAGGAATATCAAGTCTCAATCACAGCCAGCGGGCTTAAGTGTGCACAGTGTGCCTTTATCTGTAACATAAGGCTTCCTTGAAAAGTCCCAGGTCTTGGCCCGAAGTTGATTTTCACTTTTGGTTTGTATAAAAAGATAAAAAGGAGCGGACTAGTAGCTGTTGTCCCAGGGGTATTCTGAAACTCGTATATCCTGTTTTTGCTGTCTGTCTTGCAACATTTATCTCCCCCCCCCCTCCCGGTTTTATATGTTGAGATTCAGGGTTTTTTTTGGCAGCAGCTATTGCTTCTGCCGATTTGAAGCCTCTGCCTTGACTTACAGAATTTAGTTGGAGATGCCCAAGCTATACGCTAAACAAAAATGCAGGAAAGCTGATTAGAACAGTTCCTTAGTGGAGAACTGAATATTGCAGAGATGTTCTCTCTAGGAAAAAGGCAGAATCAGAGATTTCCAGGACTCGAGGCTAGAAGGCCCAACTCCTAAGTTATTTAGTATTTTGCCAAGGAGTTCCTATTGATATGCTGCCTCGTGCTTCCTTCCCACGGCTGGAGGTTCATCTCATGCCCTGCTTGCTGCTTTCTCTTTAAAACATGATTATAAACTAACTGCAATACATTGAGGAAGGATGTCAGACTTTGTTCTTCAGTGCCTCTCTAATCCAGCAGGCGCATGGATCTGAAGCTTTGTGTGCATACGCAGACTATTCTCCTTCCCACCAAGCAGTCTTTCTTGGTCCTTATCTTGCTTCCCTCTCCCTTTATAAAATACATTAAAAGTATTGTGTCATTCTTTTGAGTGTGCAGCTCTTTGGGGGCGAACATTGCTTGGCCTGGGCTATTTGTCCTGGGTGGGCTGAGACTGGAGAGAGGAAGAATAAAAAAAGAGTCTTCAAAAGCCATTCCTTACCAGAATGGTGCAAGGCCTTTCCAGAGCACACTTGCATTCCTTTTTATCTTTCTGTGCTGCGCATATTAAACCAGTGTGATTGTGGATTACTGTAATCGTGAGACTCACAGCCTCATCAACCGTCTCCCTTATGTTTAAAAAAAAATAAAAATGAAAAGTAGGTCTTGTAAACACAACATGTCAGCAATTCAATCCAAACTATCTATGCATGAAATGTAAACACAAACTAGGAACAGACATAGATACAAAAGAAAGCAAATAGAGAATAAAATTGTAAACAGATAAAAGGGTGGTCAGATTGATGTATTTTCTACAATACAAAAGGATTAGTGACATCTTAATACAAACTACAGTAGCTCAAGTTTTTAAATCACACAATTGCTTAGAATCAATTACTGTATTTTTTTAATCTGGATCTTTCTCTCAACATGAAGCCAATCCAAAGGCTGGGGATTGACACATTTCATTAACTCTGTCCTCTTGGAGCAAAAGTCATTGATGGGAGCCATAGTGGTTTGATCACCTTATATTTAAGGCGTAATTGATTGATTGCAGAGGAGGCTCTATGACCTTGACATGTAATTCCATCATTGCTGACTTCTATCTCAATGTTGCTTTTTCCCCCAACGAGGAATCCACTACCAATTTAATTAAATCATTTTATTATGCTGCTATATTTAGAAGTAATAGTTTCAGTGTGGCAGCTTCCATTATGAACTGTCCTCAAAAGAAAAAGCAGTGATTGACATGTCGGATCATTGATCCATCAAACAGCATTGTTTACACTAAAGATAATGCTCCAAATGTTGGATTACAATTCACATTAATATTGTCAATCTGGGTAGAATTCATGGCAGCCTACAAGTTGACTGGGTTTAGACTTCATTAAACAGTAAGTGGCTATCCAAAATTTCAAAAACCTTCCCTGGTTCTACCTAGATTTTGAGACTGGTATCTACCATTGAGATTGGGATGGAAGTTCCTATTGGGGTATTTTTTTTAAAAAAAATTCTGTCTGTTGCATTGATATAGGGAGGAAAAATTTGATTCCTGGCTTTGTGAGATAATGAGTTGGGTCTTGCAGAAAAATCAGAGTTTTCTGATTATTTAGAAGAATCTCAAGCGTTCTAAACTTTGCTCAGAAAAGCAATGTTGAACTTCGAAAGCGTGTCCCTTGGAGTTATTGGACATCGGTGCAGAATATAGTAGGCCACAGCTGCCTTCTGGGAATTTTTAAATAACTTCCCCGGTCTACGCTCTTGGGATGGTAAGGTGGTCTACCATCCCCAGTACGTTCCAAGTCAGATCATGCTTAGATTCTCAGTCTGGTACACCTACCTGTTAAGGTTTTGTTTTTGGTTTTTATTTATACTTCATGTTTCTAAGCCACTTATTTCCCTCAGAGGGAGGACAGCAGTGGGCCAAGACAGGGCTTGGAGGAACAGAAAGCCAAATGCTCCAGAAAACTGATCTAGAGGAAGGAGCCAGGCACTTGTGGCATGCTGTGATAAGAAACATTCTCCCCATTTTCATACCTGACAAGTCAACAAGCATTGATCTTGTGGGTTTTCATTGTGTAAGTTACAGGTGTTACCTAGGGAATGAAGTGTAGGGGATATCCTCTTAGAGGGCTGATTTCAGGGGTGTTCTCCCCTGATGTGGGGGGGGGAGATGTCTGCAGTCCCTTTTGTAGTCCCTTGGGTAGCCCAATTGTATTACAGAGAGTGCAAACCTGGGTCTCTGCAAAATCATTATGTATTTATTACTGCTGACCCTTCCCCCGCCCCATGAGTGAAGGGTAATGGCCACAGGAGCCTACATTTTCCAGCATCTCTGCAGCAAACCAGATTCCACTGCAGTGAATGCAGCATTGCTCTCCTCGCTTCTCTCTCCTCCCCACCCCCCACCCCCGCTCCAAGCACTGCAGGAGAGCAATGCAGGGAGCCGGTGATGCAGTGCTAAATGGCAATTTGTCCAGGATCACGAAGCTTGGCTGGCTGCTCGGTTTTTCTTGCGCTTCTATGCCTTCCTCTTTTGTCTTGCTGAAACACCTAGCAGTGAGCACTGGGATTTTTAAGGGGGGGGGGAAGGAGGACTGAGAATCATGAGGCAGTTAGTTGGGAATAAAAGCATCTGCACAACCCTGCAGATGGGCTATCTTTTGTCTCCTCTTCTTGTGCCCCCCCTAGTGCTTGCTGGGTTAAAATCAACCTGTTTTCCTATATATTATAGGAGGACTCTTTATTTATTTATTTATTAGTTTGTCAAACGTACAAGATAGCAGGTATAAATGTGAACATGGACATGAGCGAAGGAAATGAATACAGATAAATGGGGACTGTTTATTCTTGTTAAAAGGTATAAGCTATTAGACTCTCTTTTTAAATACCATAGTTTCCTACACATAAATTACAGGAGAGAGTATACAGCCAGAATGCCAGAGAATACAATACTCAATTTCCCTCCTGAACAATATTTGGGAATCTTGCCCTTTTTTTTCCTGTCCGATACTGCCAGCCATCATCCGATAAATTATTTTCTCTCTTAAAAGTGTTTCCACAGTAACGTCCCTGATCGCCCTCCCTAACCAGCAGTCAAAAGTACAATTTTTCCTCTCAGCAAATGCTCCTTGCTGCTTTGCCGTTCCTGTAAATACGGGAATCAGGAGTAAATAGTACAAATACCTCATTTCAGTTCCAGGAACAAATATAAACCTACAGCTAAGGTAGTTGGGCTGCAAAAATCCCAATAGCCACTAGATCAGTGGTTCTCAACCTTTCTAATGCCGCGACCCCCCTGCGACCCCCCCGCCGCGACCCCCCTTGCCCCCTCCCCGTGCGGGATGAGGTGACAAAGGGGGTGTGGCACCAGGGGCGAAATGCTCCCAGTTCGGGCTTGCCTGCGGGTCGCCGGACAGCTGATAGTGATAGCGCGAGGCGCCGCCCACCCACCCGGACGCCGCCATTTGGGTTCTTTTACCCTCTGCGCATGCGCAAAGCATTCTGTGCATGCGCAGAGGGTAGAAGAACCCAAATGGCGGCGTCCGGGCTACCAGCTGTCGCAGGCATGGCCGAACCGGGAGCATTTCACCCCTGCAGTGACAGTGGCACCAAGATGGCGGGCTAACGTGGGCGGCGACCACTGTGAAATGGTCGTTCGACCCCCAAAGGGGTCGCGACCCACAGGTTGAGAACTGCTGCACTAGATGAAGGAACAGTCCAGCTTCAGTAGCTATAGTGATCTTCTTGCGCTCATCTAGCACAACAGAAATTGAAGGAAGCCAAATGGATTCATCTTAGGCTCTATCAGACTGAACTGCAGTGTGACAGGGCTTTCTTAAAGGGGAAGGTTCATACCTTCAGTCTTAGTTTCTGCGTTGCACCAGCTTGAGGGTGATCGAGCTTCTTGCAATCTAGATCAGTGCTTCTCAACCACAGCAACTTTAAAGATGTGCGGACTGCAACTCCCCAGCCAGTTGAAATCCACACATCTTGTCGAGGTTGGGAAATGCTGGTCCAGATAGCAATAGCAATAGCAATAGCACTTAGACTTATATACCGCTTTACAGTGCTTTATAGCCCTCTCTAAGCGGTTCACAGAGTCAGCATATTGCCCCCAACAATCTGGGTCCTCATTTTACCCACCTCGGAAGGATGGAAGGCTGAGTCAACCTTGAGCCGGTGAGATTTGAACCGCCGAACTGCAGCTAGCAGTCAGCTTGAAGTAGCCTGCAGTGCTGCACTCTAACCACTGCGCCACCTCGGCTCCCTCAGATGCCCTGAATAATTTATTTTAGTGTTCCACTCCTGGTTTTTCTTCAAGATATTCCTGGCATTATATATGGTGCTTCTCCCTTTTTTAAAATCCTCTCGACCCTGAAGATTAAACTGAAAGTGTTCCCGTGAAAATGACTCTACACTCTCTCATTACAATTATTGAGTTCATGTACCATTGGAAATCTGGTTTGTTCAGGAACCACAACTGTCTGGTTTGGATAGTGCATTAAACTATAAATCAGGATTTATTAGCGGGGTGGGGGGAGGAATCTCACAACGCACCACATATAAAACCAAACTTAAGCTCTATTTTTAACTTTAGCACTGTGTGTAAATTCAATTTAATTGCTATGTGACAATTTGAATCTGAACTCCAGTCTAATAATGACGGGAGTTGTTACCTCTCCAAATTCAGGGAAAGCAGTAAGCTGTTCACATGCCTTTTCAGAATTAAAATTGGTTTGGGCTATTGGTTGGACTAGAAGACCTCCAAGGTTCCTTCCAACTCTGTTATTCTGTCATTCTGTTATCTTTAAAAAATCATAACATTTGGTACAAAGGTCTAAGAAAATCTTAGTTTTTCTTTTCCTGGTTTCCACATTTTCCTACTACCGTATTTCAACCCATTGAAAGTTTTGCGTACATTAATGAAACCAGCTTGCCTTGCAATGATTTAAAAAAATATTATTGTGGCAGAATATATACATTAACATCTATGTAAACCTAATTATAAATGGAACATAATCTTTATGGATCAAGGTGGTATTTAAAATGGCAGAAGAAAATCCTTAAGATACACAAAGTTCTTCCTTGAAACAGCTGAGGAATAAAATTATATGAGCAAAGCTATTAAGATTTACAGCAAGGACATGAAGGAGGATTAAAAAAAGTCAAGATGGTGGCTACATCTGTGCAGTCAAAAGCCTGGCATCTTGACTATTTTTTGACCCCCTGCAGATGGCCCTGATTAGCATATTGATAGAAAGAACAAAAACCATCTGATTCGGTGGAGAAGCTAGACTAGTTCACACTTGTACATACAGTATTGTATTATCTGCTTACTGCACACTTAAAGAGATTCAGGCCGGCTTATGCAAACAATATAAGTGGCTGGTGGAAAGGATTATATATTTTTAGAATGTGATAGGCAAAAAAATAAATGCATCATGGGTTTTTCTAGAGTTAAATCATGGTCAGCTTATTTTGTATTCACATAGGTTCCCGCAAGGAAAAAAATGGGATGGAAGGAAGAAAAGCAGGATAAAAATAAAACAGATATAAGCATGATTGTGAGGTCCAAGGTTCTACTTTATGGGGTTTTTTTATGGGTGCTAAGCAATGGGAAGTGTATTTGTGTTATTTATTGCAATTTTGTTCAAACCAGGTCATCACACAAACCAGAGAGCAAGAACACAACTGGCTCCGAGAACTGATGTACTGTATTTTGCAGATTGAAGCGTGGAGAGTATGGTGGCATATTAAAGCAGAGGAATTTCCAAGTTCAGCCACTTGGGGACAGAATAGAGGAAGATTGTACTCATGTGTGGTTCCTTTTCTGACTGACACATTTCATTAAAAGGCATAAGGTACTAAATTATTTAATCGGAAAAGGTGCTATCAAACGCCTCCTGATGTTTTGGTACTAGAGACTAACATGGCTCTCCTCCTCCTACAACTTCTCCCATGTTGTGCTTCCTGGCTGCAGACACAGTGAGCCTTTTTTCTCCAGCAATTTAAATAGGAATTTTTGATTTGGGGTCTGGCACTTTTTTGAACTATGGTGCTGGAGAAGACTCCTGCGAGTCCCTTGGACTGCAAGGCGATCAAACTGGTCAGTCCTAGAGGAGATCAACCCTGACTGTTCTTTAGAAGGCCAGATCCTGAAGATGAAACTCAAATACTTCGGCCACCTAATGGGAAAGAAGGACTCACTGGAGAAGAGCCTAATGCTGGGAACGATTGAGGGCAAAAGAAGAAGGGGACTGCAGAGAATGAGGTGGCTGGATGGAGTCCCTGAAGCAGTTGACGTGAGCTTAAATGGACTCTGGGGGATAGCAATAGCAATAGCACTTAGACTTATATACTGCTTTACAGTGCTTTAGAGCCAGGGGTGGGTTCTAATTTACCTTGCCGCTGGTTTGCTTCCTCCCACACCGCGTGGCCGCGCCTCGTGGGGCTGTGTGCGTGCATGCGCAGTGCCCAAAAAAAAAAAAATCCCAAAAAAAAGACCAAAAACAAGATGGTGGCGCATGCTCAGTGCCGGCAACTCGGCTTCTGTGCATGTGCAGAAGAAAAAAAAATTAAAAAAATTCCCCCTCAAAAAAATCCCCCCCAAAAAATAATTTTAAAAAAGATGGTGGCGTCCACGGACCGGCACCGACCAAACCGGCTCTGTGATGTCACCAGCGGTTTGCTGTCGGTTCTGTAGAACCGATGCGAACTGGGAGGAACCCACCTCTTTCTGAAATTCATCAAAAAGGGGTGGGTTCTAATTTACCTTGCCGCTGGTTTGCTTCCTCCCACACCGCGTGGCCGCGCCTCGTGGGCCTGTGTGCGTGCATGCGCAGTGCCAAAAATAAAAAAAATCCAAAAAAAAAGACCAAAAACAAGATGGTGGCGCATGCTCAGTGCCGGCAACTCGGCTTCTGTGCATGTGCAGAAGAAAAAAAAATTAAAAAAATTCCCCCTCAAAAAAATCCCCCCCAAAAAATAATTTTAAAAAAGATGGTGGCGTCCACGGACCGGCACCGACCAAACCGGCTCTGTGACGTCACCAGCGGGTTTTTTACCAGTTCGGGTGAACCGGTGCAAACCGGGAGGAACCCACCTCTGTTTACAGCCCTCTCTAAACAGTTTACAGAGTCAGCATATTGCCCCCAACAATCTGGGTCCTCATTTTACCCACCTCGGAAGGATGGAAGGCTGAGTCAACCTTGAGCCTTTTGGGATTTGAACTGCCAAATTGCAGGCAACCAACAGTCAGCAGAAGTAGCCTGCAGTACTGCATTCTAACCACTGCACCACCGAGGATGGTAGAGGACAGGAAGGCCTGGAGGAATGTTGTCCATGGGGTCGCGATGGGTCGGACACAACTTCGCAACTAACAACAACTTTTTCATAGGTGGGCACTGAGGGTCACACTGCTTGGTGAAATGATACCAAGTGAATGGGGCTGAATTACACTCTGGTGGGCCTTCAATTTTCAAGGCTTTAATTCTCAGCTGGAGCTGGGGGGGGATATTTTTTCATTGCCAAAAGGTACTTTTTGGGATGATGTCATTTTTAAAAATATATTTCCTGCTTCAAAATGACAGGAAGTCATGCCACCAGATTCATCTGCAGTGATCCAAAGGGTTTCAGAGGCTTCAAAATCATCCGGTTTTAACTTACAGTCTAATCTTATTCTGGGGGTGTGTGCGTTTGTGTATGTATGAGGGTGTTTGGTTTGGATGGAAGAAGTGGGTTTGGAGTGGTTGAATTGGGAGAATGAGGGAGCCGGGGGCAAGGAATAGAGCCTCCTCTGCTGAGTGTGCAAACAGAAGCAGATGGGGGCTCAGATATGGCCCCCGGTTTGGTGTGAGTGTGGTGCCTTGCCTGCCGGGGAGGAGGGGGGCCGTTGGGGGGGGAGGGGATCTCTGGGATGTTGGAGAGCCGGAGTATTGCGGTTATGACTGGGAGAGGTATATATGGGAGGAGCCGAGGGGTAGGCCGCTCTCGGGGAACTAGGATTCGCTGTCTCAAAGCGATTCCTGGTTCCGGCCCCTCTGGTTGTGGTGCTGG
>QLTV01001468.1:677551-735756 GCA_003457575.1 Thermophis baileyi
CTGAATATATTTTTGGGCTCAATTGTGGTCATAAGTCTTTCTTTCTTTCTTTCTTTCTTTCTTTCTTTCTTCTTTCTTTCTTTCTTTCTTTCTTCTTTCTTTCTCTTTCTTTCTTTCCACCCCCATCCCCCGTTTTTGGCCTACACACACACACCCCCTCCGTTTTTGACCTAGCAGGCTAAAAAAAAGTTCTGGAAAAAAGTTCTGAAGATCAGCTGTGTGATGCGTGATGGTCAAAACTTTTTTTAAAAAAACTTTTTTTAGTATTTTTTACTACTAGTTCTGTGAACCGGTAGCATTTTTTACTACTGGTTTGGGCGAACTGGCCCGAACCGTTAGCATTTCACCCCTGCCCCCTTTCAACAGTTAGAGAGTGGCGAGCCAGAAATAACATTTAATTCCTTTACTTGCAAACCTAAAAGCTAAGAAAAAATAGACAAAGGCTACAATAAAATATGGCTACACATACAGTATGTCATCTTCAGGGTTGACAATTCATTACATTTCATAAGTTTCATTTTACCTTTATAAATAAAAAAGTGTTCCCTTGGGGGCATTCTGCATATGCTCAGAATGTAATCCCTCATAAATCTATCTATATTAGATGTTATATATCTCATATATTTATTTTTCTTTATCATTCCTCTAGAACAGTGTTTCTCAATCTCAGCAGCTTTAAGATGTGTGGGCTTCAATTCCCAGAATTCCCCACCCAGCACATATCTTCAAGTTGCTAAGGTTGAAAAACACTGATCTTGAAGACTAAAAAAACTAAGTCTTAGAACTAGGAATAAAACAATGTAAAAGAACGAACATTTGTTTATTAAAAGGGAAAGCTCTAAGCCTAAGGGAAAGGATTTGATGCAAGAGTCATTAGGTTCTTGCACGTTTGTATCTGTATTTATTTAATGGGGATTTAAATAATCCATATTTGGATTGTCATCAATACATTACTAATTAATATTAATAACAATTATTAATATTAATAATATGGAATAGCCCGTATTTATTTCCTCTCAAGTTTTATCCTAAGAAATCAAGGCAGATACAAGAATTCTTGTCCCTTTTTATTTTCAGTATAAACCTCTGGGGTATGTTAGACTGAATGATAGTGACTAATTCGAACAGATTTGGTTCTGTCTTCCCTCTGGCGCAGTCCAGTTGTCTAAACCAGCCTTCCACACTATAGTGCTGTCCAAACAGATTTCAACTCTCAGGATGCTGAAAAATATTGACATCCTGAACATGTCAGAAGGACAGCCATTTGGGTAAGAACTGCTTTAACCGCTAAACTATCTTGGTTCTTGTTTGTACCATTTAACAGGGGAGAATATTCTTCAAAGTTACGGGACCTACTTTTTTTATGGGTTCCCCGGCAGCTACTGACTACAGCCTGCTGCAAAAGATATATTTAGAATATACATCTATACAAAATTACATTGAGTAATGAAACTGAATGAAGCTCATAGGTTTTTTTTCACATCTAGAAATATACCCCTCCAAGGATTTTTCATGTCATTTGAATAATTGGAATTGCTCGTTTTGTATCTGTGTCTGTGTGCTTTAGGGCCAGGAAATAATAATTTTTGTTATGACTATAACTAAGCAATTAGAAGTTTGAGGTCCCTGCTGACCTGTTAGAAATTATTAAGTGCTCTACCAGTTAGATTGACGTGTACTTGCTGCCGATTCCTTAGTGTCCAAGTAAATGACAGCACAATCCTATATAAATAAAGAAAACCATCAAACAGGCAGAGACATGGCGGGCTGCAGGGAGGGGGTCAAAAAAGTCAAGATGGCAGTCAAATCATGTGACCAAAGCCTTGCCGCCTTTTTATGTGCAGTGTGTATAAAAAAGAGACTGGGCTTTGATGGCAAAATGGTGGATACCGTCTTGACTTTTTTTAATTCCCTATGGACACTCTGGGCAAAGGAGAAAGAAGATTCTTGCAGTTGAACGTAGGTGCCATGAAAAGAGAGCAAAATGTTGTTAAGAATATCATTATCCATGGAATAAAAATATAATTTTAATTGTCAGGGTTTTTCTGCCTTTGGATCAGCATCAGACTGCAGCTTCAGAAAAGCGGTGTGGCTTCTGGAAAGCAATCTGAAGGCCAGAAAATGAAGAGGCTTTGTGTCCTGTCTTTACCACTTTGCTCCGGAGAGAAGGTCTCATGTTTACTTCAAATCTCACACACTAACTGAGTTGCAAGGTACCTAAAGGGAAATGGCTTAATGGGTTGGTCCCCCCCCCTTCCATTCAATTATGTCTGATTCTCGGAGACTGCCTGGACAAGTCTCTGCAGTCTTCTTGGCAAGGTTTTTCAGATGCGGTTTGCCACTGCCTCCTTCTTAGGGCTGAGAGAAAGTGACTGGCTCAAGGTCACTCAGCTGGCTTTATACACAAGGCAGGATTAGAACACATAACCTCTTGGTTTCTAGTCTGATGCCTTAACTGCTACACCAAACTGGCTCTTAGTGGGCTGGTCTACTCGTTGATCAACACAGGTCCATGTTAAGTAGACTGGGCTGATGGGATTTTCATGGAGCACAATCCAATTATGGGCTAACACACCTTTGGGTTAGCCAATAGGTAGTTTCAGCTGACAGCATCATTGTCTGACTGTCAATAGGTAGTTTCAGCTTTAGTATCCTAATAAAAGTCCAGGATCATTTCATTTCTGAAAAGCTTACTGTTTATTGAATACATTGCATGGTAATGGGGAGGTAATACTAACTCTGAAATTCTCAGGCACCTGTTCACAGCATTGAACAATGAATTTCCCAGCCCAACCCGCAGCCTTCCATGTAGACCATGTAAATGAGTTCTCTTTGTTATGGGAACCATTTGCCTTCTTCTTCACACACGTTAAGACATCCTTGAAAATTTTCCAGACTCTCACAAGCTTCAATGGAACTGTAGAAGTTTCATTTCTCCAACTAACCCATTCATAATCAACACCTCCCCCACCCCTTACTCTAATGACAAGTTCAAATGAAGAGGCACGTAGCTGCCAATGTTTCACTCTTGATACTAGCTTTTAAGGTTGTGTAGTGAATTGTGCTTTGCTTTTCTCAGATTAGTCAATACAGAGGATTGTTTTTTTTCTAAAACTCCACCATCCTTTCCTCCATCTCATTTTGCAGGAAATTATCTCCAATACCATATTAATCTAGGATTGTATGTTGGAGGTGTGGATAGGCTCCAAGTGTGGTTGGGACCCTCAATTTCTTAAACCATCTTTGACTGACAGAAAAAACCAGGTCAAACTAGGGAAGGCAGAAGCAAGCTCCAAACAGATCTTAATGCGGTCTATTCAAAATGGTGGCATTCATAGAATTGGCATCTCTATTAAGAGGTAAAATGAAGCCCTGAATTTTGAAATAAAAAGACTGGGCATCTATAGCATCTCAATACATGCGAAGAAAAAGTTTAGAAGAAAAGTACAAGAAAAATGTTTGAAGTACCTAATTATAATAAATATCAACTTTTTCTTGTAATGTAAAATAGGTTTGAACTGACAGTATTGGCTATGTGTGCTCTTTGGCTCTTTGTAAAATACAAAGAGAAAACTCTTATCAGGATTCCTTTAGAGCAATGTTTCTCAGCCTTGGTAATGTGATGACGTGTGGACTTCAACTCCCAGAATTCCCCAGCCAGAATGCTCTAAGGGCAATGTTTCTCAATCTTGGCAACTTTAAGCTGTGTGGACTTCAACTCCCAGAAATCCTCAGCCAGAATGCTCTAGGGCAGTGTTTCTCAACTTTGGCAATTTTAAGCTGCATGGACTTCAACTCCCAGAATTCCCTAGCCAGAATGCTCTAGGGCAGTGTTTCTCAACCTTGGCAATTTTAAGCTGCGTGGACTTCAACTCCCAGAATTCTCCAGCCAAACTAGAGAATTCTGGGTGCTGAATTCCACACAACTTAAAGTTGCCAAGGTTGAAAAACAGTGCTCTAGGGAATGGTGCACTCAACTCTCATTAACTCAACCTCTCAGGGTGAAGGCATTTAATTAGCTATAAAGGAGGAGAAAGGAAGCTATAAATGAGGAAGCTATAAACTGCTTCCCTGCTTTCTGCCTCCAGGAAAGATGGAAGATTTGTTGATCAGGGAGAAAAATTTGTTCTCCCCATGTTTCTTTCCCCTACAGCTCAGCCACATTTTGCTATACAGGCAGACTTTTCAATGTGATGCAGTTGAGCTGTAGCCAGAAAGCCGGTTAAAGTGTTCTCACAAATAACCTTTCCCTATAAATTAACAAGTTGCCACATCATTGAATGAATGTTATACCCCAGCTCCCTTACTGAATGTTAATGTTTTTGTTTTCCAGAATTATTATTCTATAGCTCTTTTATAGCTTTCATCTCTGTCTTATTCAGTTTGAAAACAAAGCTATTTAGGGATGGAGTTCTTTAATGTTATTAAAAGATGCCTAGCAATTTGTCCATGGAGATTCTAAGTCATCCAGGTCATGTTGTCCCAAAGGTGCTTTTTCAAGAGGCAACTGGACTTCCTGGTTTTTCTTTTTTCTTTGAAGATGTTTCACTTCTCATCCAAGAAACTTCTTCAGCTCTGACTGGATGGTGGAGAATGAAAGGATTGATACTCCTTGTGGACTTCAATAACACTTTGCTGTCCCCATGACAAACAGTTGCCTGTTTATGACTCATCTGGCATTCTGTGAGAGTCTGGAAAAGTAGTCTGAAGCTGGATTATGAGCATATAAGTTGGAATCTGTCTCTTTTTGTCATGTAATAATGTATTGGATAATAAAAATCAGATCATCTCACAAAGGGACTAATTTGAGAGGCAACCTGTTTAATAAGCAGCTACAGAGGACAAAAGTGTTATATATGCTGTAGGGCAGGGGTGTCAAACTCGATTTCATTGAGGGCTGCATCTGAGTTGTGTTTGACCTTGGAGGGCTGGGAGGGGGCAAGGCATGGCCGGGTGGTGGTGGCCTTGGCCAGGGGTGGGCATGGCCATGGTGGGCATTTGACACAGGTTCAAGATGCATTTTTCCCTTTGCATTCAAAACAGCTATTCCAGACTGGGCACCTGGTCCCTCCAGATGGACAGATGTTCTTGACCGTCATACTTTGTTGGGCATTTGGGCCTATTAACATCTGGTTTTGGTACAGCTCAGGAGGATAAAAATTCAGTTTAGAAGGCATAACTCAAGAGTTTTAGGTTGGTCAGTATCCAATGGAATACAGTTCAACCACATATCATATCCCTGCTCTTTACTTGCTAAGATTCAGGCACCATGGCACCAAGTTACTTTTCCTGTCTTCTTTCTAAAAGGAGCAGATAGCTTACAAGCTCAGCATCACCATCACTTGGATGTTATTTTTAATCCATGGGATACTGATAATGTAGGAGGACAAAAGGAGATTTCAGTGCTGGTTTATTTCTATGTTTCCCCCTGTCCCTTGGTTAGATACAGGTGGGCTCATGCCGAGAACTACAGGAATTCTTTGGAGAAAGAATGCAAAGACTATTAGTAAAACATTAAATGAGCCCAGAAAAACAAGATACAACAAACTAAAGATTTACTTTCTTTGATATAAGAAAAAGGAAAGTCAAAACATTGTCAGGCTTTCTAGATTACTGTTTGTCAACCTTGGCAACTTTTAAGATATATGGACATTGACTCCCAGAATTCCCCAGCATTCACTGACTGGGAATTTCTGGGAATTGAAGTCCAAAGTTGCCAAGATTGAGAAACACTGGTCTAGACTATGATCAGCCTTCCAAAAGCAGCCAAGTCTACAAATGAACTCTACAAGAAATCCTGGAACTCCACTTTATTGATATAGGCACTGATATCAGACTCTTTAAATCTTATTTCAAAGAGAATCAAGGTGGGATTAACTTTAATTTTGTACAGTAATTAATTAATAGAATATGTTACTAGAGTGGCCACCATTTTGATTTCGTCACAGAATAGCTAGGAGTCCCCTGCTTGACAGTTGTCAATAAAAGTAAAGTCACTTCAGGGACCTTTAAATATCTTGTTTACATGTTCGCACATGTTCTTAGTCACCCAGAAATAGTTAAGTCTGGTCAATAACAACCTATTGCATTTCCCTTCCTTGGAGGGCATCCATTCCATCTGCCCCCCTCATCCTTGCTGTTTCCCCCACAATCTGTCTGCTCTTTTCTTGGCCAGCATTCTTGTCCAGGCCGGTGCTGAGGGAACATCTCTGGCACAGAGATAGGGATTTGGAAAGCAGCCAATTCTCTCTTCCTGCCAGCCTCTTTGCTAACCACTGAGGCATCAAAATCCCATCAGGGCTCCTTGAAAGGACACAGAGTCCATTTAACAGGGGTGCCGATTCATTAAGGCATAAAACAAGCTGGCTCAGGAACAAAAAGGGACAACGGATTTGCCTTCCATCACGCAAAGATGCCATCTGAGGATGGCTGGTTGGTCAAAGGGACATTTAAGTACTCTTTCCATCTCCAACTGCAGTCTTTCCTGAGAAGCACTTGTATCTCCACCCTGTAGGAGGTGCCACTGGCCAATACAGGTGGACTCTCTTGCTTTGACCAGTTGACTTCTTTCACCAAATGCCAACAAGCTCTTGGGTGAAACTTTAAATGGTCACCTGGTTCAGAGTGTAGTCTTGTCTGGGAGAACAGTTATTATAATTCAAAATGTATCTGTGAGTGCAGGGGGATGGTGGGGAGAGCATGAATGACAATGAAACCAAAGCCCACTTGCCAAACCAAGGGGCAGACATCCACGAATGCTATCGATTTAGGTATTAATAAGTTCTGGGGGAGTAGGAGTAAGTAGGAAGTGAGCTTGACTTGAAATAGGCAATTGGAGGGCAGAAAGTCTGGCTGGAATAGCTGAAAGTAGTTAGTACGGTAGGAACTGGACTGATCCTAGTCTTGTCTGATCAGAAACCTAGTTATCATGTGCCACACATCATGCAAATTCAGGTAGACCTCGACTTACAACAGTTCATTTGGTGACTGTTTGAAGTTACAGTCACACTTATGACCGTTGCAAAATCCCCATGGTCACATGATTCAGATGCTTGGAACTGATTCATATTTACGATGGTTGCAGTGTCCTGGGGTCATGGGGTCATCTTCTGTGACCTTCTGGCAAGCAAAGTCAATGGGGAAGCCAGATTCACTTAATAACTGTGTTACTAACTTAACAAGTTCAGTGTTTCACTCAACAACTGTGGCAAGAAAAGTTATTAGATGGGGCAAAATTCACTTAACAAAAGTTTCACCTAACAACAGAAATGTTGGGCTCAATTGTGGTCGTAAGTCTGTAGTAAGGCCTGTGTTGGGAGGAGATGGAAAGAACACTTGAATTTCAGTTTAGAAAAATATAAAATTAGTTAGCCTTCTTGGGTGTGTGTGTGAAAGGAATTTTATGTCAGGTAGAACAGTTATCCAAGCAAGATCAAACAGAAGTTAGTGGGTTGTGCAGATGTATGCAAAAACTATTCCATCTTTTCATCAAATTATGTACATCAGAATATAAGAGCCGAGGTGGCGCAGTGGTTAGAGTGCTGCACTGCAGGCTACTTCAGCTGACTGCTAGCTGCAGTTCAGCAGTTCAAATCTCACCGGCTCAAGGTTGACTCAGCCTTCCATCCTTCTGAGGTGGGTAAAATGAGGACCCAGATTGTTGGGGGCAATATGCTGACTCTGTGAACCGCTTAGAGAGGGCTGTAAAGCACTATGAAGCGGTATATAAGTCTAACTGCTATTGCTATTGCTAATTCTGTGATGGTGGTGGAAAGGGGTCACACCAATTAAAGCAACTGATCATGTATTTATGGGTGTAGCCTCAGATGGCATTCAGTTTAGTGGTCCCTGATCAGTAGGAAGCAGGAATAAGTAGTTGCAGAGATACAGACAAGTTGCAGGGTAACAAAGGCAGAAATAATTGGAATAGAATATTCACTTAGAGAATATTAGTAATGTGAGATGCTTAACAGTCATGGTGAATAAGAAGAGTAGATATCATTTTTTTGTAAAATGTCTTATCAGCTTTCTATGCGAGCCAACGAAAACACTAGTAAGAAAGCTTTCTGGCTTTTTTTCATTGCACAGCTCGGCAATCAAGCTAGATGGTGCAAAACCAGCCTGATTTGGAACTTCACAATTATGTGCAATTAGTCGGCTGAAAGTGACATAGAGATGAGGCAAGAGCTATTTGTAGTTTGCTCAAATCAGAACTGATTAAAAGCTATTCATTCCCTCCAGACATGTTATGGCCTGCTAGCTTCTTGACAACCTCTGGTCTCTCCTGCCATAATCCCCACAAAGGAGGTTTATTGAGTTCATAACCAGCCATCCATGGCTAAGGGCTGTTTTTTTTTTAAAATGTAAGTAGGACCATGTTCTGCTGTATTTGATGACAATTCAGATCAAAAGTCTTGCGAGCAGCTGTCCGAATTCTGCCATTCGTAGACCTCTCAAATTTAGGGGTACGATGATATCGTTAAAAATACATGTGTGCAGTTTTTCAGGCCTGCTTAGCATTTCTCTGCAGGCGTCACTCCTAGTGAGGATATCGGTAACCAGTGGGTACCACATTTTCAAGCAATTAAACTAGAGCAAAGTCATGATTAGCAGGTTTGCCCAGGCGATGAAGGGGAAGGCACGCTTTAGTCCTCTTTCAACATTTGCCCTCCCTCTGCCTGTGCAGCTTGCACAGAGAAAGAGGAGGGAATTTGGCCAGATGGTTGCCTGCGCTCCCTAAGGCAAAAGGAGAGCACAGACTTAGCCATCTGACAAACCTGCTGCCTTTGCCCCCTCCCCTGTGCAAGGAAAGAGGGGAGGGGGGGAGTGAGTTGTGTCAAGTGGTTAACCTCACACTCCTCCTTTCTCAAACTGGACAAGCTTCTTTCTGGGATATATATATATATATTTGGGTAAACTAGACAGGCCGCCTGGGTCAGAGTGCAGAATTGGAATATTCTCAGTCCAAGGGGCACATGGGGTAATCCTAGATCCTCAAATACAGGTAGTCCTCAAGTTACAAACACAATTGAGCCCAAAATTTCTGTTCTTCAGTTAGGAATACGATTGTTAAATGAATCTGGCTTCTCCATTGACTTTGCTTGTCAGAGGGGGGGTCGCAAAAAAACATGTTATAAATAGGGGTTAGTTGCCACAAAATGTGAATTTTGATCATGAGATCACCATGGGGATGCTGCAACGATCGTGTGAAAAAATGGTCATAAGACACTTTTTGTCAGTGCCGTTGTAACTTTGAATAGTCACTAAACGAACTGTTGTAAGTCGAGGACTACCTGTATGACACATGCTGCATGGAAACAAGGACGAAAGTTTCACTTAAATTTTTATTGTGCTTGGAAAATGTGGGTGGTATCAAAATATGTTGGAATCCTTTTCTAACAAGCCAGCTTGGTCACTATTCGTTTACATGTGAGCTGGGGTTCTTTGCGCTTGTTTGAACCGATTATTGTCAATTCTAGATCAATGTTTCTCAACTTTAAGATGTGTAGACCTCAACTTCTAACAAGGCTAGCTAGGGAATTCTGGGAGTTGAAGTCCAGACATCTTAAAACTTTAGAAACAGTGATCTAAATACTAGTGACATTTCTGAGATGTTACAGTGGAGAAAAACCCAAGCATAAGAAAGGCAGTCTTTGATAAATCAGAGGTAATGTTATATGTTTCAGACTCAAAGCACATTCACATATGGCATTTGCACTGTTCCCAGATTGTGTTTGTGCTCATGTAGCCACATGACTTCATTTTTCCTTCATAATGGAGCCAAATGATTTCCCAGTTCCTTTGGACCGATTTCAGTTTCCTAGTAAAAATGCTGAAATTCTGCAAATCTTGGAGATGGGGCATTTCACATTGTCAAGAACTTTGCTCTATCTGCTCCTGGTTTTGGCCTTGTCTTTTCCCCTCAGATGTTAAGCTACAGGTAGTCCTCGACTTACAACTGTTCATTTAGTGACCGTTCAAAGTTACAACAGCACTGAAAAAAGGGATTGTTTTTCACACTTATGACTGTTGCAACATCCCCATGGTCATGTGATCAAAATTCAGATGCTTGGCATCAGATTCATATTTATGACGGTTGCAATGTCCCTGGATTATGTGATCATCTTTTGTGACCTTCTGACCAGCAAAGTCAATGGGGAAGCCAGATTCACTTAATAACTGTGTTACTAATTTAAGAACTGCAGTGATTCACTTAACAACTGTGGTAAGTGTCACTACGTTCATTTTAATTTGTCAGCAGGACTCTTATTTTGAAATGACAAAAGGTCGTAAGATGGGGCAAAATTTACTTAACAAATGTCTCAGTTAGCAACAGAAATTTTGGGCTCAGTTGTGGTTGTAAATCGAGGACTATCTGTATTATAGTTTCATGGGATTTTCCCCTTTGCTGTTTTAATAAATGGGGCCTTGGTAGCTTTGCAGCTGATTCTGAATGTGAAACCTGAGACCTTTTAAATGCCCATCAAGAGAGAGGGAGGAGGGCATCAGTAACTGGATGCTGCTTTTTGTGTTTTTCTATTTAGGGTCAGGAAGGGGCACTGATTGTCTCCCGGGGCATCCTCTGCATTTTAAAGTCAGCAGCGCTGAGATGTGAGCAGATCAGCTTGAATCTCTTTTGCTGTGACCTTGGAGAACAAATACAGTGGTCCTATGGAAAGTCTGTTTTCTCAAAATGTCCTGTTTTCCATGTCTGGCTCAATTCTCCTGGTATGAGTCAGCCGGCTTCTCTGACTTTGCACTTGCCTTACAAACTGGAATAGGAAAACCTTCCATCATAGTTTGCCAGTTTGGTCAGATTGAAAAAGGAAAAAAGGAACAGAGCTGCCATTTTCCCTTTTGCTTTCCTTACAGCCCTCACCACCACCCCCTTCTACAAACACAATTTGGTCTCCTTAGCAGCAAAACTGTTTTCACTAAGATTTGTATAATGCCACAGATACTGAATTGGTAATTGATGTAACAGCACATAACGAACATTTTCCCCCTGCCCAGAAGGGCCTCAAGACTCACAGCAAGTGCAGTCCAACTCCATTTTGTAATCCTACTTGGGAGTGGGGGGGAGGCTCAAGGGCCTTTCCTTCTAATAGCATTTGTTTCAAATGTGCTCATAATATTCAGCCTCTTCCTGGAAGTAGCCTGAGCATCATCACTAAGGCAAGAAGATTTAATGATGACACTTGTAGACACCAAGTCTTTTGTTCCTTTTTCTTGGTTTCCTAGAGAATGCTCTCCAAGATAATGCCCGCGTTCCAGAGAAATGGCTGGATACAGTGATGCATGTTATCCTCTGTGGACAACAGAAGTGGGAGAAACAGATGGTTGGCAATTCCAGCTGCTTAAGATTTGTTTATGAGTTGGAGAGTAGCTTCATTGTTCCATCAGGTGAGCCCAGTGTCCCTCCCTCCCACCTTCAGCCAATGAATAACACTCTGAATGCATCTGGTGGTTGGTTGGGTTTTTTTTTTTTTTGAAAGTTTTAAATGAAAAGGAAATAATTTTATTACATGCGGTAACCTCGGCATGTCAGCTCATGCAGACACTACTATGTCCCAGAGATTGAAGACCAGAGAACATGGGAGGAGAGGATGGTGTGCTAAGAGGGGAGAAAGCAGAGTGAGTGGAACAGAACAATGAGGAACATAACAAAGTTCTTCGCAAAATTAACAAGAATCTGAATTGCACCTCCTTCTCAATGACCCTCAATGGGAGATGCAAAGGAACGGGAGTAGGGCCAGATCTTAAGGAGTTTTCAGAAGAACCTAGCCTCAACCCTCATCCAGGAGTCCCTTGTAGCACCAGAGTTGAGTGGCAATGAAAAGATGGAAGGATCAGTGGTGATGGCGAGCAGCTAAAACCAAGTGGCCCAATGGTTTCTTGTTTCAAGAGGTCTGGATTTTGCTGGTTAATCTCTCCTTCCTCTCTGGGCAAATTGAAGTTGAAGACCAATGAGGCATCCAGATGGTGATGAAAAATCAGAAAGGCGGCAAAAGAAGAATGGATCTTTTACACTGTATACATTATACAGTGGATGGATTATTGCTTCATGCTGGCGTCACAAGCTGATGAAGCAGGATGGAAAAGAGCATATTGGAAACATAAATAAATGTTGATCTGCCCTGCATGTCCATTGATATCTGGATTTGGAGATCATAAACTGATAAGCCTTGGAGAATATTAGCGTGGATGGATAGAAATCATGATCTGCATTTTTGAAATAATGTGGTAAATTATCAAACATTACCCTCATGGCCTTCCTACTTAAATTAGTGATACCTGCATCTCTTACTATTGCTTATCAGGTACATTTCATCTTAATATGCTGATGTTTGTTAAATAGAAGATAAAGAACACTGTTATGAAAAATAGAAGGGATTGATGGAGAATGAAATTTTGGACTGATTGGTCGCCTAGATAGAGGGAAATGTGTTTGTTGGAATGAGAGGAAAGAAGAAAATAAGGAGTGATTTTGACTTAGAATGACTAGCTTCTCTGGCTTTAAATTACAACGCAGGGAGAGAAGTAGGAAGAGAGTTGGCTAAGGTGAAAGAGGATTAGCTGGCTTTTGAAAGATTGGTGCCCCGTGTGCCCTGTCACCACAAGGCAAAACATGTGAATTCACATTTGTGTTCTGGAAGCTTCTCTGTTATCTGGAGGGGCTCATGATGGGGACTGATTTTATTGCTTTCTGTATGAGATTGACCTGGAGGTATTTCTCCTATTAAGAGAGCAAGTGCAGAGTTTGGCGAAGAACAGGCTGTATAAATGTCTTTGAAAGAAGGCCAAAAGCAACTTCTTGAAGTGCAGCCCAAAATGGCTGCCTTCCTGTCATAGCCCAGCAGCCGGAACATTAAATGGTTGATGACAATTGCAAAATAGGGAACTGATGGCCTGAATTATATAATTTACATTTTGAACATGTGTGCTTTTGGGAAGCTCAGAGCTCAGTGATTGAGCACAACAGTGTGATGCAGGAGAATCCACAGCTATAGGCAGTGTGAGAGAACCCTTGCTGCAAATTCTGGGTTATCATTCAAGGTCAACAACACTGATTGAGAAGCATTAATGGACAAAGTCAATATAAGATAGCTTCCTATTCTCTTTGATTTTTACTCTGTGTATACATGCAGATACACATACATGTCCATACCTCCATTTGGTTGTGTATGTGCAGAACAAGGGCACTCTCAACATCAGAGAACTGAAGCCTGGTTCAATAGTCATTACTTTTCTCTAGAGAAATTGGAGAATGGTAGTCCTATGAATTGAAAATGTGAGATTTTAAACAAAGCAGTCTTAGCATCCTTATAAGGTCGTAACTCCCAGAATTCTTTGAAAGATGCCATGACAGCAAAGCTCTGTATAATCCAAGTTAAGTTTAGAGTGTGAATAGGTCCTGATGATGTAATTCAATATTATGTGGGCAAATGTATGAGTCATCAGCCCAGGCTTCACATAGATGTGTTGAACTGTGCGTAAATGCATGGGCTATACACCTCTGGGTATTGCCCCAAGTTTGAGTAGTGATTATGGAACAATGAATGGGATAATTAATGTTACCCAGACATTAATGCACCATAAACCCAAGCCAGTAATGTGTTGAGTTAAGAGCCATGGCTTCTCCTAAGGAGCTCCAAGAAGTTGAATTTGGCTGTTTTAGACTCTCTTTTGCTATGCTTGATCTATAACTCTCAGCACTATTTTACACTGTTGGAAGCCACGAAAGAAGAACCATCAGTGCGCTGATGATCTTACCTAGTTGGGTAATGAAATGTCTGCCAGCCAACAGCCAAGCTCAGAGAGCACCAAGAAGTTGTTATTAAGAGGCCTCTTGCAGGCAATGGTACTAAACACATGGGGCAGATTCTTAGAAGGAGATAAATTGACTCAGTTTGAATGTGACAGAAGATAGATATGTTCTTAGTCCGATGAAACATGTCTTGCTTCTCTGATATATCTTCTGGGAAGTTCTATACCCCTGAAAGCCATTGCTACAATAACATTGTTCGATCATATCCAAATCAGATATTTAAACAAGTTAAATATTTAGCAGGGAATTTGTAATCCTCTAAAAGGGGAAGCATACAATCTTCACCAAACTATAATACATTTGGGGAAGCCATCCTTCTAAATCACCATAAATATAACCAATATGAATTTGCAATTATCTTCACTTTAAATTATGATATGATTTTAAAAGGCATAAAAATGAGATTCTGTTTGGCAAAAAAAAAATGAACATGGTTACTTCTCTAGGATGAAGAAGAATGGATACTGGGGTATGTTTAGGCGTGGTGTTTCATGTGAGGGGTGAACAGATAATAGGATGAGGGGGACAAAACAGAGGATCCAATACATTAATACAAACTTGAATTTTGTTCTTTTGACTCGCCAACCCCCTCCCCAACAATTAATAATTTAACATTTAAGAATTCTAAACATTTTTGGCACATCAATTCTACGTGAGGGAAGAAAATACCATAGGATATCAAGCAGACATTTGCATCTCTAGAAGAAAAACATTAATTGTCCCAATTAACTATCCCCCTTGACATATTTAATTTTTCCCCACCCAATTTCTTTTTAGAATAATGAAAGAAATTCTTTCTTTTTAAAAAGGTTGACATTTCTGGAAATTGAATGATTGGAACATGATTTATTTTGGAGGATTCTGTATCACCTATATTGAATAAGGAAGTAAAATGTACATTCAAGTTTCAAGGCATTAAAATAGAGCTTTCAGTATTAAAGCTTCTGATAGGGGATGAAACATAGATAAGTATTATTTAAATTGTATATTTTCAGGGAGTAAAAGTTAATAGTTTCATTTTTTTTTCTTGAATTAGAAAAACTATAAAACAGTTTTGTCCTCTTGACCCGGTTTAATATTTTTGCTCATTGTGAGCAGAAGATATAATTTCATTTGGGAGAAAAACACCGCGAAAATCACAAAGAAAACTATATATATATATATATAGGCAAAAGAAGACCACTCTGTGCTTTCACCACCTGCATCCTTCATGGTTCTCCTCCCCTTGACTGCCCCGCATGGGAAATCCTTTTGCCTCCGTTACAGGGTTTTGTTTTTTTAAATATTTCTCTGGCAACTGGACGGGGGGAAAAGGGATTTATGAAAAAATAGCATCAATTTCCATTTTTTAAAATTATAATCACTATAATACATCTGTTTTGAAAAAATAGTTCTGTGTCCCTCCCCCATCGTCCCTGAGCCCACCCCTCATCAACAACTTTTGGCACCAACATTTGCCAAACCTAAGCCTCACTGCCCTACCAGCAGTGGGACAAAAATCACATTTCCACTCCCCACCCACCCAAACCCAATCTTTCCTGAGTCAAAAATCACCCGTCTTTCCTCTACCTTTTTCCCACCCTTGCTCCTAATTTCATACAACACTGGGGAGAAGCATTGCTGGAAAGACATTGCTAGAATACAACAAATTTCTTCTAAACATATCCTCTATTCTTCCTTCTCCTTCTCACATTGTCCCTAAACATTGCAAGAGCAGGGCATTCATCACTTAACGTCTACCTCCTACTATCCGCTTTGTGGGAATGCATCTAAAGGCAGGCATCTAGCAAAGGTGAGGAGAAGATTGTCTTGTAGCAGACACAGCCAGCCAGTCACTTCACAGACACACAAATACAGGGTTTTTCTCCCCTATATAGCAGGGAATTGACAGAGCTAAAGAAAACAGCCCAACTTTTACACGTACAGATTCTGATTGTGAGTTTAATTTACTACAGTACTAGGCAAAATGTTACCCATCAGGTGGAATGAAAGCTAGGGCTAATCTGGCCACAAAGAGATGGAATTTAGCAAAATCTTTCCATTCTCAGATGGCATATACATCTAAGACATTCATAAAGATTGATTTGTATGGAAAATTTAGTCATTCATGGCCAGCTATTGCGTCCTAGAAGGCTTGATTTTACCTTACCCTTTTCTCTGGCAGCACATTCAAGCACACAATAAAGATCAGTACAATAGACTTCTGTTCTGCCTCAACATCAACAGATTTTGGACTGTGTGGGAAATGGCTAGAAATGCATGAATTCAGAGGCATTGAGCCATAAAGTGTTAGCTGGAAAATGCAGACCTATGGAAGATTCAAATGTGCATGGACAGATCCATTAGTACCCACCTTGCACTATATCCCCATTTAACAGCTGCAATGCCATCTGAACGCTACATGTGAATGAAAGATTGTGTAAGAGGACCATGGGTAATATCAGTGACTGTGAAGGACATCTCTTGGTTTGAACATTATCCCTGGTGAAAATAAAAAGTTCAAGTGGAAAAAATAAGTTTTGGATTGGACTGGTTCCTCTAGAAGTTTTCGAATGGAGGAAATATCGTTCGAAGATCAAAGTTCTAGGCTTCAACCATTAGGCTGTTTGCAGACTGACTATCTGATGATTTTTGAGGACAAAAATGGACAAAGGAATGTATACAACTCATATGAGGGCTTTCCTGGAGCTGACTGCTATTTTGCCTCAGTAGGTGCTTCTCTATTTTTAAATCCGATTCTTTTTTCTCTTGCAAGATCACTGGAATAAAGAATACCTCTCTGAATGTGTGTAGAATGCATTTCCCTTGCAAATTTCTGTTCTTGCAATCATAATTTGGAATAAGACAAATTTCTAGAAAATGATAGTTGCTTTCACTCTTGCTCAGACTTTAGCTACTTCCCCATTTATTTATCCATCTATGTAAAAAGAGGAAAATCTGTTGCTGTCATTCTCTGTGTGTTCAGTATGACACACACTTTCTGGGTATTTATCTTAAATTGGAGCCTGGGGAGAAAAGTGACATTCTTCCAGAGTTAAAGCATCTGCATATACCCAAACATAATTACTTTAGCCCAGATTGTCCAACCTTACAACTTACAGGTTCATCATATAGGGCAGGGATGGGCAACTATGGCACCTTTACAACCTGTGGACTTCAACTCCCAGAATTCCTGGCTGGCTCAGGAATTGCCCACCCAATATAGGCTGTACTACTCTTTTTTTTTTATAAGAAAGAAGAGAATCAGGAAATTGGCAATTCTTATTAGTGCAGGAAAGGCACTCTGTACTTACACAGAGGAATTATTTATGAGATTCTGAGGCAACAGCAACGAACTCTGATCAAAAAGAAGACTTATGCATAACCATTCATAAGTGAAAGGCAGTTCACAAACATATTGTTGATATGTCAGTACTTACAAACACACAGATATCCAAGTAGAAATTAAATTGCACAGGTTGAATGTTCACTCCTTTTCAAGGCACAAGTAAAGCCATGATTTGGACATTGTGAACTCACAGCAGTATATTTCTCTGAAGATCCACTATAACTGGAACCCCTCCTGATTCATTCATTAGTACTATTTCAGTTTTCCTCATTTTTTTCTTCCTTTACATCTCTTCTCTAAACCAAAAGGATGGAGAAAATGCTAGCAAGGCTTTCTTCAAATAAATGATGACATCCTGCATATTCTTAAATATCCAACCTTCTTCATTTGTAACTGCAAATTTTTATAACAGCAATGGGTCTCTTGTATATGGAAAATGGAAAAATTAGCATGATGTGGCAAGTTTAAAAATGGTTTATTAAAACTGCTGCTGTCATTTAATTCACTGATTTTCTAAACACCTCAGAAAAAGCACTAACATTCATGATTTTTTACTTTGTGCTTATATTTGAATTCAAATGTACGTTTCTATTGTAGTAGAGGGTCAGAAGTGATAACAGTATTTTACATGTGGAAAATATTACTGATATTTAACATTTCCAGATTATTTCCTTTGGAAAAGTTTCTACTTTTTTCCCATGATTTGGAATAGTTTAAAAAAAATCTCTCAAACCTGGCTTCATTTCTTGCAAATAGACATGATATAATTAGTATTTTAAAATGAAAATTCTTTCTTTACTTGCCTCAGTGATAGTGAATTAAGCAACCACAAGTGTCCTCATTTAAAAGACATCCAAACATTTTGAGAAGGCTAAAAATGTTTCTATTGACGTATAAGTGACCAATAACTTCTCAAGAACACAACAACAACAAAAACCCCAAGCAAGAAAATTATTCTTCAGATATGACAATATCTGAAATGGAAAAGCAAGGCAATGTTTATGTTGCTAACATAATTTTTCATACAAAATGGGTATTTTTTTCATCGTCAAGGAAGAAAAAACTGCAAAGGAAGAGTGAAAAGAAATGACATAAGAGAAAGTGATATTGATCTTTAAATGGTACTATGATTCACCCATATCAATTCTACAAATACGTTATCTCAAGCTACTTATTCGGAGCCAATTATTTACTTGTAAAAGACAGATATTATGACTCTCCTGGGCCAATCCCTGTTCCGAATGCAAAGAGGACTATAGAATTCTTGGCTGCAGTAAGTACTTTGTCTTTCCTTACCAATGTCAAGCTTATAGATTAGTTTATTTACCTGACTTGCTAGTTTTCTACAAACAATAGTTTATAATATGGGCTTGAATTCAAATACACAGATCAAGTCCAGATAGGTTACTAAGCCCTAACAAATATTATTAGCTAAGATTCTCATGCATATTACTAATATAATCAGGAAAAAAAATCAAGGACCTATTTTAATCTATTTCCAAAATTCCCCCGCCCTGACCATGTTATTCAAGCCAGAGAGATTAGCAATTTACAAGCCTGGGGAATATTCTTTCCACCAACTCATCTTTTGAAATGGTACAATCCAGAACTGGGTCACACAAACTGTCCTATGCAAACTCAGTCAACCTCAATCAACTCTGACAAACCAGCCAAATCAAATTATACAAATGAAAGCAATTAAAACAAATGAAACTCGTGCTAAAGGAAGTTGCACTTTGATCCTACTAAATGAGGTGGGAAGGGGACAGACAGTATTTAAAATGCAACACAGCAGAAATCCTAAATGAGCCTGCCCCATCCTCTTCTGCATCCACCTTTTAAAGGTAGAAGAACTCTTGGTAGAAAATCTACAATTAACACAAACATGATCTGTACATAAGCCTTTTGCTATTGGAATCTCTGGTTTAGAAAGCCCACTGTTGTGTCTTTTATTCTTAATCATTCAGAGCATCCAGATAATGAGAAGACAAAATGGTCATATTAATGGAAAAGGAAAAATAGACAATATACAATCCTACGAGTGTTCACTTAGAAACAATTAATGTATTTATTTTACAGTACTTACTGTACTGCAAAATAGTACTGCATCCACCCAATCACAGCTTTTGTCAAACTACCCCTTTCTTAAATTTAAAGCCTCTTCATTCCACAATCTAACTATAATATACATACAAAATGACATATCCTTCAAAGAGATATATAGGTCAATATGACCAGCTGAACTGTCCCCATTTTGGAAGCAGATTGGTGGAATATACATCACAAAAGGGAACTTTTTTTAAAAAAAAGTCATCTGCATTAATTCATCCTTCCCATGTTTTTCCTATGCTCCCAACTGCCCTCCTGAATCTAGCCACTTTTTATATTTTTATTTGTTTATTTTGCATAGAAATCATTGCATAAAGAGCTTCCATCCTTTGAACTGTGCAAGTTTGGGGAGGGGGTGAGCTCAAACAGGCACCCACAAAAATATTTGCATAGTATGTAAGATGGGTATGTTTGACTAGCTGTGGTGGGCTGCTGAAGGGATTTTTCCCCCTTCTCTTTTTGTATGGACACATAAATCTTTAATGAAAAAGAAAAGTTTCAGAGCAAATTGTCTCATCATCTCTTATCATCAAATGCAATTTTGGGTACTTTTACCAGTGTTGATTCTGTGCTACAGAATTACTCTTTACAGGAATAAACTTTTCAAACATTTTCCCCTGCAAATAAAAATCTAAGATGCGCAAAATGTAGTTGGCTAAACCTTCTTTGTTCTTTTTTTTTTTAGGTGTCCTAAAGGGTCTAAAGTGGAATGCTACAGACATAGTTTATAGCCTCAGTATAACCTAGGTTTTATATGTCATTGCTGGTATTTAATATTGTAAGAAAGCCTCCATGGATTTTAAGGGCAATTTTCATTGCCAGAACAATTTTTATGACATCAAATCCTCTTTTTCTGCTAGAAGAAAAAACAGTCTGGCTCCCTCAAACTCCAATTTCCCAGGTAAACAGAGGTGCAGCCATATTTATCTGAATCTAGTTGCATTCTTTTGGGAACCTAATTCTAAATTCTCTGGAGCAGTGTTTCTGAAACTTGGCTGCTTGAAGATGCGTGGATTTCAACTCTCAAAATTCAGGCTGGCTGGGGAATTCTGGGAGTTGAAACCCAAACATCTTCACATATATGTATGTGTGTGTGTGTGTGTGTGTATTTCCTAACAAGCATCCTATACTACAAAAACAAAGAAGTGGATTCTTCAATTGGTTATATTAGAATCAAAACTTTTAATTAAAATGTGCTTGCTATTGGCATGACATTTTGGTGACATATAATATCATTTGCAGCCTTCAAATATAGAAGGTTTTGGAATTGACTTTTGATTGATTAAATCAAATTATGATTAAATTATTAATTACTTTGGATTAATTCAGTGATATAGTTTCCTATGAAATTATGTAATTTAGGGGATGTGCAGCAGACAAATGAATACATGTGGCAGGAAATTTTTTTGTTATTTCATCTACTAAAATGCTTTTCATCTTTATTGTCTTTCAGGACAATATTGTTTCAATTGGCCATATAGCTTTTTCTTAATTGAGGGATTTTAATATACTATGATGAGCAATTAATTTAATTTGATTGTTTTATTATTTATTGATTCTAATTATGCTGAAATTGAAATTATGATGGGAGTTTAAAAATACAGTAATAACTATTTCTACCAAAAATCTTAACTAATTTAATTATTATGCTACATTAATTGATATATATCAAATCTAGGAATAATAACTTTATGGATAAGGAACAAATTGTAGAAACTCAATGATTGTATTTAGTGTTTTCTTACGTAGAAACCGCAGCCTTATCTACCTAAGCTATCAAAATACACTAAAAAAGATTTATTTCAATAAAATCCTGCCTGATTCAGTTGTAATGACAAAATATTTTGTGTACAATGAGATTTGCATCATTTCTCTTCCTCATTCTGTCTTGTAAATTCTGGGAGCTCTGATCCCTTGTTTTGGAACAAACCACAATTTCCTATCACATCTAAATTGATCTGAAGGCTTTTAACAAAGTCTATCAAGAACAACTGTGATTTCCAAATTGAGATATAATGGGGAACCATAGTTAGTTTCAAAAAGTAGGTTAAAGAGGTTCTCGTGCAGGAAGAGGAAAGGAAATCAGTGAAGCCTAAAGATTTTGCAACTATAAATTTGCAAAGCAAGGTGAAACAGTTTTTATTCCATTTGAGTCTAATGGATGTTCATCCAATTGTCACTGCATCTCATATATATTAAATTCTTTCACTGCAGAATCAATTCCAGATATTCTTCATATCTATTGGAGACCAATTTTATTGTTATCAAAACAACATATACACACACACACACACAAATTTAGCAACCTTGACTACATTGTAAACCCTTCCATAAATCTGACCAGTCAAAAAATATTGTCAATGGGAATAATTTAAAAAATAGACCAAGAAAAGACGCCAGCTATTCTTTTCACTCATACAAACATAGCTTCATAAGCCAAAATATACTTTTATTTCCATCTCTTTACACTAATTTAAGAACTTCTGCCCCAGAGAGACTAGAAATTCCTAGTTCAGAGAAAAAAAGAAGGAAGGAAGGAAGGAAGGAAGGAAGGAAGGAAGGAAGGAAGGAAGGAAGGAAGGAAGGAAGGAAGCAAGGAAGGAAGGAAGGAAGGAAGGAAGGAAGGAAGGAAGGAAAATTAAAGATTTCCAAATTTGTATTATGGAACAATAAAAAAGTAGAGAGAAAAAAGAATCTATGTGTTTGTTATCTCACTAAGCAGAGACAGTATTATTCAAATACTTTTTTTGTCTCTATTTATTTTCTGTCCATAAATATTTCAATCTCACCTCCTTTCACTTTTAGTTTTTTTAATCATCCTTGTTTTATTCAAAGATTTGCCACTCTGATAGTGAAGACTAGCACTTTTTTTACAAGTGCAGATGTAGATTGGGCATTAGGTCACGTATTTCATGAAAACAAGGCCTTTTCAAGTGTCAATTGAAATAATGACATATTAACATAGATCTAGATCATGAATTCTTTTGATCTGATGGCATGTCAGAAAAGTCTGTATTGTTTTATCTCAACTGTTCACTATGTTAGTTCCTTTGATCTATTAATATGTGGTAGCCATTAGCTAGAGAGAAAAACCAATTTAGATATCCATGGTCTTCTAAGCCAATGTTTTCAAACTAGACAACTTTATTATATATGGACTTCAACTCCCAGATTTGCTGACTAGGGAGTCAGCATCTTAAACATCTTAAAATGGCCAAGTTTAAAAATGGTCACGTTTTTAAAAAAATGCTGGTCTAAGCTAAATAATCTTTTTTTTCTAATAAGACTAACAAAAAAGAAAAGCAATTTATGTTTTAATTATTTTTACTACTGAATATTACAAATTGTACCAACACACTTTTGTAGGGTGTTTGGAAATGCTATGGAAGAGAAGGAAAGGCAGATCATCAATATAACCAACCAACCAAACAAATCTATACTAGAAGTGCTTCTAGAGGGTCCTTCAGATAATTTATTAGCTCTCTGACAGTTGAACACCCACCCAGCATAATGATATGTAGCTACTGGTGCTGGTTATTTTAACCATAAGGTCATAAATAAGGTTATTTAATGGAGATAGCTATCCCTTTGCTAAGAAGCCATTCAGATACTGAAGATGGTGTGATGCATTTAGTCATGTTCACAGACTTTACATGGACCAATAACATAAAACAGTCGGATCACTGTTGACTGACTGTATTTCACAGAATAGCTTGGTTTGAGTCATTCGTTGCCTGTAGCCTGTCAATGAAAAGCCTGCCAACAAGAGGCAACAGAACAATACATGATAGTGGGACAACTATTGCTTCGGCTACTTGTGATATTTGGCCTTAGAAAGCTACATTTTCAGACTGCCTATGGAATGATCCATGTTGCTCCAGTTACAAATCTCCCCACTTAATTCACACTCTGATAACATGCCAGATATATTTTGCTGCCAAAGTAATCAACCTGCCTGTGACATATGTTGTTGGTACAGTCAACTCCAGAACTATGCCCACAGGATGGGTAGACTTAAGAAATTCTTTTAAAAAACTTCAAGAAACTAACATGCTGCTAACAGTTCCCTCTTCGGTCCTGAGCATCTTGCAAAACATGGTATTTTGCATTCCTCAAAAGTGCATTCATTGGAAAACTTGAGCTGTGCAAATCTGCAAATCTTATCACTCATTAAAAAAAAAAAAAAGTAACCAGACTGGTTGTGTATATTTTTGAACCACGTTGAGGTGCTTAATTTTTCTCCTACAATTAATTGCTAGGAAAACAGGTTTTGAATGGAAGCTGAGGCACTGAAGATTGGTAGCCTCCAATAAGATAACATCTACAAAAGGAACACGCCGCTTGGAGTATTACACCACTCTGATGAAACAGAATTCCTGTGCTAAAATATATATCAGCTAAAGGTAACGCCTTTATATACAAGGGATTGTAGTACAGCATTTCTTAATGTCGTATTCCCACCTTGACCAAATTCCTGCCTTTTATATTCCCGCCAAGCTACTTCCTCAATGTCCACATAATAAAATGCCAGCCTTGCTGCCCCTGCATTGTCTTTTCCTCTGGAATTTACTACTTGAATTAGCAATGAGTTACTCTTCCCCCTTGCATTATTTCACATCATATAAACATTTTCTTAACATACAAGCAGCTCTTGAATTTTGCTCTAGGACAAAGGGCTTGCTCTGCCAGCATCTTATCGCCATCCGTGATACATGCCCAGGGAAGGAAAAAGCCCTTTAGGATACATCCACCTCCTACAATGTGCAGTGCTTCTTACCCCCTTGCAGGATGGAAACAGGTCAGGGGGAGGGGGTACTTGCTAAATTTGGTGATGTTTGTTGTTGCAGGGGATTGCAAGTCCTGAAGGAAAATATACCTCTTTTTGCTTTTTTGTAGTTCTTTTTTGTCATTTGCTTTTGCATATAACATTAAATATTGTCGCTTACAGTATTACATGCAAATACATGCTGGCTTGGAAAATGCAGATTCTAAATAGTTTAGCTCGGTGGTGCTATTCCTTATGTTTTTTTTGTGTCTGTATCAGCAGCATTGCTTTGAAAAAACCAGGTGTCCCATACTCAAGTGCTCAGTGACATGTCCTATATTTTCTTGTTCCAGAAGAAACATAGGGAAGATATCTTTCCCTGTGCAGTTGCCAATAAATTTTCTGATCCTGCGGTTATTCTTTTTCGGTTGAAAAATAGATTTCTTTTTCCTGCGTTCTCTTGGTTGTTGTTCTCATATCCCTTTGTTTTCCCCACTTTTTTTTAATTTTTTTTTGCAATCAGATCAAAAGAGCATCCCATCTCAACTTTGGATGAAAACAGGAAAAAAAATCACAGTGAAAGCACCCACCTCAACAAGTAGTGCTCCGTTGTCCTTTTCTGTGTGTGGAAAAAGAGACAAACAAAAGACAAGAGAGAGAGGCAAAAGAAGGAGGATGGTTCTCTAGCTTCTCCTTCAAACCTAGTCAGATGCTGGAGTTGCCTTCTCCCAGACCCCATCCTGGTCTCTGCGCTTACCCTCAGCTCTTTCGTCTGTGGGAACTTGGTTATTCTTGGATTATCTACATCATAGGAAAGTCATTATCATGCATCCAGGCAGAAGGGAGAGTCTGACCTTATTGCTTGTGATTGATGGAAGATCCATGCACAGAACAGAAGAACAATTCCAAGGAAAGACAGAAGACCCAAGGCAGATGAGTGGGTGGCCTTCTTCAGAGGAACGGTGGAGAGTCCATGTGTTTAAAGAACCAGAACCGCTCATTAAGGAAATAAGGAAAGTTAAGAGAGAGACAGATAGAAAGACTGGAAACATGTCGTTCGTGAGGGAAGATTTAACAGAGATAGATTTTTTTCTATGGGAAAAGTTCAGAGATAGATAGGAAGGACAGAGAAACCAAACATAGATAACAAGGTGCAGACCGAGAGACACAAAACAGAAGGAAAGGAAGGAAGGAAGGAAGGCTCTATGGCTCATTAAAGTCCTGAGTAAGATGATGAAAAGGGAAAGAGCATTAAACAGAGAGAGAAACTGCAAAGCCAGGGTCAGAGAAATACTGTGCAGTCTGGTGGATGAAGGGAAGGATGCAGAGAATCCAGACAGGAGGGCCTTGGGCTCTTTCCTGCAATGTTTGTCCTTGACACATCTCCTCTCCTGCTTTTTAAGTGTTTGGATTTTCAGAGCAAACCATCCCTCACCCTTCCTCCCGTAGTAGATGCTTAAGCTGTACTCCTGATTCAAAGCTACAGGGATCGAAGGCTTCAGGCCTCAGAATTCTCATGGATGCTCCAGAAAGTGCAAATTTAGTGCAACACCACCTGTATGGGTGTCTCCCGCATTTCGTGTGTTCCAATGCATTTGGCAGAGAGTGTTTTCTTTGCCTTTAACTCTGCCCCCCTATTTTTTGGCATTACCTTTTCTTTTTCCTTTTCCTTCTTCTTTTTTTTTAAAGAAACAAACATACAAGCTAACCCCAAGCATTCCTGGTGTGTCTCTAGAGTATGGAAGGAATGGGCGAGCAAGGACGTCGGACGGAACCAGGTGAGCCAAAGGAAGGGGGTGCTGGAGATGGAGGTAGACCAGCAATGCTGTTCAGGCTGTGGGACTTCTCATAGCCTGTGGGGAGTGCTGTCAGGAAGGAAAGAGAGAGATGAGAGAAGTGAATGAATGAACAAAACACAAGTCCTGTTAAGACTTAAAGGCACTCTGTCAGGCAATCTCAATAGCATACAGAGGGGAAAAAGCTACTTTCTGGTATGCTTCACTGATAACTTTACACTGATTCAGATCTGCTCCATTTACCCCAATGTTGGCTGCATTTAAAAATCTGTGGTTTCATAATCATGATTTCTGAAGCAGCAGCTTTTTCTCCTCCATTCCCAATTCTTCATCAGCTGCAGAGATGCTGGCTGTACGGTCCAAATTGGGGCACTCTGATTTTATTTTGTTTTAATTAAAACAGCTTTTTATTTATATTAAGTCACACTTTGTGGAGGTTTAGAGCAGTCTTCCCACAATTTGGCACACTTTAGAAGTTGCATTCTCAACACAATTGGAAGGTGGTTGTTGAGGAAGGCTGGTTTATGATTTATAAAATAACCCCTGAATACCAGTGTCTATTCCCAACTTTGGCACACTATAAGTGCATGGATTTCCACCCTGAAATTCTCAACAATGGCTGTGCGGATTGGGGCCTTCTAAAACCAAACTCTGTTCTGTTTCAGTACTTCCATACTGTTATCTAGACAGCTATAGGGCAGTTCCTAGATCAGCAGAGGTCACTAGATACAACAGCCAACTAGAGGGCAGTTCCTAGATCAGCAGAGGTCACTAGATACAACAGCTAACTAACTCTATAAAACGGCTAAATCTGGTTGAAGATATTTCCAGTGGAGTGACCTACTAAAGCCAGTCAAAAGCATTAGTGCAACCATTTCATCTTCTCTTTCATTATTTTTTTCAGTGTTTATTTTAAAGTGGATATTTACCTATAGAAAACAGGGTGATCTGGATTTCTGTTTCTTTAAAATTCTATGAATAAGGCAGAATAATTGCCCACTGAAAACATTGCCTGGAAATGCCCTGATTCCTTCACTTTAGACCTTAGCCTGCATCTCAAACCACTAACCATGACAAACCCATGCCATATTCTATAACAAAGCTCAACTTTGAACTGTATAATAATTGATTCAAAAAAACCTTAAGTAATAATTATTTAAATCAAAACAATATTTGTAATTATCTAGTGATCAGTGATCAGGCTGGTATGTATTGTTCCATCTGGGCTTCAAATGAATTCTTGCTTCCTTCCCAGTAGTACCATAAATTAATCTCTCCTCCAACCCCACAGACCTTGAAGAACACAGGTTAGCAAAGAAGGTGATGTGGGTATGAGAATCTTACTGGGCCTGGGTTGTCTGGCTGCTATCATTACAATCAAGGGGAGAACTCTGGGATAGCAAATTTGGAAATGGGCTGCCCCATGCTCTCCACCTGAATTGAAAACTATTAGCTCTGATTTTCCCGGCTGTGGTCCAGCACTTCAGAAATTACACCCTATATTAGCGTTTCACAACTTTGGCTGCTTTCAAGAAGTTGACTTCAACTTCCAGAATTCCTTGTTGGCTAGGGAATTCTGGGAGTTGAAGTTCATGCATCTTAAAATGGCCAAGTTTGAAAAGGACTGCCCTACAGGCTCTCACAGCATTGTTAGAGGGATGAGCAGCAGAGATCGTCATTCCCCCTTAGCTTTTCCTATGTACAAAGGACAAACTGTTCTGAGGAAGCAGAACTTAGGAGTACAAGGCCCTCTCCTTTGTTTTATCAATCTGAGGTCCATCAAAGGTCCCCAGGGGGGTTGTCAAAAAATCAACATGGTGGCCACAAACATGTGAATTGAAGCCTTGCCCCTTTTAAGTTTGTCTCAGCATATGTGAAAAAGAGATGGGGCTTCAATCATACAGTTCTGGCTACCATCTTGATTTTTTTTTTTTACTTCCCACCTCTGGACACCTCTGGAATGGAGTTGCTACTGTTCCAGATGGGAATGGTTCCCCCAAATAAGATCCATCTTCATCCAAAAGTAGAAAGAAAAAAAGCTATTGAAAATAGTCCCAGACACTGATTTTCCCTAATTCAACTGATTTATAGTGGCTAAACTTTATAATTCTGTTTGGCATCTATATAACTCCCTCTCAACCCCAATCATTCCAGAATATATAAAATGCAGGGAGAAAAAAATAAAGGGCATATCCTGCATAAGAGAAGGAAAAAAACTTTGCACTTATCCTCAAGAAAGAAAGGCTGATAATTATAGGGATCACAGCTTGTATAGAGGAGGAATTTAATCTGAAAAACCCTTTTGCTGCCAAAGCAATTCCTACCATGACTTTCCATTCTGTCCTCCCTTTCCTAAAAACCTGTTTTCCCCCTTGTAGAAGATCCTCACTGTCACCATTTACATACTTGCTACACAACTCACAGCCGATTATGCAATACAGAAAAAAACATGCAAGCCACACTTGCTTCATATGACAATATACCATTTCAGGAGATTCATGGGACTAGAACATGTTATGACTTAAGCATTTTGTGTATCTCATACAGGCAAGTCATTACGTATTTATTTTTTATTTATAAAATTTATTGGCTGCCCATCTTACTATAAGGTAACTTGAGATATCTATCTATCTATCTATCTATCTATCTATCTATCTATCTATCTATCTATCTATCTATCTATCTATCTATCTATCTATCTATCTATCTATCTATCTATCTATCTATCTATCTATCTATCTATCTATCTATCTATCATCTATCTATCTATCTATCTATCTATCTATCTATCTATCTATCTATCTATCTATCTATCTATCTATCTATCTATCTATCTATCTCTGGCTATTGCATGATTGTTCTGCTTAACAACCTCCACCCCTTCTTTTTCTGATGTGGTCATTAAATGGAGCATGAGTTACCTCAGAGGTAGGGGAAGCCCTGGGAGCAATGCAGTACTTTCCTAGCTCACATGCAGCCTACTCTGGGCCTCTCAAGGCCTCTCCCATCTCCTGCCTTGCTTGTAGTCCCATTGGGCCCCACAGGGCCTGCATCCTATCCCACAGGGCCCCACACCTTTGTCTCCACACACCTGCTTCCAATGGAAGGAACATTTCATTGTGCTCATCACATTGGGAAAGGGCCGTGATTCATTGTAGCTGCTCTGAAAATGGTGTTGGTTCTGGGACGGAGTGAGGCGGCCTAAGGATGCTGAATGGTAGAGAGGCCTGCTCTCCTTTCCCAATGCAAACTTTGGAGCTCTTCCAAAGGTAAGTGCACAGTTGGTTATAGGATTCATTGGTTGTAACTCACAACAGACTCTTGGTAACATGGTCTGCATTAAATGGGAGTTTATTCCAGTTGGTGCATGTGAGGGTCAAACCATTGTAAGTATATTCATAATATTAATGTAATGCATGTAATTAACATGCTATTTGATGAAGGAATACGGTATGTGAAACATAATTTAAATATATGTTCCAGGTTAAACCTGGCTGACACATGAGTCATATAACTGAGGGCGGGAGGGGGGGAGTTCAAATTTTTTCAGGCTGTAGAACCTGTTAAAAAACATTTGAATCCCTGATCAAAAGGCAAAACTCTAAGGATAAACATTGCCAATAAAATAAAGTTTGTGCATATAATTTATTTATGCAACTTTATATATTCAAGTTAGTTGAGTTTTTTTTCCTCCTCTTAGTTTCTCAGGGAACCCCATCAAATTCAAACAGAATTCAGTTTGAAAAACCCTGGTATAATGTATATGCTACTGTTCATATGCATGGAATTTGTTTTATTTTTTAATATTTGTTTTATTAAAAACACTTCTATACTCCATTCCATTAAAAGAAAGTAGCAGAGAACACACAACCCACAGATGCTATTCTGAGGTGTATACAGTATATTATGAAAATATAGTACAGTATGTACCGTGTTTCCCCGAAAATAAGACCCTGTCTTATATTTTTTTGAACCCCGAAATAAGCGCTTGGCCTTATTTTCGGGGAGGTCTTATTAGTTTGGGGCGCGTGGAGCAAGACGGGCTCCTTTTGCCGTCTTACCTGATTTCCAGCTCTGTCTCCCTAACCTTAACCAGAGGAAATGGTATTTCCCGGGGAGGGCTTATTTTCGGGGGAGGTCTTATTTTCGGGGAAACACGGTATGTTTGTTGGATACTGGTCTGTCTATCCATCCATTCTATCCATCCACCTATCCAACTCCAACCTGATATTCTCTAGCTAAACTACTCATGCTGTCTGGGAATTATGAAAGTTTTAATCTTATACATTTGAAGACCACCAAATAGTAGAAGGCTGATCTAGACCAATACAAATGAATACCAGGAGATCCATTGTTGTGCTTGTGTAGCCTATCTGCAGCACTTCAGAATACATACTGCAGACTGTTGTGAATTGGAACTGGATGATTCAAGGCATACATGTAAACAAGTATACATGGTATACATGTAAAGTATACCATCCCATATACCGGTGTGCACTTTGCAGACCTATATGGCATGGTATACAGTATGTAATGCTTTTGCATGTTTGCATGCAGGTAGCAAGTCATTACATGTCATCCCAGTGACACTCTACAAAGCATGCTCCTATTATCAGATGATCATGCTTTTACATTTCTCTCTCTCTCTCTCTCTCTCTCTCTCTCTCTCTCTCTCTCTCTCTCTCTCTCTCATAACTCAGTACAGATAGTCCTTGACTTATGACCATAATTGGGACCGGCATCTCCATTTAAGTTGTTGCAGTTGTATTTTACAATTATTTTTATGACATTGTTTATTAAGCATATTACCACTGTCATTAAACAAATCACACGGTTGTTAAGTGAATCACACAGTTGTTGAGGTTATCCAGCTTCCTCAAAAGGTGTTTTTGCTGGGATTTGGCAAAAGAGCTTGCAAATCACAATCACATGACCACAGGATGCTGCAACTGGTCATAAATGGGAGTCAGTTGCCAAGTCTCTGAATTGCGATCATGTTACTGCAGGGGTGGTACAAGGGTCATGTCAGTACATCTTTTTTGAATCCATCATAACTATGAACAAAAGGTTGTAAGTTGAGGACTACCTGTACTGTCATGCAAAAGAGTTATTCTGTGTCAGAGATGGCTGCGGCTCAGCCCTGCTACACACATGATGTGTTCACATGACACAATGAACAGAAACAAGGTCACAATGATTTAGCCTAACAATGATGTGCTAACGTAGCTAATTTGATTACTTTATGATTCCACAACTGACTTAATAAGTTAACTAGAGGGGTCATGCAAACACATCCAAATAGATCTCGTGTGATGCCCCAACTCAGTCCAGGAGAGAGAAAATAATCCTGACTAAAGACAGAGGACCATGTCCTAAGGCCTCCTTACTTATTCACCAGCAGCCCCCAACCCCACACCAAAAGCAACAAGTGAGATTGGAGTGAAAGCAGAGCAAGGCTGACCTCCTCCAGGGAGCGCTGGAGTTCACATGCCCAGCCAGTCTCAGGCGGTAATCAGAGCTGGGAACAAAGAAAGACACAAATACCTGATCATAAGGGCTGGAAATGCTAAGCAGGATAGCTTGAGCAAGCAAACATTCACTCCTTTGTGTGCAGAAGAAGGAGAGTTTTGCATATAATCAGCATGTGCTCACCCTTTCTTTTGACACGCAGCATGGAGCAAAAGGAATAACAGCACGTGCAAAGTGCAGATTTCCTGTGCTCATTGGTTCATTTTTACCTTCACAGGAACAGTTTGCACATTCTAAGATTCGCTCACACCAAGTAAACTTTTACTTTGTACTGCACAATTCTGTAAAATTGTCCAGAATTACTTGAATGAAGCGAAACTTAAGAAGCAAGGAGACTATCCAGTTTATTTTCACGTGCAACTCTTTAAATTAAATGCAACTAAGCAGCAGATTGCACGCTTACCCTTTAGGTTCACCTGCAGCTCGAACCAGGTATGCATGCAAATGCATTGCATTGTTTCTGTCCCATTAGCACTAGTTTTGAATGTGCAAATGGGAAGCTGAGCTTCCTTGGCATGCAACAATATCCAAACATTTCACCAGCCACTTCGTTTGACACTTACCTGTTTTTGCACACACTGTTGTCTACACCCAGAATTCAATTTTGTAACCAGGGCAAGCCACTCATTTATTTCCTTGGCCATGATTTAGGGTTTTGCATATGCTCATATCACAGATGCTTAGGTGAACATATGCAAAACAATGGGCACATGGAAAAAAGAGAGGAGCACTGATTTGCACACACAGGAAAACTAAGAAGTGTGAATGGCAAGAATTGTACCAAGAATTTGGATGGACAACATTGTTTGAATCTGATCCAATGGAAAGCATATAGTGAGAACCATGGTACTGCTGGGCAATGAAACTGTGCAACCAAATCTAGGATCCCCTAAGAATTGTATCTAATGCACAGAATCTTCATGACTTAATTTTTCCAATCCGGTGGGGCTACAAATATTGGCATAAGCAATTAGGCCATGACAAGAAGTCTAATGGCTGCTTGATGGAATTGTTTTGGATTCTTGTCCTTCTCCACCTAACCCCTGAACCAGAGGCTGGCATGAAGCCCCAGCTTCATCCAGACATCTCTAACCAGCTACCTGTGAAAAATGGAAAATGCCCCTGATTCACCCCCAGGCGTATAAATAAGCAGGCTGAAGTATATGGCACAAGATACGTACCTGGCTCACGCAGTCGGGGCGTTACGAGAATACAGGGTAGACCCTACAAGACGTATGAAATGGGGCATTAATTGGAATCAAATATTGATGCAGCCCACCCCTGGGAAGAACACGAGGGAAGCCCCATCTCTGCCAGGAACAAGAAGCTTTTGTCACTTGATGGACAGTGTTGAGATGTTACTCTGTGGCTCAGTCAAGCCACGGATTGTCTTGTCTGCTTTTTTACCCCTTCAACAATTCAGCTCCTCCCAATTTCACTTCAGCTCTGTACCCATAGCCCCATGCTCCATCAATTTGTTCCCCTAATGGTGTCCATCTTCAATGTCCCTTTAAAGGGGTGTTTTTCAAACTTGGCAATTTTAAGAGGTGTGGACTTCAACTCCCAGCATGGCTGGCTGAGGAATTCTAAAAATTGAAGTGCACACATCTTAAAGTTGCCAGGTTTGAAAAACGCTGCTTTTTAAAGTATTCTCTTTTTCCCTCCTCTCTATGCTTTAAGGGCAGGTACTGTTTGACATCCCAACTCTCAGTTCTAGGGCTGTGGGGCTCCCCATCGTTCTCTTCCATGGACAGGCGCAATATTTGCCCTGAAAATGAAAACAGATAATAATGAAATAAAGCCAAAGCACATAGGACATGGGAGCGGGGGAAGAGGGGGAATTAGGAAGGTATGTATGAGTCTGTGCCTATACATATGATAGGTGAGAAGAATAGAAATGAAGTTGGCACCCAACTCAAACCGGCAAAATTTTGAGTGACTTGGCCCAGCTTTGCTGCTGTCTCTTTTGAATTTTAATCCTGAATGTAAAAAAAGGGGGGGGGGCTGCGACTTGTCTGCATGCCTACTAAAGGAGCTTTTCCCCAACATGGTGCCCTTTCCATATGCTGAACTTTGACTCCTGTAATTCCCAACCCAGCCTCTGGAGGGCCTCACACATCCGAAGCACCACTGGTTGGAGAAATCTATGTATGGAATATACTACCTTGAGCTCTGAGACTGAAATTAACGGCATGCCTAAAAATAACATTCTTACAATTTGTTCACATCTGCTCATTCTTGGTCACTTTCCTTTCCTTTGTTGTTTCCCTTACTGGGTTTGAGGCTTTTTGTGGGTCTTCTGTTAAACACAAATAAACTCTTATACTTAATTTAAAAATAAAAAGAAAGGTCTGGCAAGGGACTAACATGATATGTTATGGCTTGTGATTAACCTGAAGTAGTTAATTGTTATTTTATCTGTACCGTAGAAGATAAGAGAAGACAAGAGTGAAGAGATAGTCTGATACATTTCTTTTTTGGTATGATTTGTCTTTCAGAAATTGGAGAGGGGAAAAATTCTGCTGGTAACCTGTGAGTGTGTATGTACATGTGTGCCCATGTCCCAGAGTTATATAAAATGGGGGTGCAGCTAAGTGAACTGCCTGATACTAACACATTGCCTGTTTGTGTGGATCTAAGCTCTTGACAGAGATTTGCAGTGACAGTATAAATAGCATAAATAATAGAAAAGCGCTGCTTAAAAAGAGGATTTAAAAATCTGCTGGTTTGCATGATATTTGCATATACTGCTCTATATTAGTGTTTCTCAAGTTCAGCAACTTTAAGATGTTCGGAGTTCAACTCCCAGAATTCCCCAGCCTGTTCCACACATTTTAAATTTGCTGAGGTTAGAAACACTGCTCTCTATATAAATACACACATGGAAATCACTGCAGGTAGTCCTTGACTTATGACCACAATTTATCCCAAAATTTCTGTTGTACGTGAGATGTCTGTTAAGTGATTCCCCCCCCATTTTACAACCTTTCTTGCAACAGTTGTTAAGTGAATCACTACAGCTGTTAAGTTAGTAACATGGTTGTTAAGAGAATCTAACTTCCCCATTGACTTTGATTGTCAGAAGGTTGCAAAAAATGATCACATGACTACTCCAGGACACGGCAACCGTCATAAATATGAACCAGTTACTAAGCATCTGAATTTTGATCATATAATCATGGGGATGGTTGCAATGGTTGTAAGTGTGAAAAACAGTCATAAGTCACTTTTTTCAGTACCATTGTAACTTCGAACGGTCACTAAAGGAACTGTTGTAAGTCGAGGACTACTTGTACTGTGAGGTTTCTCAAACTTTGTTGTATCTTGATCCTAGGTAAAAAAGGAGACAGGATTTCAAACCCATTGTTGTGGCTGCCATCTTGACTATTTTTTTACCACTTCCCTGTAGACACCCCAGCACAATCCCTTACAGTGATAAATGGATATGTGTAATACCCTTTCTGCCTGAATAAAACCAATGAGCTTGTCTTCCATAGTAATGAATATGCCAGTTATCAATTCAGCACTGAACAGGTCCTGGTTTATTGTAAGAGAAAAAGAGTTTGTCAAGTATCCTGTGTATCCATCCTACATCCTAACTATTGATGGGCAAAGTTATTGTTTTGCCCTTCTTACTTGGACACCATTTTTGGATCAGTAAGTTTTTCCAATGGAAGGTTTTGGAAGCTTCTGAGTTTTCTCTAGTCCAGGGGTGTCAAACTCAATTTCATTGAGGGCCGCATCAGGGTTATGTTTGACTTTGGGGGGTCAGGGTGGGCATGGCCAGGGTGGGTGTGGCCAGCGGGACGTAACTCGTGTAGGGGGTGCCTGTGGTGACCCAAGTGCTTTGTCAGTGAAAACGGGCTTCCGAGCTCCGTTTTTGGCTGCGACAGCTTCCTGCAACCCTCTGCCAGTGAAAAAGGAACTCGGGAGGGCCACCCACATCCATCGCAAGCTCCATTTTTGACTGCGACTGCCTCCTGCAACCCTCTGCCAGCAAAAACGGAGCTGGCAGAGGCACTGCGGGCCGGTCCTTTGCCATTTCCAGGGTGGCCCCGCGGGACAGATCTAAGCACCCTGTGGGCCGGATCCGGCCCCCTAGCCTTGAGTTTGACACCCCTGCTCTAGTCCTAACTACAGCAGACCCTGCTTGACTTCCAAGCTCAGACAAGGTTGTCCTGATGCTATTCCCTGTTAATATTCCAACAGAAGGTAGCCTCTGCAACTAATTCATTGTTTCTGAGACTTGGCAACTTTGTCTTGCCTAGGGAATTCTGGGAATTGGAGTCCACCTGTCTGAAAGTTGCCAAGTCTGAGAAACACAGCTAATTAATAGAAAACGCCTTCAGTGGATTGTTCTCCAACAGGTCTCCAAATACAATTTAACCTTTATTTATATTTGGCATATAAAAAAGGTTTGACATAAAAAGGGTCTGTCCTAAGTTGTCAGTCCAACATAGCCCAAAATATATTACAGCTCAGTGAAGTACAGCATATAATTTCTTAAAAGAAATAATAAACTCGTTAAGTGGACATTTATGCTACAGATTCTATGAAATGTACAAAAATAGTTAGTCCAGGAAAAAAAAACCTTGGAGTCCTTCACCTGAACAAGCAGGTAATTCTGAAATTAAAAATTGTAAAACAAGAATGGCGTACAATAGAGTGATTACACAAAGCGTTTTCCTCTTTCCTATAATACTAGAAGGTCTCTCATTCAGGAGAACTATTTTTATAGTCATAAATAGGTTGACAGAGATAACACTAGGCTATTAGTGGTACAAAAGATGATCACTTCCAATTTAAATGGCTTTAATGAGGATAAAGAATAACCTACTCACGGAAGCAAAATTTTAATAGCCTTTGGCCATTGCAGCTGAATGGAAATTCCATGTCCAATACAGTAGCAGCGTATTTTTAATTAGCATTGCTAGGGGGCAACAGGGTCAATGATCTAGAAAATGGCCTTTGAGGGGGAAAAGGCTACAGGATTATATAAGAATAATAATTAGTCTTGTAATTAGGCAGCATACATGTAAAATTAAAAATAGTAATTGGTCCAATCTACAGGTAGTCCTCGACTTACAACAGTTCATTTAGTGGCCATTCAAAGTTACAATGAAAAAAAAAATGATTTATGGCTGTTTTTCACAGTTGCAGCATCCCCACAATCCTGTGAACAAAATTCAGATGGTTCATACTTATGACCGTGGCTGTGTCCCGGGGTCACGTGATTGCCCTTTGCAACCTCCTGACAAGCAAAGTCAATGGGGAAGCCAGATTCCCTTAACAACTACGCTACTAACTTACCAACTGCAGTGATTCACTTAACAATTGTGGCAAGAAAGGACGTAAAATGGGGCAAAACTCACTTAACAACTGTCTAATTTAACAACAAATTTTGGGCTTAATTGTGGTCATAAGTCAAGGACTACCTGTATTAGAGTTCTTGAAATCTTCTGTAAGGATAGCAGATATGGGTTCAATCAATCAATCAATCAATCAATCAATCAATCAATCAATCAATCAATCAATCCCCTATTCAACCACCAGAGGGAAGCAAGAAATAGATTTTCTGTACTGAATCTCTTTGCTGCCATCCTCTGCAGAGCTTTGCAATCTTGTAGGCCCCTACTTCAGTCATACTTAGTAATATTTTTAAATTATTCCTAAAATTAACTCACTGCAACGCCCTGAAATCATAACTACTGTATCTTGCACTAAGTAGAAGGTTTTACTAATGACTTATGAGATACCTTCACTAAAGTTCTGTGACCCCTAAAATTACTCCAAGATTTAATGTTATATGTGGTCCGCTGTGCTAAAAAAAGGAATATGATTCTGTCCCATTTTACTTCACCCAGGGGACCATCCAAAGGCTGGCTGAAACATGAAACAGAATGAGATGCCAGTGAGTTGAAAAGCTGATAGCATTGTATTAGACTACAGCTAGTCCTTGACTTACAACCATTTGTTTAGTAATCGTTGAAAGTTACAGCGGCACTGAAAAAAGTGATTTATGGCCGGTTTTCACACTTGTTACCATTGCAACATCTCTATGGTCATGTGATCAAAATTTGGATGCATGGCAACCAGTATGTATTTACATCAGTTGTAGTGTCCTGGGGTCATGTGATCACCATTTGTAACCTTCCCAGCCAGCTTCCAACAAGCAAAGTCAATGTGGGGGGGCCAGATTTGCTTAACGATTACACGATTCCCTTAACAACTGCAGTGATTCACTTAGCAACGGTGGCAAAAATGGTTGTAAAATGAGCAGAACGCACTTTACAACTGCCTCACTTAGCAACAGAATTGTAGACTGAATTGTGGTCGTAAGTCGAGGACTACCTGTACAAAGAGGTGATTACATTTGTAATGCTTTCAAATGTCAAAAACTTTTTGCAAAAAGAAAACCAACAAAGAAATGAAAAACAGTATTTGTGCAGGACGATCTAGCCTAGCCTGTTGTTGCTTTTTGTTTCTCCTCAAATGACTTCCCTCCTGACAATGCAGTTCTTATGGCCCCTTTTTGCTCTTATTCTAACGCCACAAAAGCCTAAATGAAATCAAGAACCTGAGTTGGAGGAAGAGGAAATTTCAGAGTTGATGTCAAATGTTCTTTTAGAGGGGATTACAAAGTGCAAGTAGACCAAACTGAAAGTGTGAGTCAAGGGGATGAAGAGCAATGGGGAAAGCCTACTCACCAATTCCCTGCTTTCCAGGCCTCCTACTCATGCTTCCAAGGAGCTGCGTTGGCATTGTAGTCATGCAGGTACCAGGAGGTGGCAGAGGAGTCAAATGCTGTCGGTGGCAGGCGGCGGGCGCCTGTGGGGCCCAGATTTGGTGGGCAGTGGAATAAAGGGAGGGGTAGGGATAGGAGCAATGGATGGAGATGAAAAGGGGGTCAGGGGTGGGAAAAACAGACAGAGGTGGTGTGAGGAGGAGGAAGCACTGAAAATGAGCATGAGATGAAGTCAAGGGAGGTATGGCTGTAGAAAACCACCTACCCGCTTACCTGCTCTGCTCCCAGCCTGTTGTTTGACTCACCTGTTCTATCATATTACACCAATTCTTTTTAACCTGACAGCCCTCCAGAATGGTAATTTTCAAGGTCTCTAGCAAAACTCTTGGCTGGGAAATTTGGGAGTTGCTGTCCCAGAAAATCTGGAAAGTGCCAGGTTGGAGAAAGCTGTTATTATTTTCCCCATTAATTTTAATTTTTAATTTTTCCTTCCCCCCTGTTTAAATGGAATGATGCCATGTTTAGGAATGCTAGCTTTGATTTAGAGGGATCTGAATTCAAATCCATTCTTGGCCCTAAAAAAGCTACTGGGGCAATATTTGGGTGTCATAAGGATAACATCATTAAGTGGCTCATGATTTTTCTCTGCTGCCTATGGAAGAAATGAATCTATAATATATAATATTTAAAAGAAAAATATTATTTTTCTGTCCAGAAATCCAGTCTCTCTATCTTCTGGACTCCCAGGGGTTCCAATATCAAATCATCATTAGTATTTTCTTTCTTTCAGAGAATATCAAACAGGCAAGGTTTGGAGGAAGATTCATGAAAGTTTTAATTTAAATTATGCTAATTTTAAATATAATAGAGTATTGTGATTTTAATAGGAACACGACTGCTTGATGGTGCTTGAATTTCTTAATTTTGTCCAATAAATCTCTTCCTTTAAATTTTTTAACCCATCTGATAAGTTGCTGTTTACAACTTATCAGATGGGTTATCAGATCATGCCACACTAATCTCTGAGGCAGCAGTTCACCCTCACTTGCTTGGGTCTAAATCTTCATTTACCTGAATGAACTGGAAAACTTTCTATTAATGGCTTGCTAGGGAATTCTGGGAATTGAAGGCCACACATCTTAATGTCACTGAAATTGAGAAACGCTGTCCTAGAGTAATGGAGGCTATCTTGACATAGCTGCTACTGTTCATCCCAAACTATTCTTTATGATGCTGGTAAAAAGAAAAATTATAAAAATAATGTGGGCAGTTTTTTAATGCTATCTTGGCCACTTTCGAGGAAAGGCCAAAACTGGGGATATCTCTGCCTTCCCTCCCAGCATTTTATAAAGCTGTTAAAAGAAAACCATCCCACTATGCTTTTAACCATGCTTTTTAATGTTTAATGTAGCTATCTGGGGGAGAGGAGCAGGGATATCTCTTTTAATTTTAATTTTATGTTTTTTCTCTGTGGCACTCTAGACAGAGTCCGCAGCTTGGGGCAGGTTACAAATACCGTGAAATAGATTTTTTTTTTAAAAAAAAATCAAGCAAGCAAAGAAATATATATATATAAATGCAAAATACAGACTGTGTCCTTGACTTTTGATGGTTTCCTCTAAAAAGTCAATCTGGCTGGTGAAAAATTAAACCTTTAAACATTTTTAAAGAAATGAAAATCCAAATAGCCTCCCATTCCCTAATATAAGATTTAACCTATCAGCCCTTGCCTTAAGTTATATCTAAATTTTGTCTGCATACTCTTAGCCTTGGTGCTAAGCAATATGGAATTTTCTTTTGCGCATATGTGGATTAATTACCATATGCAAATCAACCATGATCTACTTCTCATTTTATTTTGGATTAAGATCCACAGAGTACTTAATTTCTAAGTTTGGCTACAACTGAAGTCAGTCTGAATTCCCCTATTTTTGAAATCATGTTTGTTAATCATAAAAATGTAGTACAAGCAGTTTCTTCAGTGCTATTTAAAGTGCGCTCTCTTATGCTCAGATACCTTTTCTTATTGTCATGTCACCTTTTTCAGGAATAACTCCTTGAATTGAAATAAGATTTTATAGTTATCTTTTATCAAACGACAGTTGATCTTATTTCCAATGTGTTTTAAAATATGCATACGTACAAATAGGAAAATTAATAATGATTTTTCCCTCAGCTGTACATGCTTCTATTTGCTCTGAAGAGCATAGGCAAATACCTGGGGCTGATTTAAAACACATTTCCATGTAAATTAAAATTTAAGAGAAGAAACTGAAAACTTTAGAAGCAAGCCTATAAAAGATATTATTGGTTCCCTACACTTACCTAATTGCACCATTTATTTTATTTTGCTAAAAAAATGCAGCCTTCTTCATATTACCCAAACTACATTCCCAGCTTTGCTGGTTTCTTTGGAAGCTGATCAGAAGCTCTTCAGTGAAAATATCAGAATTGTGGGATAAACCTTCCAAAAGCAATTTACAGGTTGTCCTTGGCATGACCACAATTGGCACCAGAATTTCTGTTGCTAAGCAAGGCAATTGTTACATGAGTTGTGCCCAATTTTGCAACCATTTTTGCCATAGTTATTAAGCAAATCATTGCAAGGTCCTCAGTGCTCCCTAAGTTTGTCTTTTTTTTCTCTTGCAGATGTTTTATTACCCAACTAGGTAACATCACCAGTGCAACCAGCTCAGAGAGCACTAAGAATCCCACAGTTCAACCTTGAGCTACAAGTATTCAAATCACTGCAGTTAAGTGAATCCAGCTTCCCCAATTGGCTTTGCTTGTCTGAAGCTGGCTGGGAAGGTTTTGAATGATGATCATATGAACCTGGGACACAGCAAGTATCATAACTACTGTATTTTTCGCTCCATAAGACGCACCTGACCATAAGACACACCTAGGTTTAGAGGAGGAAAACAAGAAAAAAAATCTGCCTCTGCCTCCCAGTGTCCATCTGGTATTCATCTGGCTAGTGTCCTTGCAGCAAACAGCAAACAGCCTGCCTCCTCTGTGTCTGCTCCCTCTGCCGGGGAATGCTGGAGCCTTCGCCTCTGAGCAGCTTATCGGTGGTTGGATCGGCCTCCCGGAATACCACCGATCAGTTGTTCCAGGTGGCGGGGATTGCTGCCACCGTTCGCCGCTGCTGCCTGTCGCCCATATTCACTCCATAAGATGCATAGACATTTCCACCCACTTTTGGGAGGAAAAAAAGTGTGTCTTATGGAGCGAAAAATACGGTACATACTGGTCACCAAATGCCTAAATTTTGAACATGTGAACATGGACATGTCATGATGGTTGTAAGTGCAAGTACTGGTGGTGAGCCTCTTTGTTCAGTACCATTATTATAACTTTGAACGGCCACTAAACGAAAGGTTGTAAGTTGAGGGCTACTGTACCTGCCACGGCAGGTCTTAGAAACATTGTTCACTGAAAGCAACTCACCAATCTAGACTTCCATTTGAATTGTATGTGTGTGGCTACATGTGTTAAGGGCTCCTCTGGTACTGCAGAAGTATGGTGCTACTTTAATCATTTTGATGAAAATATTGGATTTTGCCAATGACTCTATGGAGAAGCTATAACAGTATTTATGTTCTACTTGGAGTAGGTATAGAATCTCTGGTAAAAGTTACAATATTTTTGCTTCCTGAGCTCTCGCTTGTGAGGCAGAAGAGAAATAGATTGAGAAAGGCAGTNNNCGACCCGCCCCCCCCCCCAATTTTGATTGCACTTTGATTCTGCTCCACCTGATTTTAGCCTATAAAGAGGCTCCAGACAGATGTTGTCTGGAGTGAAAAAAGATTGCAAATCGAGGAGACAACACTGGATAGTAATAGGGTACCTTGTCTCACTGTTTACATCAGGGGTATCCAACCTTGGCAACTTTATGACTTCTGGACTTCAATTCCTAGAATTCCTCAGCCATCATGGCTGGCTGGGGAATTCTGTGAGTTGAAGTCCCCAGGTCTTAAAGTTGCCAAGATTGGACACTCCTTATTTACATAGTGCCACATACAGCAAATTATTTGTATTCATGTTCACTGGCGACAATATAGATTTACCACTAGTGCAGTGCATAAATATTTCTTCTAGGGAAGAAGGCAGCCTCTGAAAAATGTCAACACAGGGAATGCATACCACAAGCAATAACTTGCATACTCCATCATAGCCATTAATAGCCATTTATTTATTCATTTATCGATTGATCAAATTTATATGGCTATCCAACTCCCACACGATGACTAGCCACAAATAGGGATGGTCCTTGGGAAAGAGGAACCCATGAGACATAAATACTCATGGAATCATTGGAGATGAGTTTGGGGCAAATGTACAGCAAACATGGAAGCCCCGTTGGTGAGGAGAAGGTTTCTTGATTGCAAGATGTTGGAAGGCTACCAGCCAGCTTCATTAAATGCATTTAATCAGCACAAGCCAGTGGTGCACTAACTAGTAGCCTGTCCAGGGTCAAATTAGATTTTGTACTTCAATTAATAAAAACCAGCATCTGAACAATACTTTATCCCCCTCACAAGGTTTAATCTGCATACATTTGGAGTAATTAGCCAACGCATGGGAGCAGTACCATTTTTTCTCCACTGCTAGTCAGTTAGCTAAGGTATGTAGGAAGCACATGACAATAGTAATGGGGGATTTAACTATCCTGACATCAATTGGGAGACAAGCTCTCAAGTGCAAGATCAAACAGGTTCCTGACAAACCTAGCGGAAACTTTGTCTCCCAAAAAATAGAGAAGGGAACTAGGGGATCAGCCATATTGGACTTAATTCTCATTAACAGAAATGAAATGATAGAAGGTGTTGAAGCTACAGGAACTTTGGGAGGAAGTGATCATGCAATATTGGAATTCAACATTATACAAGCAATAGAACAAAGTCAAACTAGAGTCTTTGACTTTAAGAGAGCTAATTTCAATAAACTTAGAGCTTGGGAAGGATTCCATGGACGAGAATCCTCAAGGGGAAAACAACTCAAGAAGCTTGGGAAATTTTGAAAAGTGAGATTATAAAAGCCCAGTCTACCACAATACCAATGAAGAAGAAAAATAACAGCTCTCAAAAGAAACCAGCATGGCTGCATAAAGAACTCTCTGATAAATTGAAATACCCTTTTGTTTCTTCTTCACTAGCAATATGTGTGCTTAGAAAATGCCACATCTATTTAAACAGGCTACTGTTCATAGTGTATACTGAACAGACTTTGGCCTTAAAGGTGTTTTGTCATGAATTTAGGTCTATCCTGTGGTACTGAATGGTATTTCAATAACTGCTTCACTTTTTTCATGCTTATCCAGACTTTTTTTCCAATAGGGGGGCAAATTTGCTATGGACAAACCAGTATTAAAGAGTACATCCAACCAGTGCATTATATGAGTCCAACTTCCAACTAAAAAAGAGTATGGGTGATAGATAGTGATAGAGATAGGAAGATAGTTGTAGTAGATAGAGAGCTAAAAAGAGAGATCAATACAATAGATAGATGATAGATAGATAGAAAGTGATCAATACAGATAGAGAGATAGAGATAAATAAATACAGTAGATAGATAAGCAGATAGAGCAATCCTGTTGTTTTAAATGTTAAAGTATTTCCAATACTCCTTTTTAGCTGGATGTTGGGCTCATAAAATACAGTGGTTGGATTTACTCATCAATATTGGTTTGACTATCAGATTACATTCCTTCAGGAAGAAGAGGCTCTCTGGATCCTGTGCAGTTGCACTGGATATGCACATCCCACCTAAAATCAAAGGGAATCATCTTTCTGCCTTCAGAACTTTTGTTTCTGTTTTAACTGACTCGTTCATTGAAAACTGATTTGATTAACCCTGTCTGCTTCCTTTATCTGGAGTACTCCCTTCATTCCACTCGATGAACTTAAAAGTCTGCCTACTCTTATGCCAACAGAAATAAGGCCAATGAAAATATTTTGTAATCTATTTAATCCTGGGTCAAATGTCTACGTCTCTGGAATAGAAAGGCAATTGTCAGAATTTGGACTTTGTGATGACTGTTCCACTTCTGTGCTTCTTCCTTGCCCGTTGCTTGCTGGTCTTCTCTACTGTGCAACACCATGAAAGCTCTCGCTTCCTTGGTGGAATTAAAGTCATCGTAAGCTTTCATTTGCTGTCGCCTCCTGTTTGCCTGCTGTGACAGGGGCAACCTTGTCTCTGTTTGAAAGTTTGCCTGCTGCTAAGATCAGTTTCTGACAGATGCTAGACCAGAACTTACACAGCACACAAACATGCTGAGGATGACTTCTGGACTAGAGGGATCACAGTCTCTTATTCTTTTTCACACAGAGAGATGAACACAATTACAGTCAAGTCTCACCTAATGCAGAATGAAGGACTGCAAAGAGTTGATGCTAAGTTCCATAAAAATGACCAATGACTTTTCTAGTAATATTAATTTCAGATGTATCATTGATAGTCTAAAGTTAATTATCACTATATCCAGAGTTAACAACAGCAACAACCTAATATTTTCATAAGCGGTTATTTGGTCATGCAGTTAGCATGAATAATTTTTTTTAAAAAGCAATATGGACTCTGGGAATTTTTGAATAGAATAACAGAATTAATAAAGATTATGAAAAAAATTGCTGATTTATCCATAAACACTGATTTGGAGGTCAATCTTGAATACATGTAGTCCTTGTCCATTGTCTCAAAGGTGCTTTTTCAAGAGGCAACTGGTTTTTCTTTCAAGACGTTTCGCTTCTCATCCAAGAAGCTTCTTCAGCTCTGACTGGATGGTGGGGAATCAGAGTCAGAGCTGTCAGAGCTGAAGAAGCTTCTTGAATGAAAAGCGAAATATCTTCAAAGAAAAAACAGAAAGTCCAGTTGCCTCTTGGGGAAAAAAAGCACCTTTGGGACAACCATGACCTGGATGACTGAGAATCTCCATAGACGTTTTCTTTGTCCATTGGTTTAGCAACTATTTAAAGTTACAACGGCACTAAAAAAAAGTTACTTACAACTGCATTTACAACCATTGCAATATCCCCACAGTCATGTGATCTAAATCTGGGTGCTTGGCAACTGGCATGTATTTAATGATAGTTACAGTGTCCCTGGCTCATGTGATTGCCATTTGTGCCCACTCCAGCCAGTTTCGACAAGCAAAGTCAGTGAGGGAAGCCGAATTTAACAACTGCATCATTCATTTAACAACCATGGGAAAAAAGGTTGCAAACTCAGGCATGACTCACCTTGCTTAGCAACAGCAATTCTGGTCCTGATTGTGGTCATAAGTCGAGGACTAACTGTACTGTAGAGAGACTGTATCTAAGATGTAAAATTTTGGATGATGCCTAGATGGCAGCATAGAGTTAGAGTTTGTTACCATGTAATGTCTAGCCAGCATTTTGCAAGCCAGATATTGTAGCCCTAATCCTAGAACTGAAATCCTGAGATTTCAGTTTTCAGCCTTCTTGTTATAAAGGTCCAAGTTGCTTGCCCAGCATGATACACAGCTCCTGGATAAGCACTAAGCGTGCAGCTTCCTGACCGTAAATTAGCAGTCTGGAATCTCCTGACACGTCTCTCTTGAGACTCACCTGTGTCTAAAAAACAATAGAGGATTTGACAGGAGAACTCTTTGAAGGAAACAGAGAGGGAGAAACTGAGAAAGAAGCATTGTATGGGTATTGGTAGCAATTTCCTATCCAATAATAGCCGTATTGAATTTGTGACCTATCCCTGTTGAATTCAAGAGAGTTGGAGTCTGCAGGGTTTTTGAATAGGAAAGGGCAGAATACAGGTAGTCCTCGACTTACAATCACAATTAAGCTCAAAATTTCCATTGCTAAGCAAGGCAGTTGTTAAGTGTGTTGTGCCCCATTTTACAACCTTTTTTTGCTACGGTTGTTAAGTGAATCATGCAGTCATTATCTAGCTTACCCCATTGACTTTGCTCGTCAGAAGCTCCCTGCAAAAGTTGCAGACAGTCCCAGGACCTCAGGACACTACAACCATTGTAAATACATGTTGATTGCCAAGAACCCAAAGTTTGATTGTGTGACAGTTGGATGCCGCAAGTCATCAGTGTGAGAACTGGTCATAACTAGTTTTCAGTGTGGTTTTAATTCTGAACATCCATTAAACAAATAGTTATAAGTCGAGGACTACCTGCAAGCAAGCTGAGTGGAAGGAATATGATTCTCTTTTATATGGAAATTTATTTGTCGTACAAAACAGTCTGCTATGGTTGACTAATACAAGAGTTGCCAAATGCCAACTTATCAACCTCTTCATGAAGCTTCAGATTCTTCATTGACACCCCATCCACCCCCAAACATTTATTATATGGGAATGATTTAATAAATATTTTTTGTTGTTGTTCAGTTGTTGTCCGACTCTTTGTGGCCCCATGGACCATAGCACACCTGGTTCCCCTGTTCTCCACACAGCCTCCTGGAGTTTGCCCAAATTCATGTTCATTGCGTGGATGACACTATCTAACCATCTCATCCTCTGCCATCCCCTTCTCCTTTGGCCTTCAGTCTTTCCCAGCAACAACAACATCAACCCCTTGGATGTTCCCCTCAGCCCCTGGGAGTTGATAATTATCATTTTGGGCAGAGGTGGACTTCACATAATTTACCTACCGGTTCACCCAGCACCGAAAATGAGAGCTGCACGGCTTAGAAAACGTGGCTAAATAGGAAGGCATAAAGCCGGGGGGGGGGGGTCACTACTAGTTCGCCTGAACCGGTCCGAACCGGCTGAATACCACCACTGATGACATGCCTATTAGGGAGAGGTAGCCTGAATCCCACCTCTGATTTTGGGGGACCTCAGGCTAGCGGTTCTTCACTTAGGCCAGTAGGTCTTCAATTAAGTTTATAGTCTAAAACAGTGTTTCTCAACCTTGGCCACTTTAAGATGGGGGACTTCAAGTCCCAGAATTTCTCAGCCAGCTGGCTGGGGAATTCTGGGAGTTGAAGTCCATCCATCTTAAAATGGCCAAGGCTGAGAAACATTGGTCTAAAACCAGCCCAAGGTTTACAATGGGGAAAATCTTTCATTACAAGATCTCTGACTAGAGACTTATTATTTCTATGTTTCAGATGAAAATGTTGAAGGAATTTGAAGCAAGTCAATTAAGCCCAAGTTTTACTCCCCCCTCCCCTCTTTATACAAACAAATTTGGATAATGGGAAATAACTTCAAACACTTTATGGTCACTTCCATGTCCTTTCAATAAACCCCTGTAAAGTAACTAGTTGTCATTTGCTGCAACCTCCCTTAAAAGAACAACCTGAAACACCTGAAGAGCAACTGCAGCCAAATATTGTGAGACAGAATGATACATATGGGGAGAAAACGTGGTGGGGTGGGGGATACTGATGAAAAAGCAAAAGCCGATAAGGGAAACATAACTTTGTTTGGGGGGTGGTGAGGTAATGAAGCTGGGGAAGTGTGCACATAATGTAACAGAGTTTTGAAAAGAATGGACTGGTGATGCTGGTAGAGAATCCAGCTTCTCCCCAAAATCTCAACTGCTCAAAATCAGCTGTGTTCATGGATTGTCTTCTGGAAGGAGGTACTGTGGCAGGTTTTCTCAATCTTGGAAAGACTGATCTAGATAGGCTGGACTACAGCTCTCAGAATTCCCAATCAGTTTGGCCAATCCGTATTCTGGATTATGGTTCAACAGATCTGGAAGCACCAGGTTGGGAAAGGTAATACTAGATACTGCTGTCCCTTGAACAATGCATACTGTTATTAAGGTACTAGAGTGGAACAAATGGAGATCTTGGTAGTTGCTAGGACATTGCCCATTTTGATCTCAGGATTAGGCTTATACTTACCATATTTTTCGGAGTATAAGACGCACTTCCCCCCCCCCAAAAAGACGGTGGAAATATTGGTGCGTCTTATACACGTAATTCAGCCATTTTTGGCCTCCCGAAGCCCCACCCCACGCGAAAACGGGTGCGCAGAGGGTTTGAGAGGTCTGCAGAGTGCTCCTGGGGGCTGGGGGAGGGCAAAAGCGCCCCCGTTTTTACAAAAAACGGGCGAAAAACAGCCCGTTTTTCACAAAAACGGTGCGCAGAGGGTTTGGGAGGTCTGCAGAGTGCTCCTAGGGGCTGGGGGAGGGCAAAAACTTTTTTTTTCTTACTTACCTCTTTGAAATCTTGGTGCATCTTATACACCGGTGCGTCTTATAGTCCGAAAAATATGGTAAGTCAGTTACATATTTGCAATTGTCTTCTTTATCCCCCAAAAGTGGGATTTTTACATTTTACTACATTTTACTAAGACAAAGGTTATGGTGGTATTAGTGATAAGGGTGGAAAATAACGTACTTGGGTATAAGCTTAGAGGATGGAATGCAAGCTTTGTAGAAATAGGCAGGGGGAAATGATGGTGATGTATGTACACGTACCTTTTCGGATGTTTCCATCAGGTGACTGCCCAAAATCACCTGTGGAGAGGAGGAAGCAGGCTCGGTCACGATTATAGCGCTCTCGGCCACCAGGTGTGACAGGTGATTTCTCCTCAGGTGACAGGGCCTGATCAATTGTGGGGCAGTCTTCATTAGCCAGAGCTGCGTTCGCTGCATCGCCATTCTGCTTAGAATCTGTAAAGAAAAAAGGGAAGGGAAAGGAAAGGAAAGGAAAGGGAAAGAAAAAATGTAGAGCAGATTTAAGAAGATCACTGAAATACCTTCTAAATCTAAATATCAACCAGTAGGGAATTCAAAAAAAATTTGATGCTCATGTTTTACAAATGTCTCAAAAGCTTCTGATAGTCTTTGAATGAATGCTGATTAAATAGGCTTTTGGCTTAATCCAGGAGAACTCTGGCTCTTCTTATGTTTTTAAAAGTACATTATATGTTTTGAAAATCTAGGGGGAAATTTAAACTGTTTCTCAGATTGCTTTGTGAAAATTCCAGTGAATAGTCTCCTAGCCCAAATATTTTAAACCTTTTAAAAGTAGTACATATTACTTGGAAGCGAGGCATTTAATTTTAATTTTATTTCTTACAAATCCAAGATGTAAATGATTCCTTATAATTACAAGTGACAAGCAATTAACAGTCAAGTTTCAGAAGATTTTGTTCAAATGTAACCTATGTTCAAAAATTAATGTTGACTATATTTCCCCACTCAGAAAAAGAGGGAGTTCTATCTTTAACTGCTTTGCTATTACAGTTTGGCCTAGGCAGTACTCAGTTCAGTCGATGTATATTAAATACCAATTTAGCCATGATTTTGCTCCCCAGTCTGTGGCTCAAGAACACTAAAATAAAGGTATTTATCATTTCTTTCAATAGGATTTGTGTTGAGACTGGGTTCCCATCCATATTCTACTAAAACTCTTGTGTCTGTGACTGAGAGAAATGGTGCAAAGCCTTTTCAACCAAAATACCTCAAATGGGTTAATTTACAGCATGCATTCCAAAAACTGGTACCCATGACATCCATGGAATAGAAATTTGACCAATTTTATAAAATGTTTTATGACATAAACATTATCATAAACCAGTTTATGACATAATACAAAATGTCATAAAACATTTCCTGTGCTGATGTTTGACTGTGCTATACGGTTCAGCATGGGCTACCTTTAAGGCAGATACATCCATGAATATTTCCCTGAATTTTTAAGAACTTTTCAAGTATATTTAGAAACTCTGCCATTGTTGAAGGCATAGAGGAGTCTCATAAGGAAATACCGCTGAAGCAATGATCCAATAGGTCACGGCTCTTCTAATATTTATTTTAAAATAATGATTAGGTCCCCAAGGAATCTATCTCAGGAATTGCAGTCTAATGTTAGGTCCTGTAGTGGAAATTATGACAGATAAACTTCTGTCCAACTGTCCAAACAATTAAAATCTGTACAGGAGAAGGTTCTCTGAAAACAAGCAAGCCCAAAAGAGCATTTTTAGTATAATGCATTAATCAATTTCAAAAGAGATAAAACAATCTGCCTGAAATTGTTAGGGCAACCAAATTTTAAAAATGTACAAATAAAAGTATCCATGGGTAGGATGCAAATAAAACATGCATAATGATGTCATTATACAAATGCTGTGACTTATGTACTTGAATCAGACATTGTGACTCAAGTAAGTCACATTTGTGCAATGACATCACCACACACATAGTGTCACTGCAGTTTGCTGCAAAGTACATATATAAGAGATTTTGGGTTTCCTCAGGAATTATCATAGTCTGAAATAGAAAATTTATTTTATTTAAAGACTGTGTTCTGAATAAAATTTGGCCTTCATAGCTGCGTTCTCGTATCTTGTCCTGATCTTTAATATAAGCTATGTATAATCAGGCCCTTAGGTATGATCGTGCAATCCTGTGGAAGAATTTATTGTTGGTTTTATTTTTAACCTGATAATATCACTTGACATTTGAATGGATGAGGCTATCAGAGGTTACTTGTCATATATCATTATGTTGTAACTTGTGAGGGAATTATTCTAGAAAGATCCAATGCTGTTAGAACAATTTTTCTTAGGGAAGGGGCTAAAGTTTGTTGAAATGTTGAGACACTGTTGAAGTGGAAGGGCATTGCTGTGTACAGAATTAGGAGCTAGGTGACGCACCCTTGTTCAAGTGGTACAGTCTCTGATTTTGATGGACGTAATGGGGTATAGCCTATGACCCTTACGCAATCACATTTTGCACAACAATTGAAATAGCAACTGAAACGCTAGTTAAAGTTCCCATTTACTCAGTGACAAAATACATGCTTGAGCATTAGCAAGCTCTCCGTGCTGAAAGAGATATGCTTCTTTGAGCAAAGATCTCTGGAAGGCTTTCGGGCCACAATAAACAACTGGTATATATTCTGTACATTCATCCACACTGACATGAAACCTCTGTCATTCCTAAATTTAATCTTATTGCCTCTTTCCCTGCTCTTTTAGCAGATAGAATGAATAACTTTTCCATTCTTTCTCACATGAACAATTGTCTCATCTATGCTTCTCCTCCAGGCTTTCCCCCCAAACTAAAGTAATGGATTTTATAGTTCTTGCCCTCCAGAAATCTTTCTGCAGCCTGCATTGATTTGTCAGCTGAGTAAATGTTGCACATCTCCATGAAATTCCCTAATGCCAGAGAAAAGGCCCTGAAAACTGCAAGGAGCCCTAAAGATATCCTGTTCTCTCAACTTTTTCCTCATAAATTTGTCTTCTTGACCCTTTTAGCATCTGTATAGCTATTCTTAGAATTTCTTGTCAACAACCTTCTTATGCCCAAAGCTAAATAAGCTATCCCAACTGAACGGTAACTAAGCCAAAATAAAATACATTATCTTTCTCTGTAACAAGATGTACATTAATCTCTCTTTAACAAGATGCAGAAAGCGGCAAGATATCCAGGTCATATTCAACTCTTTGTATCTCTTTGAAATCAATTCCATTCAATCTGAAATAGAAGAATGATTTAATTATGGTACCACAATGGCATGGCCATCAATTTTGATACATGGCAAACTAGAGTGGTTTGTTCTCTTTGCAACTTTAAACAATGGCTTGGATTGTACTACAAAACACTGTACCTTTTTTGGGGGGGGGGAGGGAGCTGGAGCGAGGAGTATTTGCTAACCTTGTGAAATGTTTTGATGAAGATATTCTAGCCCTAAGGTGAAGTTTGAAAAGATGGATGCCATTTGAGAATCATTTATAAGCCATCTGTACAATTGTTTTACTTATTTATTTGTTCATTTATTTATTAAATTTATGTGTAGAGTTTGTAAAGACTCATAGATCAAATTATGCCTCCACTGTATAGTTATTTTGTTTTATTTGTATTCAAAGAGCCACATGCATATTCAGTTACTATCTCCACTGCTATTCAGATTATTGTGTTTCACATAAGGCTGTATTAAGGCTACCAAAACTAGGATGCCAAATTCGGTCTGTAGTGGAGAGATACAGAAAGCTCTCTGGTAATTGTCTAGTAGCCATAGGCAGTGTGGACTCAAAGGAACTCATTAAATAAATCTTTGATATCTTCTGGAACCATTTTTACTATTGTTTTCCAAGTTTTTTTTACATTTTAATTCCCCCTTTCTTCTCAGATCCTTCCAAATAAGCACTCATTCGCTAAATGTTCATAGATTATTTTTTTAATGACCATTCCAAATAGCGATCTTTCCAAAATAAGTCCTGGCAATTCTGTATTTATTTAGAATGAACTTTCCTTTACAGAATTGGAGCGAATATCTTTTTTTTTTGTTTCACAGATAATTAAATGGATTACATTAATTCACAACCTCAAGATTGCCCAATTTTATGGTTTTATGGTTATTGCTGTCCCTGTGAATAGCAGCCTGACATGCAGAATTAGGGCTAGTCAAGGAAAATCTGTTGCCAAAGGAAGAAAATAAAAAATCCCATATATAAGCACTCTGCTACATTTAATGGCTGCCCCTCAGAATACCACAGGAGGCAAGAAGCTCAGATTACTTCATCTTTGATCAATTTTGATCCACAAAAATTAGCATGTATAATAATAGTAAATAATGCTTGAAGGAAAGGCCTTCCGAGGCAATCTCACCACTGATATTAATCATTTCATATATTGAAATGAGCGCATAAATTGAGTTGAAGGATTTGCAGGCAACTTGTTGCCATGGAAACCGGAAAGCATTGGGTTATCAGGCAACTCAAGTGGAAAATGTAAGGCTGTTAGTGAAGTAAAAAAAAAGAGACTAAGGTAAAATTAAGCTGGGCATAAAGACTGAGGTTGCAGTTGTCAGATGCTGTTTGTGCCGTGCCCTGACAGCAATAGCTCCAGCAACCACATCTCCTTTGGCCTCCCCTGCTATGCAGTGCATAGCCAAGAGCCTGTTAAATTAAGTGAATCCTTGCTCCTCCGCTGTATTTGCTGCAAATGGGCTTCCTGGCCCAAAGGACCTGGAGCAGATGGAAAGCAAGCTAGGAACTGATTGCAGACGCTGCAGGCCTGTCATCACACAGTCTTCTTTTCCTGCCACTTCTGCTTTGTGGTCTGTCTTGAGGATCCTTTTAATGAGTGAACCCCAAAGAGATGTGTGGATAAGGATGTGTAGTGGTTGTAGCGATCACTTTGCTTCAGGTTGCAGTTGGGTTCCTCCACTGCAAAGCTGAATTAAGTTTCCTGTCTACCCAATTCTGTTCTGCTTGAAAGAATTAACCCTCTTTATTTATTTTTCTATTAAGGCAGTCCTGTTTTAATCTTGAACTCAAAAAGCCTTGCTAATCAACCATAACTAACCCTCTCTCCAAATTAACAAACTATTGCTGAAAAACAGTGGTATAATGGTTAAGGGATTGACACTGAGGAAACCCATGTTCAAACCCATCCTCAACCACAGAAGCTCATTGGATAACTTCAGGTCAGTCACTGCCAACCCAAGTACAACAGAATTATTGTTGTTATTTGGGGGAAAATAGGAGAAGAGTACTGTGCAGCTCCTATTTAAGGTAGGATATACTGTAAATCTAAGACAGGGGTCCCCAAACTTTGCAACTTTAAGACTTGTGGACTTCAACTCCCAGAATTCTCCAGCCAGCTATGCTGGCTGGAGAATTCTGGGAGTTGAAGTCCACAAGTCTTAAAGTTGCAAAGTTTGAAGACCTCTGATCTAAGAAATAAATAAAGTGATTTTTTTTATTTTTCCCTCTTCTGTTGTTATGGAACCCAAACATCCTATCAGTGTTTCTCAACCTTGGCTGCTTGAAGATGTGTGGACTTCAATTCTCAGAATTTCACATCATGCTGGCTGTGGAATTCTGGGAGCTGAAGTCTACACATCTTCAAGCAGGCAAGGTTGAGAAACACTGTTCCAACTCTCACCGTTTACTAAGGGTGTGCATTGTACTTCTCTTCTGGGATTTTATTAGTAAATTTCCTGTTCTTGCCAGCACATAATATACTAGTCCAACCCTGAACATCCTGACTATTTGGGATATTCTTTCTCAAGACAAGGTTGTAGACAAGAAGTATTATCTTGTCTTTCTCAGAGCAATTACCCTGATCAGCAATCTTTTTTATCTACTCAAAGGAAAGAAGAGGCATTAAGAGGCACTGCGTGTTTTGGCAAACACCTTTCCATTTAAACTCAGTACCTTTCTCAACAAATCAGAATAACAGAGTTGGAAGGGACCTTGGAGGTCTTCTAGTTCAACCCTCTGCTCAGCAAGGAAACCCTGTACCATTGCAGACAAATGATTGTCGAACCTCTTCTTAAAAATCCCCAGTGTTGGAGCATCCACAACTTCTGGAGGCAAGTTGTTTCACTGATTGTTCTAACTGTCAGGAAATTTCTCCTTAGTTCTAGGTTGCTTCTCTCCTTGATTAGTTTCCATCCATTGCTTCTTGTCCTGCCTTCAGGTACTTTGGAGAATAGCTTAACTTCTTCTTTGTGGCAATCCCTGAGATATCGGAACACTGCTATCATGTCACTCCCTAGTCCTTCTTTTCATTAAACTAGACATACCCAATTCCTGCAACCGTTTTTCGTATGTTTTAGCCTCTATCACTAACGATTCCACTGGACCTAAAATGTTCCCATGAATCTAAGTCACCTATTTCTGAGCATGATTGCCAATATCGTCCCCTTTTCTCCAAAGAAGGAAAAGAATAATAATTCTCAATCAAAAAATGGCTTGAATTGCCAAAACAGGCACTTTGATCTTTACGTATGAGTCATTTTGGAAGGACAAATCCTTCCAAATCCATAGCCAAGATGGGATAACCTAAACTGCGTTCTGGAACAACACATAGGTCTTTTTATGCAGCAGTAGTTTTTATGCCACCTCCAAGAGTCAGCAGTTCAAAATATAAAGAGAGAACATAGCTGGAGAGAAAGAGTTTGTGGGTGTGGGTGTCTGAAAGAGAAAAAAAAATGAGCATTGGCTACTACTTTCAAATTACTGACCACACAGAGAATTCTCCATTCACCAACAATTGGGCTGCAAAGAAGTTATGTTCTGAGGAATGTTTTTTCCCACATTTTCTAGGATGCTGATCATGCCTGCTGGAATTTGACACCTTACCAGGCAAATTGATAAAAGTCTTGAGAATACAACACCATTTTAATGAACGGGGCTTGGTTATCGTGCTACCAATGGACAGAGGCTATTAATTGAGAAGGTTTTCATAATGCATCTTCCCTTACGTAGCCTCTGCCAAAGTGAGAAGACCCAAATTCATCTATTACAAAGACTGAGCCCAGTCTTAATAATGCCAAAGGTCTATGGAGATTCTCAGTCATCCAGGTCAGGGTTGCCCCAAAGTTGCTTTTTCAAAAGGCAACGGGACTTTCTTTGTTTTTCCCTGAAGACATTTCGCTTCTCATCCAAGAAGCTTCTTCACTTCTGAATGAGAAAAGCTTCTTGAATGAGAAGCAAAACATCTTCAAGCAAAACAAAGTAGTCCAGTTGCCTTTTGAAAAAGATAAGATAATCTTTATTGTCATTTTTTCTGCGAAAAAAGCACCTTTGAGACAATAATGCTGAAGGAGGGGGAGTTGCCTATATTTTATCACCTTCCTATTTTAGCATTAGCCTTGGCCTACTGCATCCCAAATATATATTTTTTAATAGGAGACAGTCTTCTTTAGCTGCCTTAGGGCTTTTGGACAAGCTTGGCCCAAGATAGTGTGGAATCCATTCTGATATTTCACCTACAGGAATTGAGTGAATTGCTGGTCGAGCATTACTTCACTCCTATCAGCTGGGATGCCGGCCAAGGTCCTGAGCCAATGCATCTGTCTTGCAACAGAAGGGAACAGCTGTAGCCTTAAGTGCCATTGCTGTTCCCCAGTATGTGCTGTCTGCCCCGTTTGCCTTATTCTATCAAATAATAGGTCAGCCCTGCCTTTGGTCAACCTTCTTAATATAGCTATCCCTCCAATCCAAATTCTATTCAAAAAATTAAATAAGTCTAGGAAGCATTTCTAATCCAAATATGGCCGTCGTCATCCCTTCTTTTTCACTTGGGTGATATTATGCAATCTGTGGAATGTATTATAAGGTTATCAGTCTAGGAAGAGTTTCTAATCCAAATATGGTCCTTAATCATCCCTTCTTTTTTCCCCCTTTTTTTTTTCTGAAGAGATAAGATGTAATTTGTGGAATTATAAGACCATGAGGTGTTAATAATGTTTCTCAACCATGGCAACTTTAAAATGGGTGGATTTCAACTGGAGAATTCTGGGAGTTGAAGTCCACCTATCTTAAAGTTGCCAAGGTTGAGAAATGCTGCTCAAGACAATAGATTTTAGTGCCATTAAGTATTTCGGTATGGAAAACAGCCAGCTCTTGTATAATCCATGAAGAGGGCTTTGGTGCTCGATATGTTTTGGTTTCCAAAGGGTTTTTGCTTCAAAATGCTTCATATTTCCAGCATTTGCCTCACAGCTAATGAGTAAAGGAATCTATTGTTTTGCATTTGGGAGAACTCCAGTTTACAATGGGAAAGTGATGGGTGAGCTTTAAAGCAGGGCATTTGGATTTTGAGGAAAGGATCAAAAATTGGCCTCGGCACACTTTTGCCTCTGCTGTACCCTCCAAGTAAGGGTGAGCGTTCATTCTCCGAGCTTGTGGGTTGGTTTCCGAATGTTTTATTACCAGGCTAGATAACATCTTCAGCAGAATTTAGGGGATGTCAGTGTTCTTCTGTTTATAAGGGTTTCAGGTGTGGGTGTCAAGTGAGGGTCCGTTCTGAGTCATCAGTACAAGACTCACTGATGACTGACACCTGACCCATCACAAGACCCTCACTCTGCTGAAGATGTTACCTGGCCTGGTAATGAACCAGGGGTGGGTTCTGACTTACCTCGCTGCCGGTTCACTTCCTCATGCGCCGTGTGGGCGTGCGCGCGCATGCGCAGTGCTAAAAACCAAGCTTCTGCACATGCGCAGAAGCAAAAAACAAGATGGCGCTACCTATGGCGCCGCCGAGAGAGCCGGTTCAGGGGCATGTCCAGCTGGCCATCGCTGCCGGTTTGGTGAGTGGGGGGGGGGGGAATTCCCGCTACCGGTTCTATAGAGCCAGTCCGAACCGGCAGGAACCCACCTCGGTAATGAACCATTCAGAAACCAACCCACAAGCTTGGAGAATGAATCCTCAAACCCTCACCCTTATCCTACACCCAAGCTACAGATATTTGCCACTACTGCAATCCTCCAAGTAAGCTACAGCCAGGCTGGTATGCTAAAACAGTGTCCTGCAAAACAGGAGTAAAAGAATTCCATTTGGTGGACTAGTTGTAAAATATTCAGTGTTACAACTAACTTCTATGCCAATGATTAATAACTGGGCTAGATTTAACACAGATGTTAGGGTCTCATATTACTTATTGAATATTATTACTTATGGAATAAGAATCCATCTTTAATTTCCTGTAAAAACAATTCTGATTAATAGGAAAACAGAAGGCTTCAAATGCTTTCTCTTTAATGACTTGAAAACGGCAAAGTCACTTCCATATGTAAGGGCTGCACCAATCCAATGTTGCAGTCAACCTTCTTTGTCTGTGTGCTGGCTTAACAAGGGTTTAGCCTAGAATTAAGAACTGTCTCTTTAAGACATAGCATTCTGGGGAATGTAGTCCATGCCATGTAGTCCATGGCATGTGATCATAACTGTGTACTCTTATTGGTCATTGAAGTATGCCTGGGGGGCGGGAGTAATTGAAGTACACTATCCCAAAGGAAGTCTTTCAAGCTCTCTACCGGGAAAGCATGCCTGAAGAGGGAGATGGGGAAGCAATTAATCCTTTTTTACAATATTCGTGATGGTTCCAGATTATGACTGTAGATTCAGAAGAACTTCTACATAACCGTGAGTGTTGTCAGAGGATGCCTGAAGAATAAAATATAATCTGATTGAATGTACCATTGCGTTGTGTTAAACTGCCTGATGATAACATAACCAATCTACGCTTGATTCAGAACAGTAAAAAAGGATTAATTGCCTTGCCTAAATCAACACGTCTATTCAAACCTTTAAATTTATTACTTACAAAAGAACCCCGCCTGAAGTTCTCCTCTCACTCAGAGCTTGTTAAGGGAGGATTAATTTCAGAGACTTTTAAAGTACTTATTAA
>QLTV01001468.1:741038-754351 GCA_003457575.1 Thermophis baileyi
ATCACAACTGTGGACTCTTATTGGTCATTGGAGTATGCCGGGGGGGCGGGAGTAATTGAAGTCTGCTATCCCAAAGGAAGTCACTTTCAAAAATATACCGGGAAAGCATGCCTGAAGAAGGAGATGGGAAGCATTAATCCTTTTTTACAATATTCGTAATGGTTCCAGATTATGACTGTAGATTCAGAAGAACTTCTACATAACCGTGAGTGTTGTCAGAGGATGCCTGAAGAATAAAATATAATCTGATTGAATGTACCATTGCGTTGTGTTAAACTGCCTGATGATAGCATAACCAATCTACGCTTGATTCAGAACAGTCTGCATATTGTTGTGGCTCATGGAGATCTTCTCACATGAGATGATTAACTTTTAGCTCAGCAGATACTCCAGAAAGATTACTGGGAGGAATAGTTTGTAAGCATTTTGAAATACTGCAGGTCAAGTAGCTTTCCATTGCCAGTAGATCCCAACTTGTCCTGCCCCCTATTTTTCACATTTCCCAACTTCCTTAAGGTCACACAACATCATACATACAGACCGAGGGTTTCCCTCCATCGTTCACAGTCCATCGGACCAGCTCAGTGGCTGGTAGTTGGTTGCTTTCTTTGCTACAAAGAAATAAATGTGCAAGGGAAGAATGAGAATCCTGAGGACATTTATGTCACTATTTGAAAATGTCAAGAGCAGGAAGGGCAAAAGAATTGTCCTTGGAAGCAAGGTAAGGAACTAAAAAAATCATCCTTGGGCCATGGAAAATTTTATTCTGTGTCTCTTACTTGGCAAGATCTTTCCACCTATGCCTTCATGATCTTAAATAGATATGGTCTCCAGATGTTTCTAAATTAAAACAACAGCTCCCAACATCTGTCACTATTGCCCAGGTTGGTGAATTTTAGCAACATCTGGAGAGGCATAGATTCACTTAATGATGAGTAAAGGCTAATAATTTGCTTTAAGAAATTAAACAGTTTCCCACAGAAGAAACTCTATGCAGTCTATGCATTTCGAACTTTTGCACTTGAGGCACGAACAGGAGCTTATAATATACAGTATATGCTTGAATACATAGAACTTTTTTTTTTGCTCTTGATTATTGTTTCGTTTTTATGGTTAGCAACCTAATGCATTATATAACTCCATTCCAAAGCAGATTGAATAATAATTCCAGCTTTGTTTGGAAGAAAGCAGCATTATCTTGGATCTTAAAAAAAAAATCCATCTATTTTAGAAATAGTGATATAAAGCTGTAAGTTCTTGCATGAACTTTTGGCACTCTCATACATGATTTTATGAGTGTAGCATTCTTGGGTAAACCGCAATTAAATCTTGCCAGATTTTTACAATCTCACAAATTTTCAGCCATTAAAAAAAAACACTAATGTAATTTGAGGGACTTCACACATAACTTTCTGAGGATGATAGTTGTGGTCGGTGCAAGCACATGGTAGTTGATTTTTTACTTAAAATTTTATCACACATTTACCAAGATGTTTTCAATGAGAGGCATCAGTGCTAATGGTAAACTCACCTGGAAAAAAATTCCCTATTAAATTTTCTCGTGATACAAACTGTAGCCCCAAACTAGCATATGCACCTCTGGGCAATCTTGGTATCCCAGACACTGTTGAGCTACAACCCTCTTCATCTCCATCCAGCTTGAGAAAGGCTGGGAAACAGGAATAATTCTTGGATGTGCTCCTCTGTTTCCAAGGGGTAGAAAAGTGAGACTCAACATAGTAAAAGTCCATGTGAACCAAATATCATGTTTCTTTAAGATTCTCAGGAATCCTCAATCTACCTGGTTCTGTGTACAGGTAGTCCTCGACTTACAACCATTCATTTAGCGACTATTTGAACTTACGATTCAGAAAAAAATGACTTACAACAGGTCCTTACGACCATTGCAACATCCCCACAGTCACATGATCAAAATTCAAGAGTTTGGCAACCGGCATATATTTACAATGGTTGCAACTTCTTGGGATCATGTGATTGTCAATTGTGACTTTCCCAGCCAGCTTCTGACAAGCAAAGTCAAGAAGTGTGTGTGTGGGGGGGGGGAAACTGAATTTGCTTAATGACCATTGATTAACTTAACAACTACAGCGATTTGTTTTAACCGTGGCAAAGAAGGTTGTAAAATTGGGCACAACTCACTTAATAACCACCTTGCTTAGCAACGGAAATTCTGGTCACGATTGTAGTTGTAAGTTGAGGACTACCTGTGCCTCCTTCCCTATAGTATTAATTTCTTAGCAGGATATTTGAAAATCACAAACAGCATATAGATCTGACTCAAATAGATGTCATTTTTAACTATTTCTGCCCATTCTGTCTCCCCCTTACCTGCCCGATTAATCTCGATTATCTCCTCTTGAGCCAAGGGGCATGAGTCACCCTGGTTGCTGCGATGTGGGGACTGCATGTCCGGTTTGCAGTAGTTGGGTGAGCCGGGTTGGGGGGCTCGTGGGATGTGCTTGTTCTTTTTCTTTGGTAGTTTCTGCTTGGCCATAGCCAGCGAATAATACATGCCAAAGTTGTTGACGATGACTGGCACAGGCATGGCAATGGTCAACACACCAGCCAAGGCACACAGTGCTCCCACCAACATGCCTGACCAAGTCTCAGGATACATGTCACCATAGCCCAAAGTCGTCATGGTCACTACAGCCCACCAAAACCCAATGGGGATGTTCTTGAAGACGGTGTGCTTGCTGCCCGTTATGTCTTCTGGGTCAGCACCGATCCTTTCAGCATAATAGATCATGGTGGCAAAGATCAAGACCCCTAGGGCCAAGAAGATGATGAGGAGCAAGAACTCATTGGTGCTGGCCCTCAGCGTGTGACCTAGGACTCTCAGTCCTACGAAATGCCGGGTCAGCTTGAAGATCCTTAGGATCCGGACAAATCTTACCACCCTCAGGAAGCCCAACACATCCTTGGCTGCTTTGGATGAGAGGCCACTGAGGCCCACTTCCAGGTAGAAGGGCAGGATGGCCACAAAGTCGATGATGTTGAGACTGCTCTTGATGAATTCCATTTTGTCTGGGCAAAAGATGACCCGGATGAGGAACTCAAAGGTGAACCAGATGACGCACATCCCTTCCACGTAGGTGAGGAAGGGTTCTGTTTCCATTTCATAGTCCACCTTTATGCTGGTACTGTTCCCCGTCTTTATGATTTCTGTCTTGTTTTTGAAGTGGTTGAAAGCCTCATGGGTCTCTAAGCAGAAAGTGGTGATGGAGATGAGGATGAAGAAGAGGGAGGCAAAGGCCACATACTGGAGAGATGCAGAAGGACAAACATACGGGGGAGAAGCAGACAAAGAGGAACAGCAGGGAGGCGAGAATGTCAGACAGGAAAGGACAGGGAAGGAAAACATTAGTGCTAACTCATAATTGTAAAAGAACAAACTCTTCTAGAAAAGGAACAACCTACACTACAAAAGTCAGTCCCTTCCCAATAACTACCCTCTCTTCAATAAATAGCCGTTAAGTATATCCCAAGAGACAGCAAATACCCCACTTATCCCAATGTTAGTGAGGGAAAACAGGTATGGGATAAGAGGGAAGGGCATATTTCATTTTTTAAAATGTGGCCCACTTTTTAAAAAATCCTCATACTATAGCTAGACAATTAGATTAGATACTGATGTGTTAGCCTAGTTTCCTTCTTATGCAAAAGGGGTGTTTTTTTTAAGCAAATGGAGGGATCTGCATTTAAAAATGGTATCCTGTCCCCTGCAGTCGTTTCTGCCATCTTAATATATCTGTCAGGTCTAATAACTGTTGGAAGAAAAAAACCCAAAATGATGTAGCAATGAATAATTTTTTTCCCTATCGTTTCTATATTATATATCAACTGTATTGTATATCAACCCCTACGTTACAGAGATCTATTCTATTTTAAGTAGTATCCTGAGATGGTGGCTTATCTGCTTATTGTACTCCATTCATTACACTCTATAACCTATTAAATGGATTATAGCAATAGCAATAGCACTTAGACTTATATACCGCTTCACAGTGCTTTACAGCCCTCTCTAAGCGGTTCACAGAGTCAGCATATTGCCCCCAACAATTTGGGTCCTCATTTTACCCACCTCGGAAGGATGGAAGGCTGAGTCAACCTTGAGCCGGTGAGATTTGAACTGCCAAACTGCAGCTAGCAGTCAGCTGAAGTAGCCTGCAGTACTGCACTCTAACCACCGCGCCACCTCGGCTCTTGATTGATCTGCATCTGATTTATTATGGATGGAGGTGCTAACCATGTTTGTATATGTATGTTGCATAGACATGCTTTCTTGTTGCTGTCATAAAAGTCAAAAACTCTTATTGATCTATTGCATGTCTATAAAGATCTACCAATAAATCCAGATTGTTTTCCAACACCAGTTCTAGCTTGTTAGTGTCTGCCCTTTTTTTGGATCATGGTTCCTTGGTGGGACCTCTTTCCCAATGTTTTCTTTCCATTTGACTGGACACGGAGTTTTTGTCAAGTCTCCACTCTAAACAATGCCTCCTCTTTGAATTCATAATAGCTGGTCATCATGTTTAATAGCCATCAATTGAATGTTTGTCTGGCCACCTTCTAAAGCAGCCTTCTTCATTAGGGTACCCTTCAGCTAGGGTGGGATGGAATTCCCACAATTCTGGCTAGCACGGCTGAAGCATTTAGGGGCCACAATTTGATTTAAAGCCATCAGAGACCAGGGGAATCCCAACATCTTGTAGGGATAACCAGCCTTGTCTCTGCATGCCTCATGAGAGTGGATGGGCAATGTTGTCTTCCTTGAAGAAAGCTTTTCTTGGAACTATAGTATGACCATTGCCCAATATCCTCTTTTTTTTTTTTACATTTTTGTCTCATCTTTACTCCAAAGAAACTGATGTGAGTCCATATTCCTCTATGCTTTATGTACAACAGTTTTTGAGAAATTCTGAAATTACAAGTCCAAGATCACCCGGGGAATTTATAGCAAACAAAGGATTCATAAGTATGCTTCCCCAGTCATAGCCTAATGCTCTAGCCCAGAGGCATCCAACCTTGAAAACTTTATGACTTGTGGACTTCAACTCCCAGAATTCCCCAGCCATGGCTGAGTGGGGAATTCTGGGAGTTGAAGTTCACACGTCTTAAAGATGCCAAGGTTGGACGCCTCTGGGCTAGCCATTCATTCTGTATTAATTCTCAGCTGATGGTGGAGTAGAGAAAAAACGGATTCCATTAGCTGCTCAGTTATGAAATTCATTCCATGATTTTGGGCCAATTATTCTTTTTTCAGTCCAACCTACCTTGTAAAACTGATGCAATAAATGACTGGGGAGGGGAGAACCAAAAAGAACTTGCTTTATTCCTTAGAGGAACCGGAATCTATTATTACAATATAACACCTATTTAGCATTCACCAACTGACAGTTGCATTATGCAGGTACATAATTTGCTTAGGTGACACAAAAGTCAACATTTTGATTTGAGACACTGAGCCTGAATAATAAAAAAAAAACCCCAAGGAAGTTTCCCACCCTTCTGACTGTATTTGCTCTTTAATCTGCATAGTGAATGCAGATTGCAGATCTCTTCCCTTGGTGTGAATTTTGGTTTATTTTTGGGCAGAATTGCAGTGATCCTGTCACAGCTCTTTTGAGGTCAACTTTGTTCCATTTTTTGGTTTCATTTTCACACCGGGAATTATAGGTTGTAAAAGAACAGGAACCATGCAACTTGCCCATAAACCATTGTGCCATTTAGGGAACAAGCTACAGATTTAAAACCCCGTTACAAGGGAATTTTGAGATGGTAAAACTTTTCCATCCTCTCTCTTGAATTACTGCTCTTTTACAGCATAATTTTGAATGTTTTAACTATCCTAACATCAGTAATTTGGATGAATGAATAAAGAGCCCAGAACAGAAAGGATTCTGCTGAGATTTCAGGCTCAGCATCCACGTGCCTTCTGTTATACCATTCTCCTATTTTAGTTCCTTGAGAAAACAGTGAAAGCAAGCAATGACGCAAACAGTCATGTGCTCCCTTGCACATATACTGAGCACTTCACATTCATTCACATTCCTCCATTGGTATACACACAACTCACACAAGCTCTGGTTGTCCAGGAGTTTTAGCTGCTACATCATTACCAAATGCTTTGTCACCACGTGGGATCTGACACTGTCCTCCGAGGTATGTCCCATGTACAATCATGTACAAGTAAATATTTGCATGCAATCTTCAACTTACTTTCCCCCAGGCTTTGAAATAATGCTCATGTACAGAAATCACCTTCTCACTTCAACTTCATCATGCATACATCCCCCAATCCCCTCCTTCCACAAATTAGGTTTCTCCCAGCCATAGCCAACCTACCACTATTTAACACATTCATCTCAGTACAGTATGCAGTTTTATAGGCCCTATATGAATATGGGCTCTGGGGAGATTATACCTATTTATGCATTCCTTCCACAACTCACTTTGAAAATTACAGCACACGTTGCCTGCCCATATCTCTCTGCGGTTCTACACACGCACCACCATGCCAATCTACCTTACAGTACAAATAAGGTCATTGTTGAATGGAATTGTATTTACCAATTTCAATTAAATGTAAGTTGGTTTAACTCCAGACTGAGGTGCAAACAAAGTTTCGCATGTATCTGCACTTAAATACAACTACACACTCCCTTTCATAGATATTAGCACATTCTATATAAAATGTTTGTTGGTATACTCAAACTTTTTCTGAGGGTATGTTTATATATTAATGTGTGTGTGTGTGTGTGTGTGTGTGTGTGTGTGTACACACATACGTACATATATACACTATATTTCATATAAAGATGAATTTATATTCCCATACACTGTTTGCTCTAATGCACCCAGAAAAGCTCTAGGCTATGCACCAAATATGCCTTTATACATGCATAGAACAAAATCTTCTTTGGCAGCACAGTTCTCTCCGAGGCTACGCACATACTTGAGCTTGCTACACACACCACAGATGCATGCATGTCGTAATACAATGCAAGCATGATTGCCCTTGCTTACACACCTATGTACATAGATTCCCCATTCATGTTTACGCTTGTGTGCAAAACTCTCTTTCACTCTCTACTCTCATCTCCTTTTTTGCAGGGCAAAATCTTGCTGCTTGCTCTCTGCACTGCATAGAATTCCCGTCCCGTCAGCACTTTCTACAAAGAAATCCTAGAATCCTTTTTGAAGCGCAGTGCGGTGCCCAGGAACTGGAGGGGGGTGAGAGCAGGAGGAGGAAAAGATGAAGGGGAAAGCCAAGGAATTCAAGGGAAGGGAGGGAGTTGAGGATAATGAGAAAACCGGGGATTAGATTGACACTTCTACTGTAGAGAAACTATTTGGGCAGAACCTTGTTTTTTAAGAATGGCATTCTCCATGGAAGGAAGGGAAGCAAGGACAGATCTTCTGAAGTCCCAAAGGAGTGCTTTTCCCAGAAACCATCTAATGGTTCTGACCCACTTCCAGAGCTGTGAATATCACATACAGCTTTTCCAGCTGCTTGAGGTTTGGGGCAGCAGGCTGAAGGTGCCCTCATCTCTTAATGTTACACGCTGTAGTCTACATCCATTGCCCTTGCAAAAAGTAATGAGAAATATTCTATATGGGACCTCCTTCAGGCAGCACTGGGAGTCCCAAATCATCCAGATGGAAATAATGACTTCTGTCTCCTGGGAACCATGGCATGGTTGGGGACAGTGTACGTGGGAAAGAGAATAGATATGACTCATGTAACTGTTCCCGGAAGGTGTTTGTGAGGCAGGAAGGAGACCAGCACAGTGTCACACAGCAAAGGCATGAAATGCTCAAAAAGACATGGTCAACTCACCACCATCTTTTTAACTTCTCTTCTTCCAGAGAACTCCCCAATTCTTGGCCTTATGCATTCCCTCCAACCCATTAGGATCTTACTAGGGAACTCAGGATTCCTGTTACTTGTGACTGCCATTGGCCCTGCTGCCTTGGCTAGCCAACCCCCGCCTTCCATCTTTTCCCAGGGCTACGACTGCCCTTCTGCCAGTGCAGGAATAGTCCTTCTTTTTTGGGGGAAATAAATGAAGGAACATATTGCAGTAGCAGATGGAAGATCCAGCAGGGGTGGAAAGAAGGAAAGGAAAAAAATAAACGTATGTGTGTGTGCATTTGGTATAAGGGAACAAGGTCAAAAAAATAGAACTTTATTCTGAAATCTCTGAAAAAAAGCCTGACTTAGCCAGCTTTATTCCCTGAGATGACCTTATCTTTAATTTAGCTGTTCAAAGCTTACGTTCTACAACCTGTGCGGAGAGGAGAGGGAGAGGGGGGGAAAACCTAAGCATAGATCCAATGAATATGGTGAGATATTGTTTGAGTATTAGGCAAGGTGTAAGCACTATCTAGTGTAGTCAGTTATTTTTATATGAGAACCAAAATGGAAACTCTTTCTTTAGACACCTCTTTTCCGTCTTTCTGTTTCTTTCCAAGTGGATGAGGAGTGTGGAGCTTGAAATAGATACGTATTATTTTGTATGTGTGTGTGTGCAATTGTTTGATTTCTAGGAAAGAGAAACTAATGAGAAAGAATAAGGCTAAATGGCCCCCTTGGCCTTTAAATGTGATGTGGAACTGGTGCATGTTCCAAAAAAAATAATGGCCAGGACCAAAATATATATTTGCCTTGATGTCACATTTAAATTAACCATGTTTGGAAGTCCATGAATGTACTTAAGGCTTTTTGGGCAGCCCATGGTCTTAGATTGTTCTCCTTGGGATTAAAATATGAGTCGGTTGGAGGAAAAGGGTTGAAATAGTCTAAGTAGGAAATAAATATTCCTAAATATTCAGGAAAAGGCTGGGGCCTGTCTCATTAAAAGATGGGTAGCAAGCCTCAGGCTTTGCAGGAATAATTTTGCTAGAATCCTCCAGATTAACCAAAGAAATCTCTGAGCCCAAGTTCAATTCAGAGTTCGTTTTTATCCCCTGAATCATCAGACTTTCAACTCAAGCATCCTTCAGTTTCAGATTTAAGATGGAGGAGCCTTCTTATTATGACTGGGAATCAGAAACACACTCTAAATTACCACTCATTTTAGCTTTCTCTCCGTTTACTTGGAGATTAACTGAGGGTTGAGAGGTGTTGCAGACGGCTCGAGAAGAATCTACTTGGGTCATTGAGCTTGGATGCCTGGATGTATGAGTACCTGAACTGATGTTGGCTGAACAAGACAGATTTGGAAAGCCTAGGGCTGATGGTTTCTCTAAAGCGGAGAGAAAGACCAACAAGGGTATACAGATGGATAGATCATATTGGAAGGCTTGTAAGATTCCTTGAAACAGGCAAATAAGCACAGATCTGTCAGAGATGAGCAGGTAACATTGCTTGGAAAGACAGTCTCTCCCCCTAGCCACTTTGAGGTAAATTTGGATAATAGCTTATGACTGGAAATAATATAACGAAATAGTGTTATGACTTTAAATCTCTACTTTTGGCAATGGTTGATCCTGAAAACTGTACTTTCCATTCTTCAAGAAGATCTATTTTAATGGGGAGATAGGAAATAAAGTAAGTAGATGAATAAAAGGAGTGGGGGGGAGGGGGAGGAAGATAGTGAAATATGTAAACATCAAATGCCATGCAGATGAAGGATATTGATGGCAATTAAACTATAATCCCTCTCCAGTGATTTATTTGCAATGCCTCTATTTCCACCCCCAGAGGAATAGTCTGTGGCTGTAAAAACAACAACACCCAGAGCCTTGTGGCACCTAATTAATTTATTATGGCTTGATAAGAAGATCAATGCTGCAAAAGGAGATGAAGTGAAAGGTAGCAAACAAAGCTTTGGAAACATAGGATAGTTTCCATCTAGATCAGGGGTGGGGGAACGATGGCCCTTTTATGACTTGTGGACTTCAACTCCCAGAATTCCTGAGCCAGCCATGCATGTCCACAAGTCATAAAAGGGCCATTTCCCCCCAATCCTGATCTAGGCAAACAAGGGACCACTTTGTTCTTGCTGAAACAGGAGTGACTTTTGTTTGGGTAGGAACGAGAGACAACCTCTCCAAATGCTCTAGGACTTTCCCACTCTTTCCACAAAGTTTGTTGTACAGGTAGTCCTTGACTTACAACAGTTCATTCAGTGACCATTCAAAGTTACAACGGCACTGTAAATAGTGACTTATGACTATTTTCCACACTTATGACCATTGCAGCATCCCCATGGTCATGTGATCAAAATCCAGATGCTTGGGAACTGGTTCATATTTATGACAGGTGCAGTGTCATGGGGTCATGTGATCCCCTTTTGTAACCTTCAGACAAGTAAAGTCAATGGGGAAGCCAGATTCACTTAACAACCGTGTTACTAACTTAACTGCAGTGATTCACTTAACAAATGTAGCAAGAAAAGTCATAAAATGGGGCAGGGCTCACTTAACAAATTTCTCACTTAGCAACATAAATGTTGGGCTCAGTTGTGGTTGTAATAGAAGGACTACCTGTACATCCTTCCTTTTGCCACAGCAAAAGAAAGAGCTCAGGAGCTAGAAAAGTGGGATAAGAATGAGGTCAGTCTTCTTTTGTCATTCTCCTTTTGTGTGTGTGTGTGTGTGTGTGTGTGTGTGTGTGTGTGTGTGCCATCATCCACTTTGATTTCACTCTATTGTTCTATCTTTGTTCTTCTTTAAACCATGTTTTTATTTGTAAACTCGTATGGAAAAAAGTAATTATGCTGAAATTACAATGTCCCCCGATTCCTATACATTTTTCAACAATGCTTTAAAAACACACACACACACACAAACACACGCACACACACACACACACACACACACACACACACACACACACACACACACCACACACAGATATTACTTTCCAGAACCTCACTGGCCTTATTTCTTTTTTGTCCTCCTTCTCTGTAATAGCTGAGTGGGATATTGCATTTATCATCCTCATATGACACCTTATGCGAAATCCTTAATATTATCTTATTTTTAATGCAAAGCATGATAGAGTAACCTCAGTTAGCAAGGTCTGGAAGTAGGAGAATGTTTCTGCTTCTGTTCGTATTCCTGTGTATTTTTTCCATCAGCTGCTACTGCTGGATGCAATACTGCAGTTCAGTACCACGGAGAGCAACATAAAGAAGCCTGGATTAAAACCGCAGTAGCCCAATTTTAGCTCCACAAAAAAGGGTCGTTTTTCTATATTCAGCAGTGGGAGAGATGAAAAGGAAAATATTTGCTTGGTATGGAAAGCCTTAACATAAAGGGATCAGACACTAGTTACTAAGTCCTACAACAAGAAGTTGGAACAAAAGACAATCAAATAAAATTGAAGAGGGGAGTGGTACAAAGTTCTTGAAACATCTGTGAAAGCCATCTAAGGTCAAGCAAGTTTCTGGATGGCTGAAATCACATACCATACCGGTCTCTAAACCAAGATTAGAGTTTAACATGGTTTAACATTACGTAATGGTTCCTACAATATGCTAAGGTAATAGCTGGATTTGTGCAACAATGAAAGCTTTTAGCCTGATCTAGGGTATTGTGAAAAACTAGTCTGTTGTACTGGGGATGAAAGATATGAAAGAAATGATGAAAAATTAAGACTTCTGAACTTTCAGAAATGAGGGGTTACATCTAGTCTTCTGGGAAATTGGAGAACCTAATGAGATATGTTGAGATTCTCAAGCAAGACAAGATGGAAATATCTGTAACAGAATACATAATCTTACTGGAATCTAAACTATTCCACATATTTGTTGATTTAAAGCAGAAAGAAATGAGTTGCAGGGTTCTGAATTTGAGGAAGGTAGTTCTTTCTGAGTCTTTAATGAAGTAGCAAAGAAGGATCATGGATAAAAAAAATGGCATTGTCAGGCACTATACTATGCAGTGGAATTGGAATTTGGGGAGAAAGGACTAGGAGAAGTGAATTAATATGACTGTCTTTTAAATTGGGGAAGTGGGATAAAATGGTCTGAGGGATGAGTTAAAATCCCAACAGATTCTTTTGGAAAGGTTTTGAATAGTAGGACAATAAAATATGGAGAGCTTCTGGGAAGGACGCCAGTCTTGCAGGTCAGAATGGTGGTCACAAACTGAATTCAGAAAGTAGTGGAAGTAAAATGGAGACTGCTAAATTCAGACAAAGGCTGTTGGATGTCAAGACTTGTGGGTTCACTGAGTGAGGAAGTGTATAGCTAATGTGCTGGGAGAACCAAAATGCCTCTTGAGCCCTTCACTGCAATAAATAAGAATAACTGGTTCTTGCCAATGTTTGGAATCTATTCCCTTTCTGCAGTCATTATTCACAAGCATCATTAAAAGCCTTTTTAAAACCCTCTTATTTATCTCCTTTCACATCCTTCCTCCTTTACATTCCCCAAGAAGTTGAACCAGAAATTCTGCACCTCTGTTTAATCATGCAAGGAAGATTAAAATAGAAAAATTAATATAAAAGAGAACGCAGTTGGGTTGTTCAGGATTTGAGAAACAGAGAAAAGGGAGATATACACGGTCATGGGATCTGGGGCACCCCTATTGGCCCCAAAGATTTGCTTTTTCTTTCAGAGTTGAGAATTTTTAAAAAAACGTATGATATTGTGAATGAACATGAAACAGAGAAGCAGAAGTAAATTTAGTTAAAAATACATACCAGTAATTGTAGCTCCGGTAGATCTTACTCTGCTGGACGAGCACTAGTATTTTGAGGGCCTCAATTACTCTTAGATCAAAGTACAACTTCAGAACTAAATATACGGGAGGAATATATCAGGTATGAATTCTAACTGCAGGGCTATGTTAAAGGGAAAGACAGCCTTGAGTCAAGTTAGTTACCGTAGCAATGATTTGGATATAGCTTGTTATCACTATCCTCCTGATTTGTTTTTGAACTTTCCAGTGCAAACTGCAGCTCTGGAATTTTTTAGTGGTCTCCCACCCAAATACTATAACTAGGTGACTCTTTATTTTCTTTTAGATCAGCCAAGGTCAGCCAGGTACTGCAGAGGGGAAAATAACTGAGATTTTTTTTTATGATGCTAAAATTAGTGCTGGCTTCTTTATTTTAGTCAAAAGTGCAGATCTACTGTAAAAAAAGAACCCCACTATTCAACAGTTGTGATATTAGGAAAAGATAACTGTCCGCATTTATTTTCCATCATGCAAATTTCCTGGCATATTGGATGACCTTCTTCTTCTTCTTCTTCTTCTTCTTCTTCTTCTTCTTCTTCTTCTTCTTCTTCTTCTTCTTCTTCTTCTTCTTCTTCTTCTTCTTCTTCTTCTTCTTC
>QLTV01001468.1:765955-778563 GCA_003457575.1 Thermophis baileyi
CCTCAATGTGTGAATAAGAAATAAATATATAAACACCACAGATGAAGTTTCCGTATATTTGAAATGCAATGTCACCCCATGAACAGTTCACACATTCAGCTGCTAAGCATCAAGTTTCTCTCTTATCAAGTGACCTATACCTAGAGGAGACCCAGTCTGACCAGAGACAATAAGGAAAAGCATGACAATGCAATTAAATGGGTGCATGTATATTGTCAATAACGTTTGTGCTGAGATTATTTTTGTTCAAGAGCCAGATGGGGAATATTGGTTGTGTGAATACCAAAGGGGGGCAAAAAAGGCTGGAGTTTCACTAATTGCTGTTCCTTTTCTCATGGAGTAATTGTCCATGTACACTCAAATGCATGCTCATAGGTACCTGAGTTTAGGTATTTGTAAAGGGAATGTAAGCTTGTGTGTGCAAATTAAGTCTCAAGTGTTCCTAAATCAACATAGCATGTAAGGTTGTGCAAGGAATAAAAATGCAAGATTATGGGAACAGATCTATAAAAACAACATGCAGAAAAGTAAATGGCTATCTCAATTTTGAGTCTGTCGCTTAGGATAATTGGCACAACTAAATTCCTAATGAACTGTTCTCACCAAGAGTCTGAGTTTTAGATGTTGGATTCCAGCTTTTAAAATCCAAAATCCTGCACTTTCCATTTCAAAGTTAGCATTTTTTATAGTGTGTATATGTTTGAAATATATTTGCCATTCCAAATAGAGTGAAAGCTATAATCTTCTCCCTAGTATATTTCCAAAATCAAAATATATAAATGTTTTAGGAAGGATAACCGAGAATGAGGAAAGGTATAAGGTGAAGCATTTAGATTAATTGCCCTTCCGGTTATGCTCATCATTTCCAAATGTTATGGTCACTGGAGTTTTGCAAGAGGTTGGAAGTATTCCACTGGGATAAAGCTGGCTTGAAGAACGTGTGAATGGGAGGAGCCAGCTTCTAAACCCCTCCACACAGAAACATCTTCAGAATTTTATTATTCAGATCTGCAACCTGTTCAGCCTGATGTTGGCAGCAATTCCTGAGAAATCTAGCTGGGATTCCTTCTGAGTAAATTCAGATAGGATTGGTTTGCCAATTTACTCAATGGCAAATTCTTACAATTTGCCTTCATCCTAAGCTTTATTGGGAAAGACTGTGACTGAAAATTTATTTGTTATTATTTAAAAATATAGTTAATTAACACATTACTAATATCCTGAATTGCTTTTCTATACGTCTATTCAAAGGCGAAATTTTCTAGTTTTGGATGCAATTTAATTTTTCATAATTACACATGAAGGCAAAATGCAAGGAAGTTAGCAACAACCTCATGTGAATTTGGAATGAGTGTTCCCAAGCAGAAAGATAGGTTATAAATTGAAATAATACTAATATTAATAGACCACATGTAGCATGGCTGTTTTCAAGGGCAGGAGCCAATCTGTTATTTTTAAAGGCTTCCATGCCCTAATATTTGTGGGGCCATCTGGTTCTTACAGCTTTCTTTTTGTGCTTTCCTGTGAGGAAGTATGTCAATGTGATTGGCTTTTTCTTACAGAAATAATCTCACGCTAACTTCCCCCCTCTCTCTTTCTTTTCTCTCCCCACATTTTCTATCCTACCACAACAGCAGAGCAATGGATAGCACACAAAACAAAAGCTGAGGACATCACCAACGCAATCACCATACAGGAATGCAATGACACCACCAAATTGTTGCCTATTTTTCATGTGCATCTATGCATGCAAACATTTCCCAATTGCTGACCATATTTTGGCATGGTAGTTTTTCTCATGTGCCAATTCCAATTAAACATACCTTGTTTCCCTTTGGAGTCATAATCCCAGAGACACACTTTCATACACGCTGACCAATCAATCATATCCTTCCTTCCTTCCTTCCTTCCTTCCTTCCTTCCAGATGTAATGGACTATGACTATGATTTCCATACTCCATACTTTCCAGACAGCAAAGGTTCTCCTAAGCTGATGGGACTTGTAGTCCAGCATGTCTGGAGGGCCTGAAGTTGGGGGTGATTGAGCTATCCTTGAAGTCATGGCATTCACACACTGCAGTGCATAGATTAGACAAATCAAAATCTCTCTCTCTCTCTCTCTCTCTCTCTCTCTCTCTCTCTCTCTCTCTCTCTCTCTCTCGAGAGAGAGAGAGAGAGAGGGAGAGAGAGAGAGAGAGAGAGAGAGAGAGAGAGAGAGAGAGAGAGAGAGAGAGAGAGAGAGAGAGAGAGAGATGTGAGCAGGCAAATAGCCACCAAACTGAAAACTAGACCTGTATCCTCCAGAAGATGGTAAAGCAGTAAGTATCAATAGAGCAGAAGCCACCCTTGTCTTCTATTTTTAACATGCTGCTGTCCAGTCACAGGTGCTGAAACTCTCACTCCTCCCCCACCCTCATCTCTGGCCCGATATGCTCTCTATGAGCTCCTTTTTCGGGGGGGAGGGGGAAACAACCTGCACATATTTTGCCCCCCCCCCAAACCAGCTTTTTGACTATAGTCACCCCCTCCCTCTGCCACCCAACAGAGAAAACAAACACACACTGACACACACCAATAGAGCCACTAAAGGCCCATACTTACCTGCTAAACCAACCCTTTTGGCTTAGTGTTATTTTTGAGAGAGGGAGACAAAGACAGAAGGAAAGCCCGTGATGGAGGGAATTACCCCTGCCTCTCCGCCAAAAATAAAATAAAAATAAAAATAAATAAAAATCAGGGAGCAGGAGAGAGGTTATGGAATGCTTCCCCACCACTACCTTCTGGGGACTGAGATATCTCTGTAGCAGCGCAGAAGGATGGAGTCGATAATTGATGATGAGGTGGAGGGGGGGAGAAGGAGACGCAGGATGTTGCTGAATAGAGTCACTCTGTCTGCCTCTTCCCCCCACACACCTTGTGTGTTTCTGCTTCCTACCACCACCACCCCCTCCACCCCTGGTCTCCGGATGCAGGGCTGCGCCTTCTGGTACTGCAGACCCTGTGATGACATCACTACCTCTTAAGGTGGAATTTTGGGGCATCTCCTAGGCTGTCTTTGGATTGGATTGGAGGTGGGGGGAACGTTTCATTTTCTGTGGTTGGGGAGAGCTGAGATTCAGAGAAGCGCAACACAATTTTGCTCACAGGGAATTGCAAAAGAAATAAACAACACCCCACCCCACCCCCAGCTTTTCCACTTGTGGCTGCTACCAGAGATAAACAAGTGATTACTGGATGGGGAATAAATTTGGGACTATGGCCTGAAGTGCTATGTTCCCTGGAGCTGCCACATAAATATCCATCCATCCATCCATCCATCCATCCATCCATCCATCCATCCCATCCAGGCTTATTCTGAACTAGGTTAGCTAAAGTTATGGTGCCTAGAAGGTAACCTATTCTACTCTAACAACATTAGAACCTTTTGGGAGAGTAAAGGTACAGATGGTGAAAGTAGCCACCTTAAAGAGAAAGAGGGCTTAAATACTGGGCTGAGTTGGGGAGATTGTTCCTGAACTGCTGAACTGATGGTTGTGGGGACATCCACAGACCAAGATATGATAGGGTTTGCTACAGTAAATAGGAAGAGGCTGACTTTTATTTGAGGTGTGTGCTACCTTGCAGGAAACACAAAAGAACCTAAAATGAAGGGGCTACAATACTCCCTCCCTACATGCTACTCTTAGGAGGGCTGTTTGTTCTTTTGAAACTGAGACATTTTTCCTACATCCCAGGCATACTGTATGATCAGAAAACTCAACTTTCCTTCTGGTGGGCTGGGTTGCACTCAGATGTTTGAGGATCAATTGCTCTCTTTCTTCTCCCTACATCTCAGTCCAGACAATATTGAGAGGATTTAAAAAAAAATCAATTCCAATCATCCAGAGTCATTGAGAAAAGATGGTATTAATCTATGGGGCATTAAAAGGCCACCCTTCTGGCATACATCCGATTTCTGTCATCATAACTAAAGTCTGTTCTAAAATCCATTGCCACTAACTGCTGAACATGCAAAACAAACAGTCACAGGAATTTTGCCCAGTGTGTCACAGGCTCTCCCAGCCCAGAATTTCAACAATTTATCAGGTAACCTATTAGATACAAGGCTGAAACTGGTTTCTTATTCCCAGATCTGAATATGACACGGTAACTTCAAGACAACAAGAGGTTGCATGGAGTATTGATTAGGGGACTGGACCACTCCCAGGAGATGGAGGTTGAAATTCACATCTAATTATTATTCTCAGTGGGTGAAATTTAGTCAATTGCTATTTATCAACCTAATCAACCTAATCAACCTCAGCAGAAAAAGAGGGAAGGCAAGCTTTACTTATGTTCCTTGAAGGAAAGGCAGTATTTAAAGTAATCAAGGAAAGAAGCAACCTAGAACTAAGAAGAAATTTCCTGACAGTGGAACAACTTGCCTCCAGAAGTTGTGAATGCACCAACACTAGAAGTTTTTAAGAAGAGATTGGACAACCATTTGTCTGAAATGGTATAGGGCAGTGTTGGCGAACCTTTTCGGCACTGAGTGGCAAAATGGGAGCGCACGCTCGCGTGCATGTGCTGGAAACCGGAAGAGCAGCCTCCCAGTGTGCATGCATGCACTGGGAAGATGATCTTCTGGTTTCCGGCATGCGCATGCACACCAGCCACCTGGTCTTCCGGTTTCTGGCACATGTGCGTGCCAAAAACCCAAAGATCATCTTCCCGGTGCGCGCATGCGCACTGGGCAGCTGCTCTTCCAGTTTCCAGTGCTCCTGTGCGCGTGAAGACCAGCTGGCCAGCACGCCGGAACCCGGAAGAACAACGGGCAACAGCTCGCGTGCCTGGAGAGATGGCTCTGCGTGCCACTTCCGGCACGCTTGCCATAGGTTCGCCATCACGGGTATAGGGTTTCCTGCCTGAGCAGGGGGTTGAACTAGACGACTTCCAAGATCCCTTCAAACTTTGTTGTTCTGTTCTGTTCTGTTCTGTTCTGTTGTTCCGTTCCGTTCCGTTCCATTTCCATGTAAAGCTCTCCTTGAATCCTGATGACTTTAGGGACAAAAACAACCATGAAGTTCTAATAGCAACAATTTAAAAACAGTTGCCTTCTTCCAAAAGATTATTTGGACTCCCCAGTCTAGCCTTCACTTCTGATATTCCCTTGTAATGTCCTATCCATATTCTAAGAATATCAGGTCCTGCTTAACTTTCGAGATTAGCTAAGGGCTGCCACCTACTGTAGATAAGAGCAATGCATAAACAACCAACAACCAAGTATTGGAAGAAACGGGGTAAAAATGTAAGAATCAATGCTAGGACCTACTCATGTTGTGGCCAATTGGAACTAAAATGCCAGAAGTTCTTATTGTTTTCCAGATAGTGCCTTTTTTTTAAAAAGCTGTTTAAAAATTTAAAATAGCATTTAATATTTGCAGAAAGATGGATGGCAATGGGGCAGGCAGCCATCAGTCTGCATGGCTTTTGCAGAGGAAAAGCCTCAGCCTCTTGTGCTTACAATCTAAAGTGGTATGGAAGGGGAAAAACTGAGGAAGGGGAAGAAAACTTTGTCCAGCCTGGTTCCCTTTAAATCTCTCTTCCTTGGGACTTCATGTCAGGGGCTGATGTGCCCGGAGCCATTGACCATTTTTGTCCAGTTTTAAAACAATAGTCTACCTCCTATCCTTCTGTCAGCATTCATGCCCACACGAAGATGCAAACATGATTGAAATCTATGCCTTCCTCCTCTCCTCTCCCCCCCTCCCCTCCTCTCTTCTTCTCCCTTCCTCTCCTCTCCTCTCTCCTTCCCCTCCCATCTCCCCTCCCTTCTGCTCTTCTTCTCCCCTCCCCTCCCCTCCTGTCCCCTCCCCTCCTCTCCCCGCCAATCTGAGAGCGGGCTATTCATCTGTCACTCAGGGTGCCCCAAAAGACAGGCCCTCTAGACAGGGTATTACTCAAATTCCATGCCTGAATATGCTGGTCATCGTCTTCTAAGGGCTTAGCTTGTGAACACCCCCAAGTATCCTTTCTTTCCTCTGTTCCCTTTCTCCTGCCTTTTTTTTTTTTTTTTGCTCCCTGCTGAAGCGTTGCACACACTAACATATCCACTTTCTTTAGGAGATGTCCTGCCCTTAACCTTTCCCCACTGTTCTGTGCAACAGACAGTTTCATTTCACTCTATGCTTCAGAAAACAGCGGTCAGATGAAAAACATCTGCTCTCATTTTCTTCTTACAATGTATTTCTCCAAGTTGCACTGACTATGCCCTTCCATCATCACTTTTCAAAAAGAAAAAGAAAAGAAAGAAATAGGCAAGGAACCCACAAGTCCTCCTCTCCCCCTTCACCACCCACCCATTCTCCTTTGAAATCCCATGAACTCAGCAATTATTTAGCCAGTATCTCAAAGAAGTGTCAACTACTGTAATTAAAGTTATAGTCCTGAGCAATGTGGGTAAAATGATTGGTGAAGCTCTGTGAAAAAATGTGTACTGCTGACAGCCATTGCAAGGACCCACCTATGGTTACAAGACAGCAGCAAAGAAATGTTTTCTGATGATCAAACAGGAATTCATAGAACAAACAAAACTACTCTACTTACAGAAATATTGTCATGCATGGAAATCTGAGCAACCCAGTTTGACTTTCTATTTTTCCGTTGCCTCTTTCCCTGTCGCCTTTTGGATGATGCTCTTTTTGTACAAGAAATATATATGAAATATTTTTTTCACATGCAAATTAAGGCAGTAAACATATCTAATACTTGTCCCAAAGGTGCTTTTTCAAAAGGCAACTGGACTTTGTTTTTTCCTTGAAGACGTTTCAGTTCTTCTGAAGAACTGAAGAAGCTTCTTAAATGAGAAGCAAAACGTCTTCAAGAAAAAACAAAGTCCAGTTGCCTTTTGAAAAAGCATGTTTCAGACAACCATAACCTGATGACTGAGAATTTCCATAGACATATCTAATAATTCTTCCTCCTATTTTCCCCACAGCAACAACCCTGTGAGGTGCATTGGGCTGAGAGAGAGTAACTGGCCAGGGGTCACTATAGCAGTTTGCATGCCTAAGATGGGACTAGAACCCACAGTCTCCTGGTTTCTAGGCTAACACCTGAACCACTATTATCCAACAAGGATTGCATTGTAAGCAGGGCGTTCATTAAAGGGAATAAAAATAAATGCATCTCCTCCAACTATAATTTCAATTGCCAGATTGACTTTGACATAGCCATATTCATCTTCCTACAGAATATATGCAAATAGAGTAGAATACAGGTAGTCCTTGACTTATAACCGGTCACTTAGCAACTATTTAAAGTTATGATGGACCCCACCCAACTATTTAAAGTTACTTAGGACCCAATTTCAAAGTTATGTCATTGCCCTCCTTCGATCACATGAATTGGTTGCTAAGTAAGTCACACTCGATTTTACGATCTTTGTTAAGCGAATCACTGCGGTGAAGTGAATCATTCTGTCAGTAAGCGGATCTGGCTTCTCCTATTGACTTTGCTTGTGGAGCCGAGGTGATTAGAGTGCAGTACTGCAGGCTACTTCAGCTGACTGCTAGCTGCAGTTCAGTGGTTCAAATCTCACCGGCTCAAGGTTGACTCAGCCTTCCATCCTTCTGAGGTGGGTAAAATGAGGACCCAGATTGTTGGGGGCAATAGGCTGACTCTGTAAACCGCTTAGAGAGGGCTGTAAAGCACTATGAAGTGGTATATAAGTCTAAGTGCTATTGCTATTGCTAAGCTGTCTGGGAAGATTGCAAATGGCGATCACATGACCATGGGACACTGCAAACATCATAAATACATGCTGGTTGCCAACTGGCCAAATTTTGATCATGTGATCATGGGGATGCTGTGAAGGTCGTGCATGTGAGGATTGGTCATAAGTCTTTTTTTTTCTTCAGTCTAACTTCAAGTAGTCGTTAAATGAATGGTTGTATGCCAAGGAGTACCTGTAAAGCACATTGGACTAGTGGTTAAGGTTCAAAACCAGGAGACTGAATTCTAGCCCTGTGTTAGGCATGAAAGTCAGCTGGTTGACATGGTGCCATTCAGGTTTTTTTCAGCTCAATGTACCTCACAGTGTTGTAGGGAAAATAGGAGGAGGAACAATATTAGGTTTGCTGCCTTGAATTGTATATGGAAAAAAGGCAGGATAAAAATCTAAAGAATAAAAAATGCTACCAGAACAGGGACCCTGTTTAGGTGATCTCACAGCCTCATATGTGTGCAGGATATTAAAAACAATAAAGGCAGTGTAAAGGGATCTAAATGAAATAAGCAACATATTTATTCTGGAAAAGCAGAATATAGGAATAACTTGGAGAAAACAAAGCCCGAAACCAGCACCCTAACTGGCCTGCTGGCTTTGCTGTCAATACAAGAAATTTACATCAGGATAAGAGGCTTAGAAGTTACCCAAAGCTTTCTCCCTCTGGTGGGAACTTCAGCTGATTACTCAAGGAGTCACAGCTTGTCTGCTCCTTGCTGAAAAAAAGCTGTTAAAACTTTCCTGTAGTTCCTGCCATGTCTAAAAAGCTTCAAGAGGGATTGTCTCCAATGCTCTATGGCTCTGATGGCTCCTGAGTCAGGCAGAGAGAGCTATAAAAGCAATGTGCTTTCTGAGGGAAATGTGTCTGGATTTTGTGGCCAGAATAAGAGTGACAATACCACCGTTCAGGGAGATCCAATGGTGAGGTCAATATACTTCCATTTTCAGATAATAAAAACTTCTCTGTCTTGCAGCATCCAATTCATCTGATTCAGAGGTGATGTCTGACTGAAGCAACTGAATGCTTCGAGCTGTTTTGAGCTGAGAGATGAGTCATCAGGAAAAAGGGGGGGGGAAGGGAAAGTAACAACCCAACATAAAAATGCATAACTCATGGTCCTCCAGGTGTTGAACCATGAGATCCCAGAAGATCCAACAGCACAGAGAACAGTGAGGAATGCTGGGAAAGGTAGTTCTGAAACATCAGGAGAACTATATGGACCATATCCTTTTCAATGCTTTCCTTACCTAATACACTCGAAATGTTTGGGGAACTCCAATTACCTCAGCTGTTAATAAACTTGGAGGGCATGCAGTTGAAGAATGAGCAGTCTCCAGAATTGAACTTAACTTACATCCTAAAACAGTTTTTGTCATCTTTCCCAAGAAAACCAGACAAGAAACATGACAAGATGAGTTAATTCCACTTTTTTGCAAGGCTACATTAACAGAATCTTGCGTCCCGTTAAGTTAGGAAGGATCTTTTCTGAGTTTGTTCCTCTGCCTATTAGGCAGGTGTGGGCTTCCGTTTCCTTTATCTGATCATTTCCTAGCCATCTATCCCCTTCTTTCAGGTCATTCCCACATACCACCACAAGGTTTGAACTGAACTGAAACCTACACACATGTATGTGCAAATCATTTGTAAATAACAGAGTGTATTTTAGCATGGATAGTTTACACTCAAATGTGCATACTGCATAATAGTTTAAAATTGGTATCCAAATTAATTACCGAAGAGAATAGATATATACCATATTGCCACAAATAAACCTGCAGCAGATAATCAGAAATAAAATAATTAGAAACATGCACAGATAAGGGTAAAGATCGAGGAACACTCCCCTCATCTGCAAACAATAGTGGGATAAAGTCATGGCAAAGTTTTTGTTCAACCAGATATTGTTTTTTCAGCATAACACTACCGGAGTAAGGGGGGGAGAAATGCTCTACATTTCTAACATCCATGAAATTTTTGGAAATCTACAAGCCTTTTTCCTGAAGAATAAAAACCTCTTCAGCTAATTTTCATTTAGAATATTTGATACCAAAAATAAAACATTTAAATTGAAACCAGACGTTTTCCTTTTAAGCCTAGGTATCACAGGTAAGCCGATTGAAAGAAAACACGAGAGTTTGTTTTTATACATGACAGTGGCAGCAAGACTTTTACATGCACAGAGTTGGAAAGATACACAAATTCTCACACCTGAAGAGTGGATCATGAAACTAATGGAACTGGCACAGATGGCAAAATTGACTACTTTGATGAAAGACAAAAGTTTTTCTAGGTTTGTTTCTACTAGGAGATCATAGTGAGATAAAAATGAAGTTTTGGTTTTAGAAATGTGATGATTAGATTTGTTATAACTACATAAATATTGGGCATTTTTATTATTATTATTACTAGATGTATATTTTTTAATGTTTATGTTTAAACAGAAGAAGTTATTTTTATATGTGTAATTTTTGTGTTTTGGTGATTTGGTTTGTATGTTGTTTATACTATGTTTTTATTTTAATTTAGAGTAAGAGGTTATTTTCTTATATATTTGTATCTGTATTGAAGTCAGTAGTCAATTTTTTTCTATCTCTTTCCACCCTTTTTTCTTAACTTTTTTTCCCTTTAATCCCTTTGTCTTTTTTTAACCTTTTTGTATTTGTTACTTTGTATTTTAATTGTCTTTGAAATTGAGTAAAGTTTGTTTTTTAAAAACCCAAATAAAGCATTGAACAAATAGCAACAATATAACCCAATACCATCACATCAATTTCACCTCCATACAAACAACACAACAGTTCTGTCATGTCCCAGTGACAATTGTGAAGGTCTGTGGGAATCTGAGTTGTGGAATTCATCGAAGGTAGGAATCCTTTAAATAAGTGTTTCTCAACCTTAGGTACTCTAAGCGATCTGGACTTCAAATCCCAGCCAGACCTCACCAATATGCTAGAGCAGGTGTCCCCAACCTTGGCCACTTTAAGACTTGTGGACTTCAAATCCCAGAATTCCCTCACTAATATGCTAGAGCAGGGGTCCCCAACCTTGGCAACTTTAAGACTTGTGGACTTCAAATCCCAGAATTCCCTCACCAATATGCTAGAGCAGGGGTCCCCAACCTTGGCAACTTTAAGACTTGTGGACTTCAAATCCCAGAATTCCTCAGCCAGCTTTGCTGGCTGAGGAATTCTGGGAGTTGAAGTCCATAAGTCTTAAAGTGGCCAAGGTTGGAGACCCCTGTGCTAGAGAATTCTGGAAGCTGAAGTCCACGCATCTTGCCAAAGTTAAGAAACACTGCTTTAAACATTGCAAGATTCTTTATTACCTATATTATTATTAATAGATAGTAAGCAAATCATAGAGGCAATAGAGGTTGCCATTTGTTAAAGTTATTGAACTAAAAATCGATTATATATCTCTGATCAGTTTTATTATACTCTGTGATTGCAAACTCTACAAGACACCAGTAAAAGCATTAAATGTTTTATTCCACATGACAGAAGACATGAGTGAATATCAGGACAGTAGATATCCTAGGACTCCATTCAAATGCAGCTGGATTGGGTGAATAATTCAGTTTCCTATGAATGCATGTTATTTCATTTTAAAGCAAACATTTCTGTCTCTCATGGGTGCAAAAAACGAACTATACATATAATCCCCAAGGAAATATTAGGAATTTGACATGGAATTAGATTTCTATTGGATAGGAAGGGGAAAATGATTTTGCGGTCTTATTTAATTCCTTATCTTTTGATGCAACTAATGGAATCAGAAAAAAATGAAGCATTAGATACACATTTATTTGCACAAACCAATGAAGAATTCAGAACAGTATATTATTAGTACAATAGTAGTAGATAACATGCTTCTTTAGTAAAATAGAATGCGAGTAAGATGTGACACAAAGGCCACCTAATCCATTCCCTATTGCTGGTAAGTCACCAACTGAGCTATCCATTCGAACACAAAAGCATCAAGTAAGAAAAACCTTTGATTGTCAGTCAGAATAGTCAAAAATCTATGATAGAGGAAAGTGAATTGACCCTGTTGTGAAAATATCTGGCCTTTTCCTTGAAATGCTCAGTTGGTTATTGATTCATTGCTTTTTTTTAAAAAAAGACATGTCTCACAAGTCCTTTAACTTAAATAAATGTAAATAAAGTTATGAAGATGCAATTTGGCTTTAGTTGCTTCCTCAGAAACAAAGGAGCTGTGTCTTTTAATCGTTTGGCCAACAGGCCCCAAACCATTGGAATAACAGCCGAAGGCTGATTAAACTGAAATTTACTGTAAGACAATGAGAAAACATCAGGCATATTAGGCATAAGCATACGAGGCTATTATTTTGACTTCAGCTGATCTTCTCTCATTATTCTTCCAGCCTGCCTCACGGCATTGTTTATATTATTTTATTTATTAAATGTATATGCCATCCATCTCACTATCAAAAGCGACTCTGGATGTCTGTTTCTAGCTATCATCCTGGTGACCAAATAGGAAGGAAGCTAAAGAAAGTTGACTTGACAATATTGTTTGTACATGTTAGGGAGCTGCCATCAAATGTTGGTTTTGTAGCTCAGCAGTGGAGTGGGAGAGGTTCTCTGAGGTTCAGGCCTGAATTTTCCAACCCTCTGAAGATATGTGGAGGTTGTACCTGGAAGCTTTTGCATGCCAAGGTCATAACTCTTCCACTGAGCCAGAGGTGGGTTCCTCCCGGTTCCGCCCGAACTGGTAGCGACCCGCTGGTGACATCACAGATCTGGTTCGGTCGGTGCCGGTCCGTGGGCGCTGCCATCTTTTTTTTTTTTTTTTTTTATTTTTTTTTTTTTTTTTTTTTGG
>QLTV01001468.1:784373-904902 GCA_003457575.1 Thermophis baileyi
AGGGGTGAACTGCTCCCAGTTCGGGCGATGCCTAGCCTGCCGGTCGTCGGAGAGCCGGTAGCGACGGCAGCGCTAGGCATCGCCCACCCGGCCGGACACTGCCATTTGGGTTCTTTTACCCTCTGCGCATGCGCAAAGCGTTCTGCGCATGCACAGAGGGTAAAAGAACCAAAATGGCGGCGTCCGGGCGGGTGGGCGAAGTCTCCTGCTTCTGTCGCTACCGGCTATCCGGCGACCTGCAGGCAGGGCCGAACCGGGAGCATTTCACCCCTGCAGTGACGGTGGCACCAAGATGGCGGGCTAACGCGCGCAGCGACCCCTGTGAAATGGTCGTTCGACCCCCAAAGGGGTCGTGACCCACAGGTTGAGAATCGCTGACATAGACCTTTTAACATTTATATTTTATTGTGTTTTATTAATCTAGGTGTAATGTTAATATATAGTGCTAGTCCATGTATAATATGTCATGCTCTAAAATTTAGAGTCTAAATAAATAATCAATTTCAGTGTAAATTGAATTAAACGTTGCATTGGAAGCAGAAAAATGAACCCAAGAAAACATGATTTTCCGGCTGTGTATTAAGAATCCCACCCCCCACCTACCCCGTTTTCTCATGTGGATTTCATTGGCTTATCTCACCTGAAGAGTATATTCTTCGGGGGTCAGGGTGTAGGGTCTGCCATCCAGATGAAACGTGATACTGGGCATCTCAGGTATTTTCTGGCAATCTATGATGTACTGGGAGAAGGAAAGGAAGACAGGCATGAAGAAGAAAAAAAGATTTGATATCACTCTCACGCTTATACAAAAGTGCTGTGTTTTTTTCCCCTCTTCTCTCTTCTCCTGGGCCAATCACTTGCTGATTCTCATCACACTCGCTGCCTGAGACAGGTGGGAAAAACTGTCACTGTTGAACATGACAATCTTGTTTCTTGGTTTTTCTCTTTCCTGTCAAGTGCAGCAAAATTCAGCAGGTGACATAATGCCATCATGCAGTGACTTTGCTGCCGGCAGGAGAGGGAACATCAAAAAGCAATGACTTCAGGCCACCGAGCCCATTTCAATACCTCTTGTAGACCTCTTTGCAACCTCAAGGAAATTTCTTTGAAAGGGAATCCTGCATGGTGTCTTGTCCACAATGAGTGTTTTTATTGGAAATTGGAAGCACACGCCAGATTCCAGCAAAAAAGTCACAAATCGCAGTCATATGACCTTGGGCTGCTATAAACGCATGCCGGTTGCCGAGCACCCGAAATGCAATCATATGACTGCAGAAGAGATGGGTGACTATCAGAATTTTGAATCCAGGTCATAAGTATCTTGTACTATCCTAATTGTGAACAGTCGCTAAGCAACTATTCATAAGTCGAGGACTATCTGTATAGAGCCTATGAAGTCCCATTTCAACATTTTTTTTCAATGTTTTTTCTATGTCTGCAATCACAAACCTCCTCCATCACTTTCATCTTGAAGAGTGGAAAGTTTTAGCTTTGCAAGCCTTCCACTCAGAGCTTGAGTATTGAAAATAGAAAGAAGCAGTGCTATATTGATGGTATCAGAGCTTCATGGAGGAGGGGAAGGAAGACCTTGGTACTCAACTGCTTTGAATTGGACAATCGAATTGGACGATCACTTAAACATGAGCCAGCAGTATGCAGCGGCAGCCAAAAAGCTAATACAATCCTTGGTTGTATTAACAAAGGCATAGAATCAATATCATGTGATGTGTTAGTACTGCTTTAAATACTGCACCCAGTTTTGGTCTCCACATTGCAAAAAAGATGCTGAGATTTTGAAAAAAGTTGAGAGAAGAGCAACTAAGATGTTTAAAGGCCTGGATATTAAAACATAAGAAGAACGGTTGCAGGATTTGGGTTTGACTAGTCTAGAGAAAAGGACTAGGGGTGACATGATAGCAGTATTCCAGTATTTGAGAGACTACTACAAAGAGGAGGGGGGTCAACTTATTTTCCAAAGCACCAGAGGGCAGGACAAGAAACAATGGATGGAAACTAATCAAGGAGAGAAGCAACCTGGAATTAAGAAGAAACTTCCTAACAGTTAAGACAATTAACCAGTGGAACAGCTTGCCATCAGAAGTTGTGGATGCTTCATCACTGGAAGTTTTTAAGAAGGGACTGGACAGCCACTTGTCTGAAATGTATAGAGTCTCCTCCTTGAGTTGGAGATTGGACTAGAAGACCTCCAAGGTCCCTTCCAAGTTTATTCTGAATTGAATTGTATTGAAATGGTACAATGTATTTTGACATGAAAATTATGTCCTGGTACTCACTGTTTGTTGGGTACTCAATGCACAAACTAGAACTTGTCAGTGACAGCTGCTTTGTGACTCTCTATATTATTCCTTATGGGAAAATTTATTTCATACTCATCATTTTTGATACTCATCACACCTCCTGGAACTAATTAACGATGAGTACCAAGGTACCACTATACTGTAGAAGGAAGGAGACAGTGAACACCTCCCCCACCCCAGGATTCATATCAGTACCACTTTAAGGGTTAGCGTTTGACTACTATTAGACTGCACAGATGCATTTGCAGACCCGGTAAGTTTGAATAAAAGATGAGTTTGGCTTCAGCCCCTGAAAATGGGGCTCGCTCTGATTGTTCCATTCGGTGCCATGTTTTGTGTTTGTTCTAGAATGAAGAGGAATGTCAGTCTGCCATTGGCAGGTCGGCTATAGAGCAAAATGCAAAGTCTGCGATGGGTAAATGTGCTACTCTTGGGCCTCATTATCTCAAGCACTTTCTGGGGTGAGAGCAGCTTTCCATCCATCTGACTTTTATTTTTTAAATATTCTTTTAATGAAATTATATAAAGCAGATGTACTGTGAAGAAAAAACACCTGCCTCTAGCATAGTGTTTCTCAATCATGGAAACTTTAAGATGTGTGGATGTGTGCTGGCTGGGGAATTCTGGGAGATGAAATCCACATGTCTTAATATTGCTAAGGTTGAGATCAGTAATGGGTTGCAAATCCCGTTGCTACCGGTTTGTGTGCTCGCTCGCCCCCGCATGCAACACTTCTGCGCATGCGCAGAAGTGTCCAGGGCGGGGGTGGGGGCGGAGCCTCCCGCCACCGCCGCTACTGGTTCGTAGATCCAGGCCGTACTGGTAGCAACCCACCGCTGGTTGAGATACACCAGTAGCATCATCATTATTTCCAAGAATCCTTTGGGCAGTAGTTGGGGCATTGTTTGCCAGCATGCTGTTCCAAAATGAGCTGTGAAATTGGGTTTTGGAACCCTAAAAAAGGTGGCAGGAGGGGAGTCTTCTGCAATATGCCATTTAGGGAATAGCCAAGATGCAGCAACTATTTTGAGAGATTGTCCATATGTAATTATTGGTCCCCAAAAGCTGCCTGCTAAAATAGTGAAATCAAGGCTAAGTTTATCAGATCTGAGTTACAAAAATTTGAAAGACCGCCAGGTGACAGCAAATTGTTGGTGCTTGGGACACTCACTTGCTGCTGTCTAGTGGTCATCTGGGGATTTGCAGCCCAGATGTGGTCATTCTAGGATGCGTCCTCAAAGGAACATCTCTTCCTTACCTGTCCACCGAAAGCATGTTGAGCACCAATAACTTCGTGCAGAGCCTGTATGTCCGCACTTGGCCCCGTAATGAGAGAGGTCCCGGTGTCCACAATGCCTTGGCAACTGTCCTTGCAGAGAGTGGATGAATTGGTAGTTTCAAACAGGTTCCATGGCCAACAAGTATTCTCCTTGGGTTGTTTCTCTATGGTTATCCTAAACAGAGTGTTTGGAAAAGGACAGGGATTTGAAACTTTGTTTAGATTGGGGGAGAAGGCTCAGTGGGAGGTGAGAGAAAGTGCCAGAACATTAGAGGCAGGGAGGCTATACAGTTTGAAGGATTTGCACCCTGCAACTTCTTCCAGTTCTCTTGCCATAGCAGAGGACATGGGGGAACTCAATTGGGATTGGTTGTTATGTGAATTGCACCTCATTTTATGGCCTTTTGCTACAGTCATTAAGCGAATCACTGTGGTTGCTAAGTAATATTGACTTTGTTGGAAGCCGCCTGGAAAGGACACAAATGGCAACTCCAGAATGCAGCAACCTTTGTAAATACAGGATGGCTGCAAAGTGCCTTTATTTTGATCATGTGTAACCATTGTAATTGTGAGGACCGGTTGCACATCACTTTTTTCAGTGTCATAACTTCGCATGGTTGTTAAATGAATGGTCCTAGTTCTTGGAGCATCTGTATCTGGACTGTGCCACTTTTAGAGTCTGGTGGGAACATTGTCTGACTGTCTGCTGCTTTATTCCAAAACCATCCACTGCTTTCATCCTGCATACATCTGTGTGTTAGGGAAGAGGGTGTAGCCTCAACTTCTTGTTGAGGTGGTAAATTTTTATGCCCTGGAATCACATTAGATTAGCCCTCAGATAAATCCAAATGCAAACTGGCCACATTATCTGCAGTTTGAGAAGGCATTCATAGAATCATGGTCTTTTAAAGCCTGGAGCTGGGTCATTGCAAACTGACCTTTTTTTAATTTAAAATCTGATTGTTCAAATTAAGTGATTAACATAAACATGGGGTGAGCCAGCCAAGAAAAGTCAATGGCAGCAATTTTCTTTCATTAACATCGTTAATATTTGGGGAGAAGGAACAGAGGACAGGACTGGCAATTATTGCCTTGGGGAGGCAAAATAACTCTGCCCAATGTAGGCCAGATGATTGACATCCCTGGCCTCTGTTAGTAAGGATGACCAAAGTAAGGATTAGTTAGTAAGGATGACCAAAGCATTTTGGAAGAAAAAAGTATATCGAGTGAGGTGTAACAGGGAAAGTGAGAGAGTGTCTGTCTTTTCTACATATGGGCTATAAAAGAGTCAGTTTGATCCAATGGTTAAGGCAGTTAGAAACCAGGAGACTGTGAGTTCTAGTCTCATTTTAGGCATGAAAACTGGCAGGGTGACTGAGCCAGTGACTTTCCCTCTCAGTTCAACGCACCTCACAGGGTTGTTGTTGTTGACAAAATAGGAGGAAGAAGGAGCATTATGCATGTTGTTGCCTTGAGTTACTTTTAATGTAATAAAGGTGGGATAAAAATCTAATAAATAATGGTTTCTACACAGAGTTCCCAATGAATCTCTTATACATCTGCTACAGGCGAAATAGGGGTTATGCTAAGGCAGGATGTACAATCCTGGCTAAAATTTTATCTTTCATACATCATCTTGACATTTTCACCCAACCTTGGTATCCTTCAGGAAGGTGAAATATGTTACCCAGAATTCTAAGCAGCGGCTATGCTGATAGAAGGTTTATGGAATTCAGTCCATACATCTGAGGGACAGTTATACTGGGGAAAGCCGCTCTATCTAGTCTGCCTTTTTCTATGCTGTCATTATCAATCTGGTGTTTTCCAGGTCTATTAGACTGCAATAACCATCGGCCCAGATTGGCCATGCAGTCCACACTAGGTTGGGGAAAACTGTGTTTAGTGATCAGAGAAGAAAGCTGGAGTTGACTGCTTGTTTCTTTCTGATGCCTTTAAGCTTTTGCAGGACTATCACGTAGGACAAGAAAAGGAAAGGGGGAAAAAAAAAACACACGAAGAAAATAGCACAATAAAGGATAGCGGACCTGAATGTCATTTTTAAAAATACTACAGCATTGCCCTCTAGTGTTGAGGGGTGTCACTGCAAGCAGCTAAACTCAGCCTGTACTTACAGGTAGTCCTCAACTTACAACCATTCGTTTATTAGCGACTGTTCAAAGTTACAATGGTATTGACAAAAGTGATTATGAAAGGTTCTCATAATTATGAACATTGCAACATCTCCATAGTCAAGTGATCATAATTTGGGCATTTGACAAATAGCATGTATTTATGATGGTTGCAGCGGTCTGGGAGTGTCATTCACTTAATTTCAGTGATTCTCTTAACAACTGAATCAGCAAAAAAGGTCATAAAATGGGATGTGACTCACTTAACAGCTGTCTTGCTTAGCAATGGAAATTTTGGGGTCAGTTGTGATCGTAAGTTGAGGATACCTCTCATTTTCTCCAAGCAGATACCCTCTGAGCTTTTTATGTGTGTGTCTAACAAAATCATAATTTCTCACATGTGTGGCAATCCAGTATGGGGGATCTAAAGGTTACTCACTTGTCCATCTTGATCTGCCAGTAGGCTTTGCGTGACACTGGGATGTAGTGAAGCTTTCCCACATAGGCGTTGTGGTTGATGCCTCCGAAAATAACTTCACCCCCATTGTCTTGTTTTGAGGTCTTGTTGGTGCTAAGAGAAACGTTGCAAAAGTTAAAACAGCTGTCTTAAGCCCCAGTGTCATTTACTGCAAGAAAGTTCACTTTTCCAAGATGGCTAGAGGTCTTGAGGTTTTAATGGTTGCAGAAAGGAGTAATTCTGGTACAGGGGCATGTTAATTTATTTCAACTGTTTTCCTAATTGTATTATAAGCTGCACCCAGGATCAGTTTTAAGTGTGTCTAGTGCCTAGGGCATAGGAATAGAAATCAGGACAACATCAAAACATTTTGGACAATTAAAAGCCCAATCCAGCAATTGCCTTTCCTGGTTTTTTGGTTTACCCTTACTAAGGCTTTAGGTGCCTGTGCTAGTTCTATTATAGCTACCCAGCCACCCACCCACCCCACCTCCAATATTCCATTCCTCTATTCCAATGGTTTTTTTTCCCTAACTTGGGCACTTTAAGCATTCTGCCTGAGGAATTCTGGGGACCACATGTCTTAAAGTGACTTAAGTCTGAAAAATACTGTTCTTCCCCATCAATATTCTAGTTAGAACCACCATACCTGGGCTGCACAACATCACACAGCCACTAGATGGTGGTAAAGAGGTAACTCTTCACCTGAGTATTGTGAGGGGGAAAAATCCAGTGGAAATGTCATTTCTTTCCCCACAAGGTCAATTGTCTCATTAGCTGAAGAGAGACATTTTCATTAGAGAAAGGAAGCATTAATCCCACCCTCCCTGCATTCTTTGGCAATTCCAAAGAAAATTGCCTTCCAGTTTAAAAATAAAAGTTTAAATACAGGCAAAAAAGGACTAACCATTCGATCAGACCATTCAATCAAGGTAATATTTAGCAAAGGTTGGTAGCATGCTTAATTTTGCCACCAAGAACCAGGAGTTCACAAAGTTTAGTTCTTATTTTGAATGCTCTCTTTTCCATCCAAAAATATATATACTGTTATTTTGCAGAGGAACAGGCACATAGCCATTCAGGACAACCCTATTGATTCTTATTTGATAGATTTCAAGATTAAATCCAGATGTTGCACACAGCCCTTGATCAATACCATCAAGTGAGATGATGAGAAGAAACAGGATCAGGTCGCATAACAAACCAAAACAGGTTCCTATTGAATTGGCACTATTCCTATTTCTGAGTAAGCTTGGTTTTGTTGTACTACAAGGGAAGTTTGTTTTCTTTCCTTCTGTCCCTTTTTACTCTACTCCTTTTTCACATCATATACTTCAAATTCTAGAGCAGCATTTCTGAATCTTGGCAACTTTAACATGTGTGGACTTCAACTCCCAAAATTGAATCCTTAGCAACTTTAAAATGTGTGGACTTCAAGTCCCAGAATTCCTCAGTGAACATGCTGGCTGAGGAATTCTGGGATTTGAAGTCCAGGTATCTTAAAATTACCAATGTTCATAGATACTGATCTAGTGCTCCCAAAAGGCTCTTATTGAACCTTGATAAGAGACAGAGCTTCTTATCTACATTACAGTGTGATATCTGGGGGTCAAAAGCAGAAAGAGAATCATATGGGGAGGGGTATAGTAATTTTTTAAAGATTTTCTGTTAATTTTTTCTTTAAGTATAAGCTATGTGTTTTCTAGTGGTAACCAACTAAACCCATTACAAAGACTCGTGGGAAATGGAGTTTTTATAATGTGCCAAGAATAATGTTGGAAGCCACTGTTTCTTAACTGTGGCAACTTTAAGATGTGTGCACTTTGACTCCCAGAATCCCCAAGCTAGCATGTTGGCTGAGGAATTCTGGGAGTCAAAGCCCACACATCTTATAGTTGCCAAGGTTGAGAAACACTGTTGTAAGTAAGATCCCTAGCCAATTTTTCAGAACTGGAAAAGTGTAGAATGGTTAAACTAATTGGTTGAGATATTCAAGAACCCAGAAACCAAATATGAAAAAGTATTAGGGTGTTGGAGAGTTGTCTTGATAAACTACCTTGTTCCCCACATTTGTTTTGAGAATATGGCTATACTTCAGGAAGCCAAACAGAAAACATAAGCCTGATCATTTTACATAGGCTATTAACTGTTAATTACAATGCAATCCTATATTTTTGACATCTAATTTTTATTGAATAGATGGGTTTACTTATTCCTAGTAAGTGTAACCCAGGAAGCAGCACCAAAGTTTGAGGAAATGAGTGCAGTTGTTGCAAACTGGTAGGAATTTGCCAAAGGAATAATTGGATGTTAGGAATGTGATTGCCCAGTGTTAAGATATTTAATTTAATAGCTGGAACAGTAAATGGCCCAGAACACACAGTGGTAGTTGATTGATTGGAGAGTGCGGGCTCCTACATGAGGCAATCTATGTTACGATTGGTTGCTGGGTGTAAAGAGGGTGTTTCCCTTTTCCCCCACCTTTTTCTTCTGTGTGTTCTGTATGCTGTTCTGTGATTTACCTCATGATGTAGTGATGTGCCTATCTTGTCTGCTGTAAATAATATTTATTTATATAAAAACTACATGTTCATGTCAGCATCTCTGACTCCGTTTGGACACCGGCTGCTCAATTCCCTGACACTCAGGGCTTATAATTAGTTGGATCCAGAAGAGAAAAAAAGAGGATATAGAGGTAAACAGGAGCAAAAACCCAAGTGGGTCACAAGAGGAGAAAAAGAGGTTCTCAGCAGACAAAGTGAACTCTACAAGGACAATCCAACAGGAGGGGAAAGTCATAGGAAGACATGGAAATGTAGACTTTGAAAAACATATAAAAAGTGTGGAGTTGTGAGTGCAAAGAGGACACCTGGGCGTGCGAATCTAAGACCTGGGCTGGAGAAATGGAGTTTGGAAGAGATGGCAGAGAAAAAACAAAGGAAGCGGTTAGGCAGTGAAACAACCTGAGGCAATAAGAAGAAATCAGAAATAAGATCGATACTTGCTTCAGCCAAAAATGTATGGACCCTGAACTTCTGGGAAAACACTAGAAAGAAAAAAAATATCAAGTATGGGTAGTCCTTGACTTATGACCACAATTGGGACCAGAATTTCCATTGCTAAGCAAGGCAGTTGTTAAATGAATCGCACTTGAATTTATGACCTTTTTTTGCCATGATTAAGTGAATCAGTGCAGTTATTAAGCGAATCATGCAGTCATTAAGTGAATCCAGCTACCTCATAGCCTTTGCTTGTCAGAAGCCAGCTGGAAAGGTCACAACCTGAGCCTGGGATGCTGCAACTGTTATAAATACATGCCAGCTGCTGCAATGGTTGTAAACTGAAGAACTAATGGTAAGTTGCTTTTTTTCAGTGCCAAAGGTGCTTTTTCAAGAGGCAGCTGGTTTCGCTTCTCATCTAAGAAGCTTCTTCAGCTGTTCAAAAAAAGAAAAACCGGAAAGTCCAGCTGCCTCTTCAAAAAGCACCTTTGGGACAACCATGACCTAGATGACTGAGAATCTCCATAAACCTTTTTTCAAATTGAAATTTTGAAAGGTTGCTAAGTGAAGGTTGTAATTCTACCTGTAATCAGAAAGATTACTCCCAGTTCTGCCAGAAGAGTCAAAAAAAAAAAAAAAAAGCAAGATGGTAGCCAGGACCTCACAATGAAGCCTTGCTCTTTTAATTTGCATTGCACAAACAACAGGTAATAAAATGGGGGGGGGGAAGCTTTGGCTACAGATTGGCAGCCTCCATCTTGACATTTTTGACCCCTGTCCCTGGATACCCTGGGAAAGCAGAAGAGTGTGTCCCTGCTGTGGATCCACCACCAGGGAGGTGGATCAGGGAAGAAATCAACCTGACTGGCCAGTTGGAGAGAGGACTCAGGCCAAGAAAAATGGGGAGTAGTCCTCCAGGGCTGATGGCTGAGAGAGTAGCTACTGGAAGTCTGGTAACAATATTTTCTTGCCTGGACTACAATTCCCACTACAGGTAGTCCTCAACTAATGGTCAATTGCTTAATGATTGTTCAAAGTTATATGACAGATTTCTCCCCCCCCCCCCCACAAAAGGTACTTACAACCTGGCTCCAATAGTTCCAATAGCTGGGCCTTCCCCCTCCCCATAGTCACATGACCACGTCAGGCAACCGGCTGGCATTTATGGCCATTTTCAACATGGCCATTTACGATGTTTTTGCTGAAAACCGGCTTCCAGTTTTTGGCAAAAATGGCCCATAGTGAACAATGGGTTTGCTTTATAATTGAGGCGTTTGCTTTATGACCACGGCATTTGCTTTACCACATTAGCTTAAGGACTCCTGCAAAAAAAGATTTAAAAAATGGGCCTGGTTACGTGATGACCTGTTTTACAACCATCAGGACATACAATTGTAATGCGCAGGTTCCATTACTGTCATAAGTCAAGGACTACCTTTCTCACATTCACATACAGCCTGCCTCTTGACTGGGAGTGGGAGTGGGGGGTTAATTTGGTAACTGAAATAGTCCACTGCAAAAGGAGGGTCTCAGTGGCAGAAGACTTCATAAAGTGAAGCTGAGAGACTAAAGGAATGACCCAACATTTGAAGAGAGACAGTTAAGAATGAATGGAGATGCTCAACATCCCACTTGTATGTAAAAGATGTTGTCTGCTACTCTATATAATATGGTAATGCTCACATTGTATTCAACAGCTGATAATTGTGTACTTCGAGATGTTTTGAAATCCTGAATTGCTCTTAGTGAGTCAGTTGGAAGGAGACTATTAAACCAATTACAAAACAAACTATCCTCCTGGATAGGAGTGATAGGTGGTGTATTCCAACACATCTGGAAGGCACTAGGTCAGGAGCATAATCTTTATCTTTATGCAGGAAGGAAGGAGCGAAGGAAGGGAGATGGGAAGGATGGAGGGAGGAAGGGAGGGAGGAAGGGAGGAAGGAAGGAAGGAAGGAAGGAAGGAAGGAAGGAAGGAAGGAAGGAAGGAAGGAGGGGAGGGGAAGGAAGGAAGGAAGGGAGGAAGGGAGGAAAGAAAGAAAGATGGAAGGGGAAGCAGAGGGAGAAAGAGAGAACCAATTATGAGCTACCGGTACTAGTTTGATGTGACTTTAAGTTTAATTTATCTTAATCAGTCATTTTACATCCTACTGAACTTAAGGCTGAGGTTCTTCAGAAAGAGCAGAGAATGTTTCCTGTAGCACAGGGGTGTCAAACTCATGTCGTCACGGCGGTGTCACGTGACTTATTGGGACTTTTCCCCCCTTCGCTAAAACAGGGGTGGGCATGGCCAGTGTGTGACGCATCCGGCCCGCAAGTTTGACAGCCCTGCTATAGCACAAGGCTATATAGGTTGGATGCCAATTGCTGAGGATGAGGAAGGGTCCCCCCCTCCCCAAACTCTCATAAAAAATGAAACCCAGGGGATGGAGCTTGGGAAGTCTTGTGCTTTGGACAATATCAGGGAGGAGGTGATGTCAATAGCAGAGAGGTCCATACTTGCAAAGATGGAATGAGAAGACATTGTTTTTCAGAAGTTTCTCCTTCATCATGTTATCAAAGGGTGGGGTGATGTTGTTTACTGAGATGGAGGGATAACCCAATCCCATGATACCGTCAAATTTGGCAGCCACAAAAACCAAGCCTGGCAAATCAGTAGCTTCAGCAAAGGTCTGGTTCTTAACGGTGAGGTTGCCAATCTGAAGAGAAAGAAAATACACAACATTTTGTCTTCTGTTTCATTTATCAAGTGGTGTCCATAAGATATGAACCACAACAAGTGCAATGAAAACTGCCTGATTTTTATGTGCATCGTATGATCAGTTAACCCAGGTATATGACTTGTCAAAGTTTACTGCAATGCATATAAAAATGGGAAAAGTCTCAATCAAGTCTTCATGACCATCATTTTGACTTATTTTCACCACACATGGTCGACATCCCTGCCTTATATTACATACAGATAATTATATTATTATTACTTAAGTATAACCAATCTGATCCTTCATCAATCAGGAGTTATGGTTTTCAGTGTTTTAGAAAACGAGCAGGGATATCCACAAGGGGTGGTCAAAAAGTCAAAATGGCAGACCTTCTTATGGTCCCCCCCACATGAAAGTCCACATTTTGGCCAAACACCAGTGTCTCGCAATAGCTGGTATCTTAAGGATGCATAAATTTGTAGGCTGATGATATTTAGTGTAATGAAAAAAACCTGCAAACATTTCAAAGCTGCTTCTTTGTCCTGCTCCCAAGATTCATACACCTTCATTAAAAGTTAAACATTATTTAAGAATTGAAGAGAAACTATTTCATTCTGTCTTAGACTGCATGTTACAGATCTGAGACTTGGCACGGGAAAGAGAATATAAAATAAATGGTATAGAAATCTCATTCAGAAGAAAACTGAATTTTATCTTCAGGAAAGGAAAAATATGCCCAAGTATTTCCTTCTTAACCCCTCCCTTCCAGCATTAAACCTATTTATTTCTGAGAACCAGATTCTGTCAGTTTCCAATACTCACCCTGAGGACATCCCGGCTTAAGAATCCTTTAAGGCTACCGCTTCCATAATGAATTTCAAATTTGCTTTTATCGGCCTTGTGGGTGCAGGAAAACAGAGAACGGTAATGTTTATGTACCCCTGATGGAGAAAAAGCAGTTAATTGTGAACAGAGAACAGACTGGGCTAGGGCTTCCCTTCTCTTCATGCTAATCTGCTTTATGGCTTATACCATTGATATTTCCCAACATATAGTCTATAGCAGGGGTGTCAAACTGGCGGTCTGCGGGCCGGATGTGTCACATGCAGGCCATGCCCACCCTAGCTCCGTGAAGGGAAAAAAGTCATGATACATCACATGATGGCAATGTGATGCCACAAGTTTGACACCCATGGTCTATAGTATACTGGCACACCAAAAGAATACTGCAGGTAGTTGTGATATGGTCACAATTTTTCCCCCCAAGAAATAGTCAGCTTGGATGCAAAATATTTTATTTGCACAGAACTTTCCCCTAACTGGAGCATAAGACCAAACCTAGCATGTGATCAGCAATATGCTTCACAGTCCTAACACTCACTGGGAAAAGCCTGCAGTTTTCATGGCTGCTATGAATTCCTAGGTTATAAGAGACAAGCAATTCCCAGTCACTGAGACTACTATCAAAAACTTATGTGATTTCAACAGTAGTTATATTGACTCAACTGGGCAAGCAATTACATAGCGGGGTGGATGGTATGCTAACTCCTATCAACCTGAGAGCTCCCAATATATATATATAAGGCTGTAATTGTTATGGGCCACAACAAGGCCACCCATACCTAACCTTATCTGTCCCACCAGGGAGAACCCTGATGGGAGAAATGGAACCCACACAGTGACACTAGTGTTCTTCCTTGGGTCTCAATTTTGACACCAGGTAGGGTCCATCCATGATCAAATCATGGATGGTTTTGTTCTGATTTCAAAGTGACCTATCTTTCCAGGAGAGAAAGGCATTCGGCCCTTCCAAATCTTCCCTGGTGTTGGATTCATACATTACTGTGGCTTCTTTGGTTTGATGTTGCCTGTGAACCAGGCCAAAGTCTCCCATGATGAAACTGTTCTTTTACAACTAAGTTGACAACTGGAGAGAATTTGGCTGACCAAGTAATCCTTCTACTTCTCTAAGAGAGGAATGGATTACTGTAACAATGGTTATATTTATAATTTTCTCATCTGGTTCATTCTACTGTCACATCAGTTTGTGATTTTAAGAAAAGCCTGCATAACATTTTGGATGCATTAGCATGCACATTTCTCTTGAGCAACTCCTCCCCATGCACCTCCACTCTATTCTCAAGAATCAGTTGAGAGTATGATGTCTTACAGCATGCCAAATGTATCAGGCAACACTTGGAAGAAGGCACCCACAGGTTGGATGAGCCAGTATCAAAGACGACGTTGAAGCATTGTTTGGGGGTTCCAAGACAGATTTGCCCATAGTATTGGGCCTGGGATATAGCAAGAAAAGAAGAAGAAAACAAAAGGGTCAGCATTTTATAATGACTTGAACCAATGTCTTTATCTACGGTATTATTTTATCTAGTTATTGTCCTTATTTATTTGTTTATCATTCTTACATAGAGAGGACTAATTTGGTGCTGAAACAGAATTTGGGGGATCTAAGTTCAGATCCTTGAGTGATTTTGGAGTAGACATTTTCTCCTAGCCCAACCTATCTCACAAAGGTTCCCTCCCCCCCTCCCCCAATTGCCATGTAGGCTACCTTGATTGTCTAATGCAGCATCACCCAACCTTGGCAATTTTAAAATGTGTGGACTTCAACTCCTGGATGAAGTCTGCATGTGCTAGTTGAGGCATTCTGGGAGTTCAAGTCCATAACTGCTAGGTGGGGCATTCTAGGAGTTCAAGTCCACATGGGCTAGGTAGGGTATTCTGGGAGTTGAAGTTCACACATCTTAAAATTGTCAAGTGTGAGAAACACTGGTCTAGAGAAAAAAATAAATAAAAATGTAATTGTAAATTAAATAAATACACCAATAACTCATTCTGAGTGCCAATCTTTTTGTATCCAATATGGCAATCGCCAAAGGCAAAACAGAGATGTAGCACCAGACACAGAAAAACTGACATTTGCAGAAGAATACAAGCACTTCAGAAACATTAATCTTAAAGAAGAGGAAAAAGAGAAGAACAGCAAATGAGGAACAAGCATGCTCAGTAATTACATGAGAAAGTCAATTGAAAAAAAATCCATCAGCATGAGAAGGAGAAGAAATAAATTCAGAATTCTTGAGGAGCACAGCTGACTCTCCCATACTGCAACATTTCATTGACAGGTTTTTTAGCATATTGGTCTTTTGTTTTTCAGATGGCAATCAAAATGGGAGTTAAAGGTTTTTATCTGATTTGCTTGATTGGGAGGGTGGAATATTAAGGTTATGTAAAAGTTATCTAGAACCAAGGATTTACCCTCTTTCTAATAGTAGATATCCTTGAATCCTGCTTCATTATGGCAGGGTAAGTGGTGTTCTTTGGAGGAAATGTATGCCAAGTGTATTCTTTCATTAAGGTCACCTAAGGTCACTCCAGCTACCCAACTAATGAGAGCAGGCACCTAAATTCGGCAGCAGCGATACAGGAAGATGCTGGAGACGGGTGATCACCTTAACCACAACAGGAAGGGCATCATTTTAAGCTGTGATAGAGAAGGCAGTGTTCAGCCACTTACTATGAAAAACCACATGGATAAATAAGATAGAAGTGATTGATGACATAGTGCCTGAATGATGAGCACCCAGGTCAAATTGTACCTGACATACTAGTGAGGATAATTCTGAATATTAATAATGGTTATGATGGGGTTAGATTGGAAGTGGCCTTCCAGATGTTTAGTTGCTGATGTTGTCATGCAAGAAAAGAAGATCTGAAGCTGCAAAGAAGAATTGACAATGGGAATACGGAATGCAAGAATCATGAACATGGAAAAGTTTGATACAGAGATATGAAATGAACTGCATATAGATAACATATTAGGCATCAGTAAATTGAAATGGATTGGAGAATCAGAAGATCATACTTTTAACTATTCAGGACATGAAAAGCAAAGAAGGAATGTCCTTGCTTTTATAGAAAGGAATAGTACAGGCAGTCCTCCAATTATGACTGAAGAAGGGTCCTGACTGTTGAAATCTCGAATCTAGATTATAAGTACCCCCAGACAGGTGTGTCAGAGCTTTGAATGGTCATTAAGTGACCGGTTGTAAATTGAGGACTACCTGTACTTGGGAACAATATAATCAATAACCAGGTAAATTTAATAGGATATCATGGACAACACTTTAATATTATTATCTAAGTTCATGCTCCAATCATTGATGCAGAAGAAGAAGAAAAGTTTTATGGTTAAGTTTAATTTGAAATTTATAGAACATGCAAGCTAGATGTGCTGACTGTGGTTGGAAGCTGCAGATAGTAGGAAAAAACCACAGTTGGTTTGTATAATCCAGGAATCAAAAATTAAGCAGGAAAGTGACTAATCTCTGTCTGCCAATCCTATAATATCTTCATTGCTAGCCCAGTCTTCAACCAACCAATATTGTGCAAATTCCAAGCCAAACACATTAGAAAAAACAAAGCCAGCCACTTTCCATAATATAATCTTGAAAATATCCCTACCTGTTAAGGAGAACATTGGAAATCCTGAACCTCATTGATAAAATAGCTAGAGAAACTGTGGAATAAATTTAAAGAAGGATTATATAAAAAGAGATTGCCAAAGATGAAGAAACATAAGAAAACAAGTTGGATTTCAGAACAAAGGATGAAAATTACCAAGAAGCAAAGCCAAGAAAGATAAATATTTTAGGAAGGAACATAACAAAGATATTCAGAGAACTGTTAAGGGAGACAAGAAACAGTATTTGTCATTACAGCTAATCCCCGGATTACCAGCATTCATTTAGTGCTCGTTCGAAGTTACGAGATAAACGCCCCCTAGTGTTTATAAGCAAGTCCCAAAATTGCAAATGTTGCAGCATCACAGCAGTTGTTCTCGGCATGAAAAGTGTTTGCGGTGCCTGTCTCCTGCTCCTCCCCCCAACTCCTTTCCGCCACCACTGGGACTGGAAGCTTCATCTGCGTGCAAATGGGGCCTTTGAAAACAGAGGGATTCACTCCGTTTTGAAATGCTCCCAAGGCCCCTATGTGGCCTTTGAAAACGGAGCAAATCCCTCCGTTTTCAAAGGCCTCACAGGCGCTTATGGGGCATTTCAAAACGGAGCAAATCCCCGTTTTCAAAGGCCCCATTTGCACGCAGATGAAGCTTCCAGTCTCCGTCAGGTCTGCGTCTGGGCAAATATTGTCCCAGTGGTGGCGGAAAGGAGTTGAGGGAGGTGGGGGAGGAGTAGGAGACAGGTGCCGCAAACACTTTTTGTGCCCAGGAGCTCTCCTCTCCCTCAAAGAGAAAGAAAGCGTGGCAGAAAGGAGACAGAACTTTACAAGGCAAGTGAGTACGGTGCGGCAGGGAGGGGGAAGCATGAGGTATCTTAGTGGGTTGGGGAGGCCTTGGGGGCCTCTTCCATCACTAGCCCCCCCCCCATGGCCTTCCCCACCCTGAGATACCTTATATGCACTTAACGAACCACGCGTTCGCCCACGCATTAAATTAGTGAATGCGTGGGCGAAAGCAGGGAGTGATCTCGTTCAAGGTATGAGATTCACTCCCACGGATCTTCAAGGTGTGAATGGAATGGGCAGGCTCCAACACATTCATAACTCGAGGACTACCTGTATATCTGCAAAGACATTGAAGGTAAAAGCTGACATAGAAACCCAAGGAAAGTCTTTCAAAATATTTCCAAACTCAGAAGGTGGTTTAAATTAATATGGTAAAGAATGTCAATGTACATACAGTAACTGATTCAAAGAAGATCAAATAAAGATGAGAGGAATTTAGGGATCTCAACAACGAATACATTTTTCAAGGTATTTCCAAGAATCTCTAGTACTAAAATATGCAGTTAAATCAACACTTTGAATACCAGTATTATCAAGTGGGAGGGCTACAAGAATTGATAGAATATCCACATAAAAACAGCAATGAAGAGGAAAAGAATATGTAAAGGTTCTAACCAAATTATGCCAGCAAATCTGGAGAAAGACAAAATGGTAAAAAGAGTGAAAAAGATTAATCTATTACCAATATCAAAGAAAGGACACCTAAGAGGGCATGCAAACTATTGTACAGTATACTTGATTGCACATGCTAGCAAAATAATACTTAGGATCATCCAGATCATTCAGATTAGAGCCCTGCGTGGACATTAGTCTAGGTTTACAAAAATCCAAGGACCAAGAAAGATTATTGGTGATGCTCACTAGAAAATTGAGAAAGCGAAAGGATTTTTAAAGAAAGTCAGTATGTGCTTAATTGATTATAGAAAGACCTTTTGATTGTGTCAACCATGTCCAACTGTGGTATTTCCTGAGAAAACCAGAAATCCTAGAACAACTTACTGGCCTCATGCAAAATTTATATACAGGACGAAGCCACAGTCTGTACAGAACATAGCAAAAGGAACTGGATTTATAGTGAATATATATTCAGCGAAGCTGGATTGGAAAAACATGAGTACATACAGGTAGTCTTCAACTTAGAACCACAATTGAGCCCAAAATTTCTGTTGGCTAAGTGAAACATTTATTGTGAGTTTTGCCCCGTTTTATGACCTTTATGAACAATGTTGCTATTGTCGTGGCAGATGGTTTCTGCTTTTCACCAGTGAGCAAGCAATAGAAAAGTAACACTCAAGAAATATTTCACAGGCTAGGATTTTGTTAGGATAGCAATGAAGACCTGGAAAATATATTCATACTGTATGCTGGGGTGTGTCTATATCTACAAAGATCAGAATTGTGCTTGCAATGATTTTCTCTGTGACATGCTATGGAAATTAAAGTTAGACGTTGAAGATGCAGGATAGAAAGATTATTGATTGTTTTCAACTTTGGTGTTGGAGAAGACACCTCAGAATACCATAAACAGCTAGAAAACAAAGAAAACAAAGTTTTCACCCAAGGCACAAATGATCGGGCTCAAGTTATCATATTTTGGACACATTATGCAAAGACTTAGTTCTCACGGGAAGCCTTCCACCAAAAGTGGAAGAAAAAAGAAAAAGGGTGACCAAGAGCAAGGAGGATAGACTCAGTTACAACGGCACTAGCTGCACCGTTGGGAGAACTGAAGGACAGATCATCCTAGAGAAGTTCTATCTATGTGGTCATTAAGAGTGAGGGTTAGGGTTAGGGTTTGGAATGGATACTTTATGGCAGTAAAGAACTTCCGGCCATTGTAAAATACCTCCTCACCGTGGTCCTGCATTTTGAGTGCTTAGCAACTGGCTCACCCTTATGACCAATCGCAGTATCCCATGGTCACATGACCATGTTTGCAACATTTTTGCCGGGGTTCACTTTACTTAACTTCACTTAACTGTGGTGATTTGCTTGAGGACCACTATAGATGATGTCAAAAAAATGGGTCAGGTCATATGGCTACCTTGACTTACGAGTGTAATAACTTACGATTGGATTTCTAGTCCCAACTGAAGTCGTAAATTGGGAACTACCTGTAAGGTTCCTTTGTTTAACCCAGCAACACTTACATTTGGTTAGTTAGCTGGTTTATACAGTACATCTCACAGCATTACTATTTGTTGAAGTGTCATCTATTGAGTATTATAAGGGGCAAGAAGAAGCCAAGCCATTCACTAACTACAGTGACTGAATTCCCACAACACACCTAACCAAAATCAAACAAATCACTGTGGGTTATCTCTATGGCTTGAACAAAGGCACAGTTCTTGAGACTCTATCCAGCAGCTAAGTTTCCTTCCCTCATAGACACATTAATTTATTTGGTGGATTTGTAACTTGCTTTTCTTCCAGAAGCTCATGGTAGTTTACATAGGGTCTTTCTTCAATTTATCCCACAACAATAGCCCCAAAGAGTAAGTTGGGCTGAAAGAAATTAACTTTTCGTAGTTGAGGATGGGCTTGAACCTCCTCAAATTTATCCAATGATTTGACCCCCAGGTTTTGGTATTTTGACATAATCATACTTGGGTTCAGAGGCCCTTCATTTACCACTGCAACACTCTGAAATTTAATCATAAGCTTATGCCCTCTATTAAGAAAACATACATCCATGTAGTTGTGGAGACGCTGGCGAGTGATAGAAGCTGTAGCTGGTGGCTTTCCAGTCCTTAATCCACCTCGCCTTAATACTTCAGCGATGGGAAGCCCTGACTGGCCAAACCGGTTTCGGACAGATGGAAATTTCTGCAGAGGGATCCTGCCAGGGAATAGAAAGCAGATAGAAGAGGGGGGAGTTAAAAGTAATGGAGGGTGTGATATTCTTGCTATCAGTCACTACCATTATAATAAGTCAATGGGCCTGATGATTGACAAAAATCTAGGACAGAAATGAAAAATATAAATCCTAGTAGGTTCACATGATTCCCCAGAGCCCCCAAGTTTAGGTACAACCAAAGATATGGATTCTTTCCTCATGGGGGGGGATTTAAGGTAACCCTTTTACCCCTTAGCATTCTTCCTCACTTTAAATTGGATTATTTGCAGCCTCTCCCCTCATGAAATACATTTCTCTGGATGATGAAAGGTGTACAGACCTGATTGAGGGCATACAATCTACAAACTGAAATTATTTTATTTGGTCCTACAGGACAGGATTTATTTAAAAAACCCATAATTGATCAGATTCACACTACCTGCTGATCTATGAAAAATGAAACAAGATTCTGGTTTAGGATGAAGTAGATTCAAGCAAGGTTTGCTTTCTTGTAGTGTATGCTGTTTGGACAGATGTTAAAGGTATAAGAATATTTAAAAAGTAAAACGGGCAAATCAAACTCTAGGGTTTATTATTTCCTTGGATTGGGATTTTAAATCATTGAATTAGAGTCATACATGTCTTGTCCATCTGGCATTACTGTGTTCAGAACTCTGTAGAGTTAGCTTGGCATTTTTCATCCAACATTCCTCAACCCTCTCTCACCTACCCACATGAGAGAATATTAGCCATAAAGGGAGAGAGATAAATCCTTACACGTGTAGTGAGAGATTTTTTAATTAACACTGATACTTGGGCATCACCCACCTGTAGGCAGCAACAGGGCTGGGCAGGTAAACTAATTGTAGCTACCTAGTATCCCTAATCAGTGCTGAGTAAGTCATAGACTGGTGTGCTCTGGCACCAGGTTGACACTTCGTAAGACACCAGGTGTCTTCTCATAACCACCTGGGAGGAGCCAAACACTAGCCAATCTCTTGTTTTGTATCAGATTTATCTGATTTTTAGGGAGGAAGATGAGCCAGAACTGGTGGATGCAAATGGGGTTATTCTGGAAGAATTGGGTTGTGTTATTAACTGGATAAGTTATCTCTTCAACATACAGGAAAGTGTATTGAACTGGTACCCTCCGCTTTGCTCATATATGCTACCAGGAACTGGCTGGCAGATCTAGATTGCTGCCTTATTGTACATCTACAATATCCTTGAATCATAGATCTCAGAAATATTTGATTCTTATTATTTTAGAGCAGGAGGGGGAATCTTAAATTGGTGAATCATATACATCCCATGCTTAATGCCATCCAGCTTGGGCAAATCCATGGTGCTTGTTTCCCAAAAGGGAATGCCCAAAAAAAGAGACAGATTGATTGGATGATAACCCTGAAAGTGCTCCAGTTCCAAGTAGTCCTTGATTTACGACCACAATTGGCATCAGAATTTCTGTTATTAAACAAGATGGTTGATAAGTGAGTCACACCCAATTTTACAGCCTTTTTTTGCCACAGTTGTTAAGCAAATCACTGCAATTTACGCAGCGCGCCCACGTGGCGCGCCCACGCGGCGCGGGAGGGAGCGAACCGGCAGCGAGGTAAGTTGGAACCCACCCCTGCTGCAGTTGTTATGCAAGTGCAGTTTCTCCCATTGACTTTGCTTGTCAGAAGCCAGCTGGGGAAGTTGCAAATAGTGACAAGTAACCATCGTAAATACATGCCAGTTGTCAAGTACCCAAATTTTGATCACATGACCGTGGGAATGCTGTGATGGTGAAAAGTTACAAAAGTGTGAGAACCCGCCATAAGTTATTTCTTCAGTGTCATTGTTGCTTTCAATGATCACTAAACAAGGACTATCTGTATTGCTTAGTGTTGGAATTCATTGTTGGAATGTATTTCTATGCAACACCTACAGTAGTACTCAGCCAGTAGATGGCAGTATTTACTCGATGCTCTTTTGTTCTAAGGAGAGTTTCCTGTTTCCTGTTACAGTTAAATAGTTGAGCAGTAAAGCACATGGTGACTGTAGTCTTTGTTTGCTCTGTGTGGTGCTATATATAAACAGAATTTCTAACATGATCAATTTTGGAAAAGAAAGGGGGGGGGTGGCGGGCCCGCGGCGGCGCGGGGGGGGGGGGTCGGGGGGGGCCGCCGTCTTTTTTTATTTTTTTTTAATTATTTTTTTTGAATTTTTTTTAAAATTTTTCCCCTTCTGAGCATGCGCAGAAGCCGACTTCTGGCACTGTGCATGCGGTCGCCATCTTTTTTTTGGCTTTGTTTTTTTTTGGGGGGGGGGTTTTGTTACTGCACATTTGCACACTTTGCACGCACGCGCCCATGCGGGAGGGAGCAAACCGTCAGCGAGGTAAGTTGGAACCCACCCCTAGTGACTGTACTCTTTGTTTGCTCTGTAGTGCTTTATATAAACAGAATTTCCATGTTTCCCCGAAAATAAGATTGGGTCTTATATTAATTTTTGCTCCAAAAGACACATTGGGGCTTATTTTCCAGTTAGGTCTTATTTTTGGAGCAATATGGTACTAAATGCGTCCGTCTGGCTGACAATCTTAACTGGGGCTTATTTTTGGGCTAGGGCTTATATTATGGGTATCCTGAAAAATCATGTTAGGGCTTATTTTCCAGTTGGGACTTATTTTCGGGGAAACAGGATAGTTGTCATACCCAAGCAGCACCCCATATCTTTCCTATTCCCTTAGAGAAAGAGCAGGTGAGTTTCTTTAGCTTCCTCCCATTCCAGGGTTAGTTGTAGGTTGGCTTCACACCAGTGGTGAAATCCAATTTTTTTTACTACTGGTTCTGTGGGCATGGCTTGGTGGGCGTGGTGTGGCATGGTGGGCATGGCAGGGGAAAGATACTGCAAAATGTCCATTCCCACCCCACTCCAGGGAAAGGATACTGCAAAATCCCCATTCCCACCCCACTCTGGGGCCAGCCAGAGGTGGTATTTGCCGGTTCTCCGAACTACTCAAAATTTCCGCTACCGGTTCTCCAGAACCTGTCAGAACCTGCTGGATTTCACCCCAGCTTCACACACTGCATTAAGCCATAACATGACTTTTTGGGTTTAGTATGTTGTGTGAATCCTGTTGTAGTGGCTAAGCCATGGATAAGACAATGACTACTTATGCAGTTATAGGTATCTTAAGGCCCCTAGCACTACATGAAGCTACCAGATTTGATTGCAACTTGCAAAGATCGGACTACAACTACAAAAAAAAAGTTGTTTTACACTGACTGGCTTTTTGAGGTAGGAAACTCACAGGACAAGTATTGTAAACCCTAACATTTAAATTTAAACTTTAAAAGTCTCCTTTGAAGTGAACACATTTTCATGAATATGTCTGTGAACTTGTCTTGGCAACAGTGCAAAAATGAAATTGTCTTATTTTGGGATTTTTTTAGTGATTCACCCTCTAAATACTAACTTCGTCTGATCCTACATAGGTTTTTTTTCATATTGAACAAAGGCCAGCTATAACTGCTTGTCACTGCTGTAGCAAAACCTAAAAGAGGGTTAATCACATTCTGAAAAAAACCTACCCCCCCCCTCAAATTTCAAATATTCATTTCCCAAACCAAAAATACCCCACATCAGTTCTGGACACACATACCCCACTGATATATGTGTCATGACCTTACTGACTTTATATCCACAGTCTGCCTGTGTTCAAATGTCAGGTGCAGCATCCAGTCTACAAAAGATTTCCCATTCATTGTCAATAGGTAAATCCACACTAATGGCTACTCAGCATCATTGTTTAAGCATATAGCAATAAACATAGTCTTCAACTTACAAATATTAATTTAGCGACTATTCGAAGTTACAATGGCACTGAAAAAGTGACTTATGCCTGGTCCTCGCACTTGTGACTCTCACAGCATCCCCACAGACACATGATCAAAATTTGAATGCTTGGCAACCTCTTCTCTTGTCCCTCACCTAACAATAAGACTTGATTGATTTGATTATGTGCCATCAAGTCAGGGTCAATCTTAGTGACCACATAGGAATTCTCAAGGAGAATGTGTTCTCAACTTGGTCCTTCAGGTTTTCCAACCAATAACACCTACCTTACAAATAACTAATATAATTACATAATAAATTGGTCAATTGTTGTGCATCTTTGTTTTCCTCCTGTAATTTTTTTGAGAGGGAAATTATTTCCTACTCCTGTTTTAGTACAAGAGTGAGTAGATTTCAAATACAGTCAGTTGGATCTAATGCTTCTGATTAGGTCCCTAATATGAACCAGATATGGCAGGCAGTTCTACTGTGCAAATGAGAACAAGCCTTGCGAAGTATAATCATCGTAAAAATCAAGCTCTGTTCCTGGTTTTCCTCAAATGTCCTCGGGCAGAAATTTCTGGGTTTAATTCTTTTCTTTTCAATTATTATTTTATAATGTTTTGTTCTTTTTCATTTTAAGACATTTCTGGATGTATTAGTTTCATGCTCAAGACAGCATGAAAATTCTGCATAGCATTTGCAAATCACTAAATCTCCAGCTAATCCTGATATTCTAGCTTCTATTCAGCAGAAACTCTTTACAGTATTTGCAAACTAGTCTTTGGGTATCCTATGTATTTGTTTCATTCCAGATAGCTTCTTTGTTTTTATTTAGGCTAAAGAACAAAATATATTTAACCATTTTTTTTCCAGAGTTGATACTACAATGGATTTCTGTTAATTGTTACTACAGAGCTTTTCCCTCCCTAATTTGTCTGATGGATGGATGGATGCATGGAAAAGTGCACAAATTTCACCAGATTAAAAAACAACAGCAACAACCACTAGTATTTCTCTTTCTATTCCTAATCTCCAGTAAAGTAATGTGTTGTTGCTATCCAAGAGATTCCAGACCTGTCCTAAATGGGATAATGAGGATTTTCAATATCCTCTAAAGCAGGGGTGTCAAACTCGATTTCATTGAGGGCCGCATTAGGGTTGTGTTTGACTTCGGGGTGGCCGGGTGGGCGTGGCCAGGGTGGGCAAGGCCAGTTTGACGTCACTCATGTTGGGGTGCCTGTGGTGGCCCAGGTGGGGCTGGGGGGGGGATCCATTGTCTCCAGTGGAGGAAGGCGAGACCAGGGAGAGCACCAAACCCATGTCCTTTAGAGGAGCCTCGCTGTCCCTCTCAGGCCACACGGAGGACCCCCGGACAGTGGCGCAGGCTGTCCAGAGCCCTAGGCAGCAGAGAGCAAGCACCCAACCCAGCCCTCAAGCTCCAGGGCACTGGGACCCCACAGCCCAGCCCAACCCAGCCCCACTTCCCAGAGGGGGTGCCCGGCGGCGCTTACCTCCTCCTCCTCGAGGCTGCTGCTGTTCTCGTTCTCCTTGGCCAGGTTGCTCATGGTGTGTGCGGGAGGGCAAAGTATGTGGGTCAGAGGGAAGCCCACTCCCTCTCCACGCAAGTAGACCTGGCTTTGTAACCAAAGCATCCTCAGCGATAGGATGGGAGACCACCAGAGGTCAGGAGGAGGAGACAAGGGGATGGCGAAAGGGCAGCAGGGCTGCTGGGGGCCAAGTGCTAAGGAAGGACTTTCCTTCCTTCCTTCCTTCCTTCCTTCCTTCCTTCCTTCCTTCCTTCCTTCCTTCCTTCCTTCCTTCCTTCCTTCCTTCCTTCCTTCCTTCCTTCCTTCCTTTTCTTCTTTTTCCTTCTCTCTTCCTTCCTTCCTCCCTCTCTCCCTCCCTTCCTTTCTTTCTATATTTTTCCTTCTTGCTCTCTTCACATCTTTCCTTCTTTTTCTTTGTCTTTCTTCTTTCCCTTTCTCCTTTCCTGTGTCTTCTTGGATGCTCAAATGCAAAAGGGGAAACATTTCTTCTTTTGTTTTGCTTTTAGTTTGTTTTGCGAGCCCTTCGCCAGCGATAATGGAGCTTGGAGGGGGGGGAACGCTCCGTTTTCGCTGGTAGAGGGCTGCAGGAGGCCATCACAGCCAAAAATGGAACCTGGGAGGGCTGCGCGCACCAGCCCCAAGTTCCATTTTCGCTGACAGAGGCACCACGGGTCGGTCCTTCGCTGTTTCCAGAGCGGCCCCGTGGGCCAGATCTAAGCACCCCATGGGCCGGATCTGGCCTGAGGGCCTTGAGTTTGACACCCCTGCTCTAAAGGTACCTTACAGTAGCAACACAATGTAAAGTTCACATTTATTTACATGCTATTAAAAGTTGCAACACCTCTTTTGAGTCAAGATCAACTCTTGTTTATTTTGTAATCATGCTACTGTAGTGTTTCTCATCCTTGGCAATTTTAAACTGTATGGATTTCAACTCCTAGAATTCTAACCCTAATTCTAACCCTAACCCTATGGAATCCGAAATTTCATACCTCTATCAAAAGTGGGAGAAATCTACATTAAACCTAAGGAAAACTCTTACCTATCATCAAAAAAGATGAAGGACAAACCTGAAAGAGGACAAATGTATATTTGTGTAAATTTGGACTTGCAAATTTAAGTAAAAATGTAATCCGTCTCAGCTGAGTTTGGAAGAGAATAACCATATGTTTCTGCCTGGCTACTCAGCTTCGTAATATGGATGGGTAATTTCAAGGCCATTGTTTTATCTTGAAACTGGACACGTGCTAAAGGGATTTTCAGTTAAGAGGGAACTCTCAGTTGGGGTCCATTAGCATCCTAATCCAGCAATTTGTTTTCTGGCCAACTGCAAGCCTAAAATTCAATGTAATCCTCCCTTGTTCTTTTAAAGAACCAAAGAGTTCTGGTTCTCACAAGTTTTGTTCTTTTTACAGACTTTACAGGAATGTAAAGAATTTATTTATATTTTTAAACCCAGTCCTATAGCTAAAGTCTTTCTCTTCTAACGTGTTTAATTTCATTTCTTTTCAAATGTTTGAGACATCCCAATTTTTTAAAATCTTTGTTAAGGCAGGGTGTGCTTTTACTACCAACTACTGGTTATTCAGTATATCAGTATTTCTCAACCTTCGCAGCTGGAAGATGGAAGGACTTCAACTCCCAGAATTTCTAGCCAGCCTAGCTGAAGGCTAGCTGGCTGGGGAATTCTGGGAGTTGAAGCCCACCCATCTTCCAGCTGCCAAGGTTGAGAAACACTGCAATATTTACTTTTTATTTTTATCTGGAATCTTTGCATTTTTATTTCTCCTGCCTCCTTTGAGGACACTTTCCTGCATATGATGGAAAGTCCCTTTTTTTTCTATCTCACATCTAAAATTTCAGATGTGGCAGAACTTCTGCTTTTCCAGATATTACTAAGGTACAACTCCCAACATGCTGGTTAAAGCTGTTGGGAGTTAGAGTCCAACCACATATGGACAGCCACAGATTCACATGTTAAGCTGTCAGCACCCTTCAAGAGAGAGAAGAGTCCTGATCATAATATTATCCGTCGGTTTGACTAACAACTATTATTTTAATCTAAGTTTCCACAATCAGGTGATCTCCAGATTTATCGAAACTAAAATTCCACAATTTCCAGCCAGGATCTCCCTCTGTATCCCAGCACAAAGAAAAGGAAAAAGTAGATCATTACATTAACTTCACAGAGACCTCCTTTCTAATCACTAGGCCACTTTATTTTTCAAATTACCTCTAGCTATCCCAGATCCCATATTCTGGTGTTCACAGTTGGTGGCTTGCACAGACCTCTTCCTTGAAATGAAAGCTGTGTGCCCCTATAGCTTGAGTCTTCAAATTCTCTGCAATCATATTCTTCTTTCTTGATCAAGGATCCCTCAAGCCACAAGTTTCTAAATCCCCCCTAAGCTGATCACCTCCAAAGGATGAGGACTACAGTTTACATAATTCACCGTGCTAGCCAGGAAGTTAGGAACTACTGTAACTGGTCCAGCCCAGCTGGAGCTTCTGAAACTAAAAGAGGTTATCCTATCTTCTATGAGGATCTGAATTCCTAGGTACTCCTCTGCAGCCCAGAGTTCAATAACCATCTTGCATTATCTCACCGGATTTGCCCTTCAATCCCAATTGCCAGCAGCATTATGATCCAGATTCTGCCTCCCATCTTCCGTCGGTTCAGTCTTTCAGTTTCCTTCAGTTCAGTTTCCAGCAGGAATTCCTTCCGTGTGTCCTGACTGCACCCGGATTATTTTCCTTGGGGATGGAGAAGTATATTTGCACTGGCTGGGGAGTAGCATTATTGCCTCGCCCATAGGGCCCAGGAATGTGGGTTGTAGATCCTGACTGGTTAGGACTGCTGGGGTTTACCGCCTCTATTCTATGTAATTATTGGGGTTCATGTTTCAATTGGCTAAGAGCACCTGAACAAAAATGCTTTGCCACTCTGATTAATGAGCAGTGAACTTTGATAGCTCTGAATCGCCTTGGTCGTCAGGTGAGCTCAGTCAGAAAGCAGATCTCCTTAATGTTTGGCTAGCACTTGTGGGGTTCCCTGTTTGTGGCGTGCAAAACCTTAGGGTTCAGAAACAAAATGATTTTTCTTGAAGCCCTTAAATAGGTAGAGCCATCGTGGGTGCGATATGTCTCTTGCCATCAAGACAGAGAGATTAATTTGACAGCAGAAAATATTATATGAATCAGTGGAGAACAGCTGGGAAATCCCCCTCTGTTTTCTGTTTTTATTTTATTTAAAAAAAACCAACACAAAATCAGGTAACTATGCTTATATAAATCTGGGACACAAAGAGATAGGTACTATACATACAAAAATTCTCTCTCCCTCTCCCTCCCCCTCTCTCCCTCTCACCAGACTATAATCTAACCATTGAGATAAACCATAAAACCCATCCAAGTTTGATAAAATAATGGTTCCTAGCTCTGATGTCTCCTTAATTTAACTTTGTAATTTTTTTTCTCTTGTAGCAATTGACGAGGCCTTATTAATCCACCCCCTTTTTTTCTGTTGTCCCAGATGTTGCAAACCTTTTGTTCAGGTGAGAACAAAAACTACATTTCATTAAAATGAAGTTACTGCAACAATCCCCAGTGTATTTATTATTTTATCTCAATCTCACTTCAAAATATTTATAGCCACTAAGGTAGGGTTTGAGGAAACACTCAAGGATTTTGGAGACAACTAATTGCGAACTGCTTGCCTATGAGACAGCTGCAGTTGCTGATTATGTTAGGCAGAGCGAAACAGCTAACCAAAAAGGACTCAAGAATGACTCACTTTTTCATTTTGCAAATTAAAGTCTTTCTTGAACTTAAGGCCAATATTAGCATCTGTTTTGCCTGAAAGGCCCATTCTCTTCTGTATAGATAGTCCTCAACTTACATCCATAACTGAGCCGGGAATTATAGTCATAAATTGTGCTTTTTGTTAAGCTGGTCATGTTAACCATGCCTGATTTTATGATCTTTTTTGCGATGGTCATTAAGTGAACCCATTTTCTTTAAAGGGTATTTTTTTACCAGAAACTGGAAGTAAATGCCAGTTTCTGGCAAAAAACCCCCAAAACAAAACAAAAAAAAAACCATCACAAAGCACAATCATGTGAACAGGGAATGGTACAAACAGCTGTAAATGCAGGCTAGTTGCCAAGCAGTCAAAATATGATCATATGACTGTGGCCCCCTGTAGGGGGTGGGCCACCATAGAAACTTCGAATCTGGGTTGTAAGTAGTTCTGGGGAGGTCAGTTGTAATTTCAGTCACTAAGCAGTCATTTGAGGGCAAGCTGTAATACAGTCCTCGACTTACAGCAGTTCATTTAGTGACTGTTCAAAGTTACAACACTAAAAAACCGTGACATGACCGTTTTTCATAGTTACAACTGTCGCAGCATCCCTCTGGTCAGGTGATCAAAATTCAGACACTTGCCAATTGACTCATATTTATGATGGTTGCGATGTCCTGGGGTCATGTGATCCCCTTTTGTGCAAAGAAAAAAATATCTGCTGCGAACTCCACATGGCATCAGGAAGGGCATCCGGCCAGTAAATGCTCAGCTCCATTCAGTCACCCCGACTCTACCTTGAATTAAGGGATTAGAAAGTCATTAAAAGGGAGTTTTAAGCGGACTCTGCCATGGTGCGGGAATAACGCTAGGAAGAAGATGTTTCTTCTCTCAAGTCCCTCAAAAGTTGTTTGGATTCACTCCCTGGTGGTGTCTGTTGCTGGTGATTTCAAAACACCCACTTCGGTTTCCAACTAATCAGGAAGAGAATGCAAAGAACATAATAGTCAATAGTTCTCCCCTATGGTTTCTGTTATGTACATCTGTACTTGCAAAAAATAAAAAATGAAAGGTTTCTATAAGGAAGAGCTAAGAGGACATCCAGGCACCATCCTTCTATTGCTCTGAAGATACCTGTGGATTAATAGTGTCCCAGTGAGATTTATAATGTCTTGGTAGGACCACGCTTGGACTATTGCATCCAGTTTTGGTCGCCATGATATAAAAAAGGTGTTGAGACCCTGGAAAGAGTGCACAGAGGAGCAATAAAGATTATTAGGAAACTGGAGACTAAAACATATGAAGAACGGTTGCAGGAATTGGGTATGTCTAGTCTAATGAAAAGAAGGACTAGGGGTGACATGCTAGTAGTGTTCCAATATTTGAGGGGCTGCCGCAAAGAAGGGGGGAGGTCTATTCTCCAAAGCATCTGAAGGCAGAACAAGAAGATGGATGGAAACTAATCAAGGAGAGAACCAACTTAGAAATTAGGAGAAATTTCCTTAGAGTTAGAACAATTAATCAGTGGAATGGCTTGCCTTTAGAAGTTATGGGTGCTCCATCACTGGAGGTTCTTAAGTAGAGATTGGACAGGTATAGTGTCTCCTGCTTCCAACTCTATTATTCTGTTGCTATAACATCTGAACCTCTATGGGGAAGTTCACTTGAACCCATGATTTGGGAGGTGGATTGAGCTGAGAGCTCCTGCCAATGGACCAGTGATTCTGCATAGCATAGCAGCCCACACCACAAAAGAAAACATAATAATCACCATCTGTGATTTTCAAATGCATCATAGCCAGTGGTGGGATTCAAATAATTTAACAACAGGGGTTCTCTGCCACGAATGGGGATTGACCATCTCCCAAACACCCTCCCCACTGCGGTTAAAGTGGATCCTGGGCGCTGCGCTGCAATGGAGAAACGGGAAACGGAGCGGCCAGCACAAGGGAATGAGTAGGCTGCTTTCCCTCTTTCTTCTCCCTGCTCCTCTTCCTTCCCTCGCGCCAGCTGCTCCGTTTCCCATTTCTCCATTGCAGCACAGTGCCCAGGATCCACTTTGACCCTCCTCAAAATCCTAACTCTTTGCCTGTCTACTAAGTGGGCTTTGCCCAGCATGTATGTACGGCGCTATGTAGTGTGCAACTGTGCAGTCCCATTTGACAAGAAACTCTTTTTGAAGGGGACCACTGGCAACAGAAGCAGGAACTAGAGAAAGATAAAGGAGCAGCCTCTACTGTGTGAACAAAGTGGGCTAATAAAAGCATTGGAGCCTGGGCATTTCTGGGTTACAGTCCTTTTATCGAGCACAGCTGCTTGGACCCTTTAGGAATGCATGTTGCCATGGCCGTCGGCCAAATGCAAGGGATGAACTCTCGGGTGGGAGCTGAATCTCACCCCAGCTAGCTCCAAGGGGTTCACAGGGGCAGCGCCGCCCATTCCAGCCATCCTTCACATGCTGTCACCTTCATTCACCATCTTAGGAGAAGCGGGGCTCAGCAGGCTTGAGTCCTACTTCAGGCCAACCGGAAATCAGTGGCGGGACGACCAGGGCTCGGGAAGACCTGACCCGATGCCCAACTCCAAACCCTAAGCGAAGAAGGTCCTCTCTAACATTGTGCATGCTTGGGTTTCTGGTGCATGCTCAAGAGAGCACTTGCTGAACCAAGCATTGCTTGCTAACTGGAAAACCTTGGTGGCTGCTTCTCAAACAAATATGGAGCAAAGCGTGTACGAAGGCAGCTGCCAAAGCCCCTCCACTGACCTACCTTTTTCCTACCTTTCCCCCCCTCTCCTTATACTTTCCTACTTAATTTAGTAACTTCTTCCCCCTTGATCTGATACTGCTTCTTCCACTGCCGCCACGTGAATGCATGCTAGTCTGGTCATTTAGGAGCCAGTTCGCCGAACTCCACAAAAAAATTAGCTACCAGTTCTGCCGAACCGGTGCAAACCGGCTGAATCCCACCACTGAACTAACTCAGCTCAGCTGCTGAACACAGAAGGTGGCACTGCTGAGGTCAGGAGCTGATGCTGCAGACGCAGGGCAAGACCTTGTGTGCAAATGCCCCAATCCTAGGAAGTTATGTTAGTGCAGCTCACAGCAAATCATAAGGTGTGACGAACAAATGATTACAAGTAGTCTTCAAATTACAGCCATTCATTTAGCAACCATTCAAACAGCATTGAAAAAGGTGATTTATGATGGGTCCTAGCATTAAAAAGCATCACAGCATCCTCAAGGTCATGTGATCAAAATTTGGGCACTTAGCAATAGGCATGCATTTATGACAAATGCAGCATCCTGCGATCACATAATTGCCAATTGCAACCTTCCCAGCTAGCTTCTAACAAGCAAAGTTAATGGAGGAATCTGAATTCACTTTAGGGCTACATGATTCACTTAACAACTTGCAGTGCTTCACTTAACAACCGTGGCAAAAAAGATTGTAAAATCAGGTGTGACTCACTTAACAGCTGCTTTGCTCAGCGATAGAAATTCTGGTCCCAATTGTGGTCATAAGTTGAGGACTACCTGTAATTAGTTTTCCCCCCAAGAATGGGTATCTGCTGCCATGCCAGCCCTGTGGAACAGCATTCCCTGAAGATTTGGATGGCACATCCTGTCAATCTTTTGCAAAACATTGAAGACCTGAAGGTTTCCATACACAAATTTGGGCTGGGAGGTATAGGTGTCCCACTGGCTGATTGTTAAGTCATTGTTTCAGTAATTGTACTAGAGTTATTACTTTTTTTATTTATATCTTTGCCCCAAGCATGTGCTTTGTTAGAGCTCCTATTGCTGTTGTACTTTGTTTTATTCCATATATTGTACATTGCTTCGTGTTCTTTTCTAACAGTTTAATTAATAAAATTAAACAGTTAATTAGCAATTTAATTAACATGATTAAATAGTTAATGGCACAGTTAAATAGTTAATGTATTTAATTCCTCCCTCCACATCGTATCATTATTATTTGGCAGAATCTTGGCAAGATTTTCTATGGCTGACACCTAAGGGTGGTTCCCCTTGCTTTATGTTTCCCTATTATGGTTTTCTGCAGGGGAGATTCAGATGTTTCCTGGGGTAGAGAAATGCCTTGTAATGCCTCTTTTAATGTTTAAAGAGAGATTTATTTAATCTGAAGTGGGAAAATCAAATGACAGTTGACTATGAGGCAAAGCTTAGCTGAGATATGTTCTCCTTTGAGCCGAGTTCAAATCTGCCTAAGTCTATCTCCATGCAGTTTTCTTACAATACAGAAGTGCTTTGTCATTATCTTCTTCAATCATGGTTTTTCAACTTTCAGTCTTGTCTATAGCTTTGGGATTTCCTGATGCTTTTTTGTCCGAGTTCTAACCAGCTTTAAACCCCACTTAGCTTTTGGAGATCAACCACATTGGCTAGAACTGGTATGACATACATATTGTATCTTAACTCAGCTTCTGGATTATTATCAATTAAACTGACAATAGATACCTTGAGAAAAGTGTAAATAAAATGCTGGAACAAGTCACAAGTACACCAACTGGATTTCATCAGCCCTGCCCATGTATTTGTAAGATTAAATGTGTCATAAGGACTAGAAGCTTGGAAACAAAAAGAAAACTAAAACTGACCACCACGCTTATTTATTTCTTTATTTTCCCAAAATCCACAGCTGCTAAAATACCAATTTTAAAAAACAACCCACAGATGTTCACAAATTCATCTTAGTTGTCTCAGCCTTGTTTTCACACTTTGATGGATGGAGTGTACTTCTATAGGCGGAGTGCAGTTGCCTCTGAATAGTTTTTCTTCCCCAAATATCAGTCATCCAGGGATGTGTTGAAAGAACGGCGTGGTTGGCTCCTACAAACTTCCCATACTTCACTAACTTGCCATGTGAGGGCCATTTTCAAATTGTATATCCATCTCACGTGTTGCAGATCTTTGGATTAAGATATGACTAAAGAGAATTTGTGGGATTGTGAGACATCTTTCTTGTTGTGCTTCTTGTGAAGTTTGACCAGCCCTTCAGGGCAGGGTGCTTTCAACCTCTGTGGCAAATAAAGGAGAGCTTTAAGGCACCTTGATTTGTTTGTGTGTCAGAGAAACAAGAAGAAAGGATGAATAACTACGTAAGCACATGAAAATCTGCAGGCATACCGAGTTGTAAATCAGACCGGATGTATGTGTCCAGTAGATGTATGTGAGTATGTGTTTGTATTTACTTACAAGTGCTATGTAGAGGATTTTGGTGACTATACTTTTACACAGCTTTGTTTCTGAGTCTTTATTATTCGAGTCTATTTTACCAATTTGTGCCACCCTCAAAAAACGACAAAAGGCTTGCTTTCTGTGAATACAATATGTAAATGGAGCTTCGGAGGGCTTGCTTTGCAAGCTTTGCTTTTATTCTACAACTAAAGGGAGGGGCAAAAAGCTATGCTGAATGCAGAAGCCAGAACCACCCATGTGAGGTTTCATGTGAACCCACCCACCAACCCACTGCAGCTTCTGAGATTTCACTAGCATTTCCCACAGTTTTCAGGGTGAACTTCGCACCTGCATAGGCTAAGAACTTCCATGACTATCAAAATGCAACTGGATCTCTGAAGGAACTGAATTTTGCATCTTTCTGTCTTGGAAAATGTGATCTCAGAAATGCAAACTATATATAGATGTAATTTTACTGATTGGGTAAGTCCCTCCCTCCCCCCACCCCCACCCCCGGTTTTGCCCATTCTATCTAACCCTGTATGGGTTCCACGTAGTTGGCAGGGTAGAGGCCCACGTGTCCACTGTCGGTCACTCCTTTGCACCAGCCTTGTTCATCCTCATCTTCCAATTTGGTGAGAAGCTCTCCTGAAAAGAAAAAGCAGGGGAGGATCTCATAAATTATTACAGATAATGGGAAGGGTGAAACAGTTGGAGTCAATAAACTGATCTGCCATCAACTTCCATAAATACAGGCAGTCCTCGACTTACAACAGTTTGTTTAGTGACCGTTCGAAGTTGCAATGGCACTGAAAAAAGTGACCCATGACAGTTTTTCACACTTACGTGTGAAAAAAACCTATGGCCGCTGCAGCATTCCTGTGATCACCTGATCAGAATTACAGATGCTTGGCAACTGAGTCATATTTATGACGGTTGCAGTCTCCCAGGGTCATGAGATAGCAATAGCACTTAGACTTATATACCGCTTTACAGTTCTTTACAGCCCTCTCTAAGCGGTTCACAGAGTCAGCATATTGCCCCCAACAATCTGGGTCCTCATTTTACCCACCTCGGAAGGATGGAAGGCTGAGTCAACCTTGAGCCTGGTGAGATTTGAACCTCCGAACTGCAGCTAGCAGTCAGCTGAAGTAGCCTGCAGTACTGCAACTCTAACCACTGCGCCACCTCGGCTCTTATAAGATCACCTTTTGCAACCTTCTGACAAGCGAATCAATGGGGAAGCTTAACAACTGTGTTACAAACTTAACAACTGCAGTGATTCACTTAACAACTATGGCAAGAAAGGTCATAAAATGAGACAAAAATCACTTAACAAATGTCTCAACTTAGCAACAGAAAGTTTGGACTGAATTGTGGTTGTAAGTCGAGGATGTATTCTAAAATAATTGAAAGATTTCTAGGTTGTTTTTCAGAATTTTTTTCCCCAACATGGTATCCAAATACAGTGAAAACTTTTTAAATATTTATTAATGTTATTGTAAGGAACTAGTTAGTTGAAGATATGTATAAAATAGATACATAAAACAGTATTGCTGTTAATACTAGCCTTGTTCTGGTATTGTTACATTTAGAATAGTAGGACTGTTAATATGATTCTGGGTTGATGACTATGTGTTGGGAACGCATTTGTTTTTTCTTGGCTATATTCCCAGCGATTAATTTAGAATCTATTAAAGCAAAAAGGTGGATTGTGCAAGCATGGAGACTTACCAAAAGAATTAACACACAGTGCTGGAAGAAAAAACTGTACATCTGTTTTAAAGCAATGAATTTTTGTTTTGTTTTTTAACAAAAGATCAAGATTTTTGATAGTCATTTTGTTTATTACATCCTTTTTCAGGCCCATCTTCCTCCCTGCATTTTATTAACATGAATTTTAAGTAAAAGAATACACACACACACACACACACACACACACACACACACACAATTTCAAAGCCAGCCATCTCATCTCAAGTTCTAACATGTCAAAAACAAGCAATTATAATATATCACCTATTTTTGCTAACTAAAAGCAGACTTAAATCAATCAGATTTTAGAATTGTCTTTCCCATCCTGGAACTCTTCAGATCTGGTGGATTGCCACTTCCTTAATTCCCAATTCAGGTTAGATATTGCTCAAGGGAGCCAGCATGCCCACCAATTTCAATTATGCCTACGAGTAGGCAACTGTAGCTAAACTCGTTGTTCTTGTGGTGTTACAATACTTTCACAATAGCATTGTGGTTGCTGGCTAGCCATGCCTTTGTTCAGGAGATTGCTTGTTAATGGCCCAGAGTCTTGATGTTTCCTTAAGGAAAAGTAATGCTTGGGGAAGATCTCTCGAGAATCAGCCCCCACAGCTTTGAGAAAATGAGCCACATGTGCCTTGCTGAGCCTTAATGAGTAAGAGAATGAAATGATGTGTACGCATGAGTCTATGTTCTGGAACAAGAGACAGAGATGCCAATTAGTTGAGGCTTGAAGTACCTTGGAGATCTGGTATACAGTAACAGCTCTGACGCTGGAAGTAGTACGCATGATGCTTGCCTTCTATGTTTGGTTTGTAAGGCATCTGTCTTGTTCATAAATATTACTGGTAGTCCTCAACTTACGACCACAATTGAATCCAAAATTTCCTTTGCTAAGCAAGACATAAGTGAGTTTTGCCCCATTTTATGACCTTTCTTGCCACATTTATTAAGTGAATCACTGCAGTTAAGTAAGTAACACAGTAGTTACCCTGTTTCCCCGAAAATAAGACCCTGTCTTATATTTTTTTGAACCCCGAAATAAGTGCTTGGCCTTATTTTTGGGGAGGTCTTATTATTTTGGGGCGCGTGGAGAAAAGACGGGGCTCCTCTTGCCGTCTTACCTGATTTCCAGCTCTGTCTCCCTAACCTTAACTAGAGGAAATGGTATTTTCAGGGGAGGGTTTATTTTCGGGGGGGAGGGCTTATTTTTGGGGAAACGCGGGTAAGTGAATCTGGCTTCCCCATTAACTTGGCTTGCCAGAAGTTGCAAAAGGTGATCACAAGACTCAGGGACACTGTAACCATTGTAAATGTGAGTCAGTTGCCAAAATCTGAATTTTGACCACATGACCATGGGGATGCTGCAACAGTTGTAAGCGTGAAAAACAGTCGTAAGTCACTTTTTTCAGTGCCGCTGTGACTTCAAACATCACTAAATGAACTGTTGTAAGTCGAGGACTACCTGTATTAGTGTTTCCCTCTGCCCACAAAAAGGAGGAGATCATCCTTGGTCATAGTCTCCTGACCGAAGGAACTCAGCTACTCTGTTGATCAGCCACAGTTGGACAAAGGGGAACAGGTTTCCCATTAGAATCAGCACAAATAAATATTCAATTAGGGCTGCGAGGCAAGAAGGAGGAATACTTTAATCTTACCTGCCTTATGCAAATCCAAATTAAAATTCCTACTGCCAACTGGGGTGAAGATAAAAGCACTTTTCAGTACTGCAAAGGTGGGGATGGATAAAGTTTAAGTCTAGCCTGTCTCCCAAGAATCCTAATGTTGAATTGGCTGCCCTCTTCTCTTGCCACCCCTCTCAGTCTTAACAGTAGGTCCCCAGGCTGAGTGGAATTGAAGAGAAGGAGGGAGTCAAGTCTTTCGGAGAATCTCAGATGGGGCAATTGCCATGTAAAAGATATCTCCGCCACAGAAGTGGAAATGGTGTGGGAGATGTTTCAAAAGGGACTCTCCTTAGTTTTCTGGAAATTAAAGAAGGGGAGAATACTTTCATCTCGCAAGATTCTTTTAATGTAACGTTACAATAGAGAGCCAGTTTAGTGTAGTGATTAAGGCACTGGGCCAGCTGGATGACCTTGGGCCAATCGTACCTTTTCAGCCCTAGGAAGCACGTAATGATATACCACTTCTGAAATCTTGCCAAGAAAATTGCAGGGACTAGTCCAGGCAGTTGGTTAACATCAACAATGACTCAAAGGGCACAAAAAACAAATCAAAACCCCAACCCAAACACCTTACAATAAAGCTAGAACTAGCACTCCTGGTTGTGTGTCTTTTCTGGATAAAATTGCAGGCTTAATACCACTCTTTTCAGCCCTGGCTGGAATAACTTCTGACAGACAGAACCCCATCTTTGATCTAATCTTCCATCAAAACTCACTGGTTACCCAGCCTCAACCCATTCAAGTACATTGGCTGGTATGTTTAGTGGGACAGAAGGAAACCAAAGTCAGTAGAACCCTCCATGTCCTTTCCTTAGTTAAACGAGGATGCCGTTTAATGGCATTCTTCTATGACAGAATAAAGTTCAACAGTGGGACAACAACTGTTATACTAGTATCGTTTTCTGTCATCTGAAGAGTTGGTAGATAGCACTGTATCTAAGTTGCATGGAGCAGCCTTGGGAAGAGGAGGGACTATTCTCAGTTAATCCTGACCACTTTGGTATAGGAGAAAATAATATTAGATGAACAAGGCTGTCCCCTTTACCCTTGTAACTGGAAACACCACTATCTCCTGATCCTTGTCAAGTGCAAATAACCACAGCCCATTCATGAATAACAATAGTCAATAACTTTATTATCTACCACTATGTTACAAGAATCTCACCAAAATGCTTGCCTTCCCCTGGGAACGACTATAGAGAAGGCTTCATGGATCTTGGGAGTGGGTGGGGGATGTCAAGCTTATGCCACTTGCAGCTACACAAGGACTCCAAGCTAGGCCCTTGCTTGACTCCTCCTTCCAGCCTGGCCGGCAGTTTTCCAACAGTCCTTAAGCAATTGATTGCTTATCCCCACCCTTAGAATTTCATATACCCTGTTTCCTGGAAAATAAGACCTGGTCTTACTTTCTTTTGGGCCCCAAAATAAGCACTAGAGCTTATTTTCGGGAAAACATGATTTCAGGGTGGTCAGCCTGGCTGGGCGCCCTGCCGCCCGCCACACACACAAGAGCCGCAAGCACATGGGGACCGACAGTATCTGGCAGCAGCTGCAGCCCGCCAGCCCCTTAGTCGGCACACTCTTGAGCTGTGCAGAGTGGAAGGCAGGCAATCCCGACGGATGGAGTAGAAGACAGACGATCCCAGCATGACGCATGGGCTGCATGCAAGCCAAGAGACGCAAAGATGAGCCTCCTGCAGCCGCCTGCCATTCCGACCCACCGCTGCTCGGCTTTCCCACAGCCTGCTCATCTGGATCACCTGCCTCCCCCTGCGTCTCTGCCTCTGTCTGCTGCCGGTGTCGCCAGGCAAAGACGAGGCTCCCACAGTTGCCCGGCACTGCGGCCCACCACCGCTCGGCTTTCCCACGGCCCACGCAGCACATCTGGATCGCCTGCCTCCCCCCCGCACCTTTGCCTCTGTCTGCTGCTTGCATAGGTACTCACCTGTGTTGCGCAGGCTGCGGCTGCTGCCAGACACCGTCGGCTCGCATGCGCTCGCATCCTCCTATGGTAGCCACCCCCACCCCCATTCACTAAGGCTTACTTTTGGGGAGGGCTTATATTAGGCGCATGCATAAAAATTAGGGTGGGGCTTATTTTCAGGGTAGGTCGTATTTTCGAGGAAACAAAGAGAATGGAATAATATAGATGACAAGAGAAGGGAAATTGGAGTCCATTTTAGGAGGTTGGAACAGATTCATATCCATTTTAATATCAGCCAGTCTCTATGGAGATGAGACTTCCTTTGAAGAATGACGTTGTGTGGAAGGATTATGAAGATAACACTCACCTGCCTTGAAACTTAGCTCATCTGCTTCCTGGCCAATGTAATCGTATACGGCACGAACCCGCTGACCTGCTATTGGTGCAGGTGCTGGCTTGGGACTGTAGAAAGGAGGGAGAATGTGACTATAAGTGACCTTGTTCAACCTTTGCTTATTATACCTAACCTGGTCTTTCTGCTTATCCTACAAGAGGCTACGGCAATGTACATGTTAAGCCACAAATAAACACATTATGTGTTATTATATTATAGCTTAATGTGAAGTATAAAGAAGATCCGACAGACTTACTGAAGATCACAAAGTGAAATTCATGGCCAAATGGAGATATACATCTGGATTTCTGTGAATTACCAATGTTAGCATCTAGTCCAGGGGCCTGCTCTTTGGGCCCTCTGCTGTGGCTCCCTGTTACCCTGTTGCGGCAGAGGGATGAAAGAGCCATCATCCTGTCACGGCAGTGGCATGGCTGGAGCCTTAGTGGAGGAGCGAAGTACCCCTCTACTTGCCTTTGTGCGGCAACAGCATTCCACCTTCATTGTGGTACATTTGCTGTTGCCGCCAGCAAAGGGGGCTGGGAGAGAATGGCGGGGGCGGATCTTGTGGGGTGGGGGCCATCCCCAAGCCTGGCCTTCCTCTTCCTTTGTTGGCGGGGCCAAGAGAAAGAAGGGGGCAGCATGGGGAAGCGCTCCCCTCCTCCGCCAAGCACCAAGCACAACAGGCCAGCTTGGGGGGGGGAGAGATGGCCCAACAGAAGCAGCCCCATTGGTGAGTTGGATGGCAGAGGCCTGGCCCGGCTCTCGCAGGGGAATGCTGTTCGCCACCTTTGAAACACGCTGCTTTCTGTTTCCTGTTCCTTCCCTGGGCTGCTCCCCCCCCCAGCAAGCCAAGCCTGGAGGAGCGCGGAGAGTTGCAGGCGAGTGCCGGAGGGTCAGAAGACGCGCTCTGACATCGCCCCAACATGCGTTTCCAGCACACGCTTCTCTGTCCCGAAGTAGGATTGAGTGGGGAGAAGGGAGCAGGGGGAAGGGTAGGAGGGAAGGAGAAGCCCAGCTGGCTTTCCTTTGGCGTGGGGCGTGGGGAAGATCCAATACCGCCTCCATGGCCTGCCCGCAATGGGGGAGACTGGGGGGGAGAGAGAAAGAGAGAGAGAGAGAGAGAGAGAGAGAGAGAGAGAGAGATAAATAGGGAGAAAAAAAGACAGATGAGAGAAAGAGAAAGATGAGAGGGAGGGAAGGGAGAGGGAGAGGGAGAGAGAGAAAAAGAGAGATGAGAGAGGGAGATAGAGAGAGAGAGAGGAGAGGGAGGGAGGGAGGGAGAGAGATGAGAGAGGGAGAGAGACAGAGAGACGGAGATATCTATTTCCCATAGAAAACAAAACACGGGGAGCCACAAAACCTGGGTAGGTGTGGTGGTGGGTGTCATGTGACTGGATGGGAGTGAGTGACGTCGAGTTGGCCACGCCTGGTTTTGTGGCTCCCGTTGTTTTGCTTTCTGTGGGAAACGGGCCCAAGTGGCTCTTTGAGTGTTTAAAGTTGCAGACCCCTGATCTAGTCATTTCTTTGCTTTATCATGTGAGTGACAATCATAAATGTAGGAACTAACAAAGGACCGAAAATATATAAATACCGGCAGTTAAAGGGATTCTGAAACTTGGATGGCTTGCTAGCTAGCTGAACTTTCTTAAGAACTCCATAAATACAGGAACTGTCTTTCCAAGGTAAGATTCCAGGAAGAGGAAGTTAGAGATTCCAGATAGACCTTGACTTATGGACCACAATTGGGATCAGAATTTCCACTGCAAAGCAAGGTGGTTATTAAGTGAATCATGCCCGATTTTACAATCTTTGTTGCAATCTTTACGTTATTACGGTAAGTGAGCATTGCATTTGGTAAGTGAATCATGTGATCCTTAAGTGAATTTGGCTTCCTCCACTGACTTTGCTTGTCAGAAGTTGGCTAAGAAAGCTGCAAATGGTGTTCACATGACCTTGAGATGCTGCAACCATCATAAATACATGCCAGTTGCCAAACACCCGAATTTTGATTACCTGACCACAAAGATTCTGTAATGATTGTCTCTGTGAGAACTTCTTGTAAGTCACTTTTCCCCCCAGTTCCGCTGTAACTTTGAACAGGTACTAAACAAATGATTGTAAGTTAAGAACTACTTATAATTTCTTTGTTTCAAGAAGTCTTGGCTTGTTGGTCTGCAAGAGACATGGATCTCCAGGTTCCTGAGAACAGATTTAATGTCACTGGGCCTAGAAAAACCAGGAAGTGGGTAAAATTGTGACAGACTGCTTAGTTAGTCTTCTGAGGGATATTTCGTTTTATTACAAGGGTAATTTTATCTACATGCTAATTCTGTACCTCTGTCTCGACTCACTCACATTTATGGCAGTTTGCAGTGTCCTGTGGTCACCCAACCATGATTTATAATCATTTTGCTGGGAACCGGAGTTTACTTTTTGTTTCTGGCAAAAACTGCCCCATAGCAAACAATGGGTTCACTTAATGACCTCAACGTTCGCTTAATGACCACCATAAAAATGTTGTAAAATCAGGTTTGGTCATGACTCACTTTCCGATTGTCACAATTTATGACCGTAATTGCAGGGCTCCATTATGATTGTGACTCAAGGACTACCTGTACTTTCCAAGTGCTGTTGACATGGTTAAGCAGAGAGAATATATTTCAGCTCTATAATTGCAGGGCTGCTTTACAAAGTAGATATTGCTCTCTTAAGTAAAGGAGCAACATTAGTCTTCAAATATTCCTGAAAGCAAATTTAAAGTCACAATTGTTTGGAAAGTGAGGTTGGTTTTTTTAGTAAATCATAAACGTTCAAAATAACTTACTACAAAAAATAATCAGCACAAATTTCTAAAATGGCTATAGAGCATTTGGTTGTATTATGAAATAGTTAAGCTCAGCCTGGATGTTTTTTAAATAAAGTTTTATAAAATGCCACAACCTGAAAGATGCCTTCCACATAAAACTAAATCCAGACCAGAAGTATTGTCTTCTTGTCATTACTCATGTTATAATAACAACACAGCAACTGAGAGTAAATCTCTCTTCTCTTTAATTATTACATCCATATCCTATCACATATTATAAAATTTGCTGAATACTTGAAAGGGCATTCGGAAGTACCATAATAAAAGCACAACAAGAAACATGCATGTGACATTATCTATTCATGTGACCTTATAATAGAGATGTAGGATATACATTGTAGTAACTATTTTAAAATAATGATTTATGAAATTCAGTTGGCTACATCCACATAAGTAGCTAAGCCCCAATCATGGTTACCAACCCAGGAAGTTGACATCACATATCATGTTACGATATAGTTTTTAAAATGAATAAACCATACTTGAGTGGGTACCACAGTACACAAAACCAGCTAACCACATTTAGGTTTAATAAATTGCATAGCTGTGAAATGTTCCCTCTCTTATCAAACAAAGATTCTTAGAAATGTTTTATCAAATAGCAACTCAAAAATATCAAGAGATCAGATCATGGGTCTCCTCTGCCATTTCCATGCCCATTTCAGTCCTTGTGTGTTAAACCAGAAAGAACTTTATATGCAGGGCTGTGGAGCTATTTTTGAAGTGCATGTTTTCTGAGTGGTCTCACTTTGATGATCTCCTTTCAGGTCAACTGAAGTTTTATGCATTCAGAAATAAATAAAAATGGCCCATGTGGGGATAAGTGGAACTGGGCATCCAAGCAGGTTGAAGGGCAAGGCAAGCCCTGCAGCCAATCAGGGATGGCCTTCAAGGAAGAGAAGAGACTTCATTAGATCCAAAATTTTCAATGTCAGGTTTCAGGATGGAATATCTGTGGCAATGACAAGGAAGGCATGCCTTTTCACTCCCACTCGTACCTATTAATGATAAATGGAGAATATGAGAGGATATGATGCAACAGACTGACTGGGGGAATTCTGGGAGTTGAAGTCCACAAAATCATTGGAGTAGACTTATCAGTCAGGGAGGGTCTGACTCAAAAATTTTTTGTTGGGGTGTGTGTGTGATGAAATTCAACAGTTTCACAGCTACTAAGCCCAAACCACACACACATATTGGGTGAATCCAACCATCCTGTTTTGTATACTGTGCTTTATGGTTCACAGCATGGAGTTTGAACCAAGCCAAATGTGGCTTATTTGATAATGATTAAGCAAATCATAGGTTGGTGTGGTGCCTTAATCAGATAAATAAGTGGCTGTAGGCAAATCACCCTTTCTTAATTACAGGCTTCTTGCTGTTGTCATGTACTATTCACTTACTTTACGAGGTTGCAAGAATTCCAGTAAAAGAGTGTCTTGATCACTAAGAATATAAAGACTACCCTGTTGTATCACACCACAACTTTCCGGTGGTCAGCCAGATGTCTCTGAAGTCCTTGTTCCTCCCTCTCCCCATTGTTCCTCTGATGCTCCCCCCCCCCAAGATAAGTATTTGATAGAGCCTGATAGAGGCCCAAAGACTTTTAAAACCATCCAAATCTGTGATTGTCACTGTATCTCAGTGATAGCCATATATTTTAATTATATGGTCTATAAAGAAGCCCTTGCTTTTTTCTGTAGGCAAATCTCCTCAGTTTCACTGGATGACCCCTGACCCTAATGTTTAAAATTTAGGGTTTTCCTATGCCAAATGTGAATCGGCCCCTTCCTCCTCTTTTCAAGTTCAAATATTCCAGGTTTTTTTCTTGCAGGAAGAATGTTTGATCCCCCAGATCATTTGGGAGTTTACTTTTGCACTTTTTTTTTTTTAGCTTACTGTATCCTTTTTAAACCTGGCAGCCGGGACTATATATGGTATTCCAACTGTAAACATAACATAGATTTGTGTTATTGCTTTACAATGTTGACAGTTTTCAATCCATTTTCTTGTGATCTTTAACATGGAATTTGATATATTGCATTACAATGTTGGCAAATTTTCAGTCCTTTTCCTTGCCGATGGAATTTGATTTTTTTCACCAATGTTACACATTGAGTTGATGTTTTCACCAAGTTCTCCATTTGAGACCAATATCCTTTTACAGTTAGTCACAAGCAACTTAAATCATCTCTGGGTTTATGCAAACATAGGGTTTTCTGCCCCACTGGGGCATCACATTACACTTACTTAAACTGGACTATAGTTGCCATTTGACTATTCAATCACTTCATAATTATTTCCAGTCTTCACCACCTTGTTTGTAATCATATCTGCAAACTTGGGCAGCTTGTAGCTCTCTCAACATCATTCCAGCTCCTGTTCCCCTCCCCCTCCCCAATTGGGAAAAGTGCCCATCCATTTCTATTCTGTGCTTTCTGATTTGGAACCAATTAGCAATCCTTGAAAAGAGAAGCCCTCTTACTCTGGGAAGATGAGGTTTATTGAGTTCAGAGGATGAACAAGTTACATGTTGTCCAACATTATTTTATTGTTTTAGCTCTTACACTGATTTTGGAGGGTGAGAAGGAAGAGGAAGGTGGAGATACAACTCACCAGCTCTGGGAGGGGGAGATGCTGCAGGGTGTCACTTTCTCTGGTTCTTTAGTTTTCTTGATCTTCACTTGTGGCTGCTCATGATCAGGACTCCAATCCTGGGTAGCAGGAGAGGAGAGGAAGAAAACGTGAAATCTGAATTTGGGCCGCATCCCATTCAGAATAAAAAAGAAGAAGAAAAGTTGAAAGTGGTTAGGAATCAAAAGGGCAGCCTTCCAACAGGCAGAACTTTGTTGATGTTGATACCTTTTTGGGTAGTTGGATCTGTCAGTCACCTGCAGGAAGTCTCTAATCACCACAGCATGAAAAGCATTATAATATTTTGGAGATAGGTGAAGTGGGTTTTCCAGCAAGACATTATCTCAAGAGATGGATGATAACTAGTCCAAAGAAGAAAAATAAAATCTGCCCTTCTAAAAAAGTATTGAAAAATGTATGGGAACTTTAATCAAGTAATACATTTACGCTGAGAAAAATTTTCATCAAAACCTGCTGGCAATTTGTTTAGTGGTTTTTTTTTAGTGCCCCCCCCCCAACAATTTTTAGTATTATTTTGCAATTTTCCTCTTGACTTGTATGTGTGGAATATAGATAGACCTCAACTTACCACCGTTTGTTTAGTGACCGTTCAGTTAAGAAGGTGCTGGGAAAAGTGATTTACAACTGCTCCTTGCACTTATGACTGTCACAGTGTCCCCATGGTGACGTGATCAAAATTTGGGCACTTGGCAGCTGTCATAGATTTATGACAGCTGCAGTGTCCCAGGGTCATATGATTGCCATTTGCAACTTTCCCAGTCAGCTTCCGACAAACAAATCCAATGGTGGAAGCTGGATTCACTTAACAACTATGTGATTCACTTAATGACCCTGCAAAAAAGGTCATAAAATTGGGCACAACTCACTTAATGATTGCCTCACTTAGCAACGGAAGTTCTGCTCCCAATTATGGTTGTAAGTTGAGAACTACCTGTAGTCACTATTTCTCAAAAGCCATTAATAATTCTCAAAAACAATTTTAATCAGTGGAATGGCTTGCCTCTGGAAGTTGTGGGTGCTCCATGATTGGAGGTTTTTAAGTAGAGATTGGACAGCCATTCGTCCAGAATGGCATAAAGTCTCCTGATTGAGTAGGGTGTTGGACTAGAAGACCTCCAAGATCCCTTCCAAATCTGTTATTCTGTATTCCATATAAATAGATTCCTGAAGCCTTCCTTCAACCAGGCCCCATTTGCCAGACTATACAAAACCCTAGAGAAGAGTGTAGGTGTAGGAATTCTTGCACTATCAAAACTTAGGTGTCTTTTATATTTCATTTGGTGCCAAGAATTTTTTTTACAGTAAAAATCCTATAATTTACCTTGAAAGAAATACAAAGGTAAATAGCATAATTAATTAAATCAGATTTTCAGCCTGAAGGGTCTGAAAATTCCTAAACCAAGCTGTGGGGTTTAGCTCTAATTTTTAACTCATAATCTAATTTTTATGGCACTAAGCCATAATTGGTAAGAGGTGTAAATGGGATGTTAAATGGAAGCAAAAATCTTTACTTCTTTCAAGGTATTTCTGGTAACTTGTCAAAAAAAGGGACAAAGGAGATTACTGTTGTTATCAAACAATCTGAAATATTTCCCTAGCTATCAGCTGAATTGTTTTGTCACAGAGGATGTTAAAAACAACGGTTGGCTGTCAGCCTGAAGGCTCTGAAGAGAAAGAATTCTTTGTTTCTGAGGGAAAAAACAACATGGAAAAGTGAGAGTATTTGGATTTAGAATCAACTGAACAGTGGATTCATTTTTTCTTACTGGAAACTACAGGTAGAACTTGATTTATGAACATAATTGAGCCCCAAATTTCTGTTGCTGAGACATTTTTGTTAAGTGAGTTTTGCCCCATTTTATGACCTGTCTTGCCACAGTTGTTAAGTGAATCCCTGCAATTGTTAAGTTAGTAACATGGTTGTTAAGCGAATCTGGCTTCCCCATTGACTTTGCTTGTTAAAAGGCTGCAAAAAGTGATCACATGACCCCAAGACACTGCAGGTGTCATAAATGTGAGTCAGTTGCCATGTGTCTGAATTTTGATCCCATGGCCATGGGGATGCCGCAACGGTCATAAGTGTGTAAAATGATCATACAGTAACTCACTTCTTTCAGTGCTGTTGTAACTTTGAATAATCACTAAATGAACTGTTGTAAGTGGAGGACTACCTGTATTATTATGTTGGGACATTTTTCTATATGTGCATAAATGGAAACCGGAAGGATTCTGAGAACATGCAGCATGCTCTGCTCCTACCATTGAAGAAGAAATGCTTCCCACCTCAAATTTTGGCCAGTTCATGGGCATTCCTGGGCCATTTCGGTTATGCCACCACTTAAGATCATCTTGGTCATTTATCTCCTCAATGGCCTGATGCAAGTCACTATAAACAGCTTGGACACTGAAGAAAAAGAGAAATAGAGATGAGAAGACTATCACACATATAAGCATGCAACGTGCACAAAACATTCCCACTTAGGAGCAATGTGTACGAAACAAGTCTAACCGAGGATGCTGCCCTCAAGGCGTTTACAACGTTGTGAAACTGATTTACAGGTTTTTACAGGTTTTTACAGGATGTACTGAGTTGTAACATTTGCCGCGTGGAATTCTACTGTGCTTTCCAACCATTAAAAAAATATATCCTTCGGGAGTCCTTCGGGAGTTGGGCGGCATATAAATTTTATTAAATAAATTTTTATTAAATAAATATCCAAAAGAGAAAGACTGAACAGTCTTATGTTCTGATTGATAGCGCAACCTGGTGCTTTTCAGGAAAATTGGCTACGAGGCAAGGCAGGTTGCAGTTTTAGCAGCTAGATTGCAGGATGTAGGAAAGAAGATCAGATGGGTGGAAGGTGAATGGAGGTACATATTTGGGGAAGAGATAAGATTTACCTTGGAGAGATACTAAGGTATAGTTTTAACTAGCTCCTGTTTTAAAGGTCAGGCCATGAGATGGGGGATAGTGTAGAATGGAAACTTTCTTAATAGAAATGGTGGAGGCAAGAACACGTTAGGCCCATGATGGCGAACCTATGGCATGTGTGCCACAAGCGGCACACGGAGCCATATCTGCCAGCACGTGAGCCGTTGCCCTAGCTCAGCTCCAGCACGCATGTGCGTGCTGGCCAGCTGATTTTTGGCTCGCACGGAGGCTCTGGGAGGGTTTTTTGGCCTCCGGAGGGCCTCTGGGGGGGCGGGAGAGGGTGTTTTCGGCCTCCCCAGGCTCCAGGGAAGCTTCTGGAGCCTGGGGAGGGTGAAAAACGGGACGGGGGGCATTGAATTATGGGTGTGGGCACACACGTGCGTGTGATAGCGCATGCTTGCGTGCTTTCGGCACCCGAGGAAAAAAAGGTTCGCCATCACTGGGTTAGGCATTGATTGTCATGGAGAGAACATCAGTGGTCACTAAGCAGAATGGGATGACTTACCATGGCCAACTTGCCCCAGCCGACTCACCCTGCCTGACGTGCCCTGGCCGTCTTCCTGCGACTGACTCACCACGGCCAACTTCCTGTGCCCAACTTGCCATAGGAGAACTCACAGAAGGACAATTCAACATGGGATAACTCAACAGAGGGAAAGTGACTCAAGCTCTGGCTCACTCTAGCCTCGAGGATGTCTAACTTGAGAAGGTTCAAACCTAAAGTTGTCCTAGACCAGGGGTGAAATACTACCGGTTCGGGCCAGTTCGCCCGAACCAGTAGTAAAAAATGCTTAAAAAAGTAAAAAAAAAGTTCCGACGATCAGCTGTGCGATAATCAGCTGTGCCTGATTGTCTGTGAGGTTTCTGCTTGTTGCAGGGGCCATTTTGTGTGAAGTCCAGCTGCTTTTGCATTGTGTGTGAGTCAGTTGTGTAGCTTTTGTGTTATTTTTGTGTAAAGTGTGATAGTTTGTTTTTGAGCTCTCTGTGACTGAGGTTCCTGCTTGTTGCAGGGACCATTTTGTGTGAAGTCCATCTGCTTTTGAATTGTGTGTGAGTCAGTTGTGTAGATTTTGTGTTATTTTTGTGTAAAGTGTGATAGTTTGTTTTTGAGCTCTCTGTGACTGAGGTTCCTGCTTGTTGCAGGGGCCATTTTGTGTGAATCCAGCTGCTTTTGAATTGTGTGTGAGTCAGTTGTGCAGCTTTTGTGTTATTTTTGTGTAAAGTGTGATAGTTTGTTTTTGAGCTCTCTGTGACTCTGTGAGGTTTCTGCTTGTTTCAGGGGCCATTTTGTGTGAAGTCCAGCTGCTTTTACATTGTGTGTGAGTCAGTTGTGCAGCCACGCCCACCTGGTCACATGACCACCAAGCCATGCCCACCAAGCCATGCCCACAGAACCGGTATGAAAATTTTTTGAATTTCACCACTGTCCTAGACTCATCATTAAGAGTTGGGCTTGATGGTGCATTATCGATCACATAATCAACTAGCAGTGAGGTTTCATCTATGAGAAGTTTCATCTATGAGAAGCTGAGAAGTTGGGAGAGGTAGCTCAAAAATAAGAAGTTTGGATGAGAGGGAAAGGAAAAGGGGAAATGGAAGACTTACCTAAGCCAAGGGATTTAGGACAATTCGCCGCAGCCAGCTCATTGAGGCTGACTTGCCCCAACCGTCTCACACCGGCTGACTCAACCCAGCCAACTCGCTTCAGCCAATTTACCACGGGGACAGCTCACTGTGGGACAATTCAATGTGGGATAACTCAAGAGAGGGACAAGAGAATTGCAGGGGGCCTTGTCTTGCTTTAGGAGTGAACCTTCCCAAGTTAGAACTCCTTGAGGCTGAGGTGAGCCACAGCATGGAGAGACCCATCTCGCTTGTCCCTCTCTTGAATTATCCTGCATTGAATTGTTCCATGGCGAGCTGTCCCATGGTGAGTTGGCTGCAAAAAGCTGTCCCATGGGCGGAGAGTTGCCCACGGTCAGCCACGGCAAGATGGCCAGGATGAGTTAGCCAGGGTAAATTGGCCATGTCAAGTTGTCCCATTTCAACACCAAGTGTCCAGCTGCAGGAAACATGGGCAGAGACAATTACAGTAGAGTGAGCAGATTTCAGAAGGGTGAGGAAGGGGAGCTGTTTAGTTCTGGGCAGGTCATTCAATAGTTCAGTATAATGTTCATGTGCTTATAAATTGTTGCCTAATAATATTAGTAAAAGCTGTAGAACATTGACTATTGTGATTTTTTTTTCTGCAGGAGGAATGGAAGTAATCCCAATGAGTTTCTCTATTAGTGGAAGGTTCAGGGCAGCTGTGATGAGAATATACTCTATAGGGTAGGCAATGGGAAAGGAGTTGTTGAACCCAGGACTGGCGCCAAAATTGTAGCTAGGACTGTAATAGCATTATAGTATCCATCTGGAAGCATCCTCTGACTATCTAATTGTAAATAGAATAGCATAGAATATAATTCTTTATTGGCCAAGTGTGATTGGACACACAAGGAATTTGTCTTTGGTGTATATGCTCTCAGTGTACATAAATCAATTACAAGTTCTTTTGTGGAATGTGGCATTCTGGTAAAAAGGGCAGAGGACATCTACGGTATAGCTGCCTGTGGAGAGATAGATTCAAGGGAATGAAGGAAGCATCAGGTCATCTGGTGATCAAAAAAGTCAAGATGATGGTTTGACTGTATAATTAAAGTTGGCATCTTGACTTTTTTGATCCCTCCTCAATGGTCACCCTTGGCTTTATTCCTCCATCTAATGGCAAATGGTGGTACTGCACATCTGGAGGAGTGGCCTTTCATCCCTTTTTTTTTAAAGCCAGTAATCCATATCTGGCATCCATGAGGCTAGAGAGAGTAGATCATTGTTTCTCAACCTTAGAAACTTTAAGATGTGTGGACTTCAACTCCCAGAATTCCTCAGTCAGGCATGAAGTAGATAAATTGCATTTTTAAGTAAAAAAATGTCCCTGGTGTCCAATAATGGCCATTTATCACCCCTTTCAATGAGGAATGGCTTCTTTCATGAGAGGAAATCCTGCTGCATGAAGCTTAATACCAACATCTTCATTTTAACAAATGGATCTGAACAATGTGAGACCAGCTGTATGAGTTATATAGCCTTCAAATTGTGGTGGAATGTAGTTACAGTCACAGGAGGGAGAGGTTGCTTTCCAGAAGGCAAAAGGGCAGTGAAGTTTGGAATGTCTGGTAGGCAGGAAGAGGACAAAAACGGACCTCCCTAGCAGTTCACAGAATATATCTATAGCTATGCAGATTGTGGTTTTAGTCAGGCAAGATTCTGTCTGTAGGCCAACAACAATAAAGAAACAACTCTATATGTTATTCTTGGGGCCTGATGCAAGACTCCTTTTTCCACACCTGGAATCTGCAGTGACATCCAGACGCCGATGCAGGGCGAGGAAGGCACTTTTGAGGAAGACAATCCGTCTCTGCTCCAGAGCCTGCCCCTGCTCAAACACAGACTCCATTTCTTCCATGTAGCGAGGGCTGCAACGGTCAAGCTCCTGCAGGGCCTTCTCATAACGTTCACGGATCTGTTGACCAGAGCCAAGAAAATTCATATGCTTTCAGATTCTCCAATCTTTGGGATCCCCATCAGTAGTGGGTTTTAAAACCCTTTACTACCGGTTTGTGCGCACGCTCACGCGTGACGCTTCTGCACATGCTCAGAAGCGTCCCGGGTGGGTGGGCGGAGCCTCCCGCCGCCGCTGCTACCGGCTCTAAGAACCGGGCTGAACCAGGAGCAACCCACCGCTGATCCCCATCCCTAAGCATATGCTCTCAGATATCTTGGACAAGGCAATGTTCCTTCAGCTGCAGGCCACTCCTTGTGGCCCACAGTAACCAGACTGGTTGGTTTTGCTGCATTGCAGGGAGAGGGAGGAAGAAACTCATCTGCTTTGGGGAGCTGAATAAGATTGATGGGTTATCTCCTGCCTTAGACCAGGGAACCTGAACGAATGTAGGAGATAGACAGAGATCGGTGCCTGTGGGTGTTAGAATATGCACTCCCACTTAAATCGCATCATACCACTCCGAATTAAATTAGCATTTAATATATATGTGTGTGTCTATAATTGCTGAATGTTTACAAGTTCATGAAATCTCACAAGATTCTGGCAGTCTCTTGAGATTTCTGAGATCTTGTGAGATCTTGGGATGAGGATGTCAACACTTCGTAATATTTGAGGTGATTTTGGTGAGGACACTAACTTGTGTGAAATGTTTTATCTCTGATATTTGTTATATATACATCATATGTGTAGAATTGTGTCCTTCACATTGTAATTTGCTCTTTACTGTTCTGCAATTCTGGGTAAAAAAAAACTCTGCACACCCAGCATCTTGATGAGCAAAAAGGTTTGAATTGGCTGACTTGAAAAAAAATCTGCAATTCATAATTATTTAATTTTCTTTTTGAACCCAATCCAGAATATTAAAAGGTCACACTGTTCTTCAAACAGATTTTGTATTTAGTTTGCTGCACTCAGGCAACAACAGTATTGTTCTGCATAATTGCATTTCCAATCAAAGAAAAGAAAAACTGTTTGCTTTAAATCATTGTGGATTTTTTTATTCCAGATAAATCCCAAGTCACAAACATTACTCAGATATTAGCAAAAGATCTCAATCATTGCTGCACAGTAAAAAAAAAAAAACACTTTACAGATAGACCTCAACTTACAACCCTTGATTTAGCAATTGTTCAAAGTTACAATGGCACTGAAAAAACTTACAACCAGTCCTCGCATTTATAACAATAGCACTTAGACTTACCGTATTTTTTGGAGTATAAGACGCACCTTTTTCCCTCCTAAAAGAGGATGGAAATGTTGGTGCGTCTTATACACCGAATACAGCCATTTTTGGCCTCCCGAAGCCCCACCCCCGTGTTCCATTTTTGCAAAAAATGGGCCCGTTTTTTGCAAAAACGGCGCACAGAGGGTTTGGGAGGCCTGCAGAGTGCTCCTGGGGGCTGGGGGAAGGCAAAAACGCCCCCGTTTTTTCAAAAAACGGGTGAAAAATAGGCCATTTTTTGCAAAAATGAGGGCATTTTTGCCTTCCCCCAGCCCCCAGAAGCACTCTGCAGTCCTCCCAAACCCTCTGCGTGCCCCATTTTCCGCAAAAACAGGTGAAAAATGGGCCAGTTTTTCTGCCTTCTTGCAAACATCAGACCATTTCTTCCATCCCCCAGCCCCCAGAAGCCCTCTTCAGGCCTCCCAAACCCTCTGCACGTCCCATTTTTGCGAAAAATGGCCCATTTTTGCAAAAAATGGCCCATTTTTGCGAAAAACAGTGCGCGCAGAGGGTTTGGGAGGCCTGCAGAGTGCTCCTGGGGGCCGGGGAGGACAAAAACTTTTTTTTCTTACTTACCTCTTCGAAATCTTGGTGCGTCTTATACCCCGGTGCGTCTTATAGTCCGAAAAATACAGTATATACCGCTTTACAGTGCTTTACAGCTCTCTCTAAGCGGTTTACAGAGTCAGCATATTGCCCCCAACAATCTGGGTCCTCATTTTACCCACCTCGGAAGGATGGAAGGCTGAATCAACCTTGAGCCTGGTGGGATTTGAACTGCCAAATTGCAGGCAGCCGGCAGTCAGCAGAAGTAGCCTGCAGTACTGCACTCTAACCATTGCGCCACCGAGGCTCTGATTATGATTCTTGCAGCAGCCCCATGGTCACATGATCAAATTGGGCACTTGACACCAGGCATTTATTTACAACTGTTACAGTTTGGGGGGGGGGGTCATGTGATCACCATTTGCGACCTTCTCAGCTGGCTTCCAACAAGCAAAGTCAAAGATGGAAGCAGGATTCATTTAACAACCACATGATTAACGGATGCAGCGATTTGCTTAACGACCATGGCAAAAAAGGACACAAAATTGGGTATGACTAACTTAGCTGCTTTGCTTAGGAATGGAAATCTTGGTCCCAATTGTGTCCTAAGTCAAAGATCCCCCCTACACTGAAGGCACAAGAGGGGGACATGTTCTCTAACCCCAATTGATATATTTGATAAAAGTATCAGGGAACTGTTAGTTCTCTAGATGTTGCTAAAATTTAACTCAGAACAACTTGTGCTACTCTGGCCTAAAAATGAAGAATGCTGAGAACTGTAGTTCTGTTTCTGCTTTATATTTTAAACAAAATATAGGTAGTCCTTGACTTACAACAGCTCATTTAGTGACCGTTTGAAGTAACAACGGCAATGAAAAAAGTGACTTATGACCATTTTTCACACTTATGACCATTGAAGCCTCCCCATGGTCATGTCATCAAAATTCAGACGCTTGGCAACTGACTCACAATTACGACGGTTGCAGTTTCCCGGGGTCACGTGATCCCCTTTTGCGACCTTCTGACAAGCAAAGTCAATGGGGAAGCCAGATTCATGTTACTAACTTAACACCTCTAGCAATTCACTTAACAACTGTGGCAAGAAAGTTCATAACATGGGGCAAAACTCACTTAATAAAATGCCTCACTTAGCAACAGAAATTTTGGACTCAATTGAGGTGGTCAATTGAGCACTACCTGTCATGGCCAGCTGATGGTGAAGCCAACAGTAGCATATAATAGATGGACAAACCAGGCACAATTTTGGCTGATGTAGTTGGCCTATCTGACAAATTGCCCCACTAGCCAGGAGCAACGGAGAAGATGGAGAGGTAGGAAAACTCCCCTACCTTGTTGGTTTCTTGGCTACAACGTTGATGTTCTTCCCTCAAAGTACGTTGCCGCTCTGGAGGTACTTCAGCCCCCGATGCTGCCTGAATTCCACTCTCCCGCAGTGTTGCGATGTGCTCTTTGCGACAGGCCTTATGATAAAGAGTTTTGGCCTTCTCTGCCTGAATGTAGAAGTTGAAGAGGAGGAGGAGGAGGAAAGGGATGAAAAGTCAGGACAGTTGGGACCCAGTAGTCCCAGAAATCCTGCTTCTTAGTTTCCATATACCCTTAATTTATGGAGTCAGTGGGAAGGAAATAAGTCTACGTAGGCAGCCAATGCTAGCCTCCTACTATTCATAAACTGAGGACTCCATCCAACCTCATTCTATTGCTTCATGTTGGACCTGGTTGGAAAAGGGTAGGGGTCAGGGATAAAGGGAAAGAGAGATACAAGCTCGCAATAAAGATAAACCTGGTTCACCAGGCTTCTTCTGCTTCCTGAACAAACCTAAATCCTTGGATTCTATTCCTCCATGTCTTTACCTATCTCTACACCTAGAGAACCCCCAAAGGTTCTTCCTACCTTCTTGAGCTTCTTAGTCCAGGGTTTCTGAGCCCGCTGGAAACCATTTTCTAGCTCGCAAGCCTCCTTGAAGCCCCCAAAGAGCTTGCGGTGATAGGAGTCGTGCTGCCAGGATCGGATACGTCCAGCATCCTCAGAGACCAAAGCCCTTTGCATCTCCATGTGTAGTCGGCTTAACCGCTCAGAAGCCCCCAGGAAAGCTTGCCATGCCCGGAGTAGGGAACCATATGCCGGGCCTAGAAGGAAGGAAGAAGGATAGGGAATGACAGGAATTCATAAATTCCTTCACTGCAGCAAAATTGAGAACAAGTGATTTCTTGGGTTTTGAAGAATGCAACCTTGATGCTTTATTGAGGAACCGTAGAACTGGAAAAGTGATCTAGGTAGAGAAGCCATTAAAAAATTGACTTCGCTGGCAACTTCTCCTCTGCTGTAATCATGTGCTGGATTTTCTCCACTAACACAGATGTTAGTGCATGGGAAGTGAGGGTGGGCAGAGATCCATGTTTAGGCTGGTAGACAGAAAATTGGCCTACTCTAAACGAGTCTTTTTCAACCTTGGCCACATTTGGACTTCAACTCCCAGAATTCCTCAGCCACCTGTGCTATCCACACATCTTGAAGGGGGCAACATTGAGAAGCGCTGCTTTACCACAAGAACCATGGTGGTGCAGTGGTTAGAATGCAGTACTGCAGGCTAATTCTGCCAATTGCCAGGAATTCAATTCTGACCAGCTCAAGGTTGACTCAGCCTTCTATCCTTCTGAGGTCGGTAAAATGAGGGCCCAGATTGTTGGGGGCAATATGCTGACTCTGTAAACCACTTAGAGGAGGTTGTAAAGCACTCTGAAGAAGTATATAAGTTTGCTATTGCTATTTAAGTGGAATCAGCCAGATAAATATATGGCAGCTGTAGGAGTGTCCATAGAGTAAGGTTAAAAAAAGTCAAGATGGCAGCTGTGACTGTGTAATTCAAACTCCACCTGTTTTTTTATGTTCATCACGGTGCTTTGATTGCCTTATCACACCCAACAGCTTGATTTTTTTAAAATCATACCTTGCAAACACCATTGGCCAACAGGCAGCCATGAATTTTATATCAGGTATTTCAGCTATGCTCACGGGCTACAGAAATGGGCCTCATGATGTTCTATAGTGTAACATTTATTACTGATTTTTGGCAGGACACTTCCTGACCACAGACTACCCAACTATGGTTTACAGTCTATAATAATATGATGATAGCATCCTTTGGAATGACATCACCTGGACTCTAGGAGATAATTCCCAAAAATATATGTATCCTGAATTATTTGCAGATGAGTCCCAGCATTTTACTAATTGCTCAAGACTGCAGTTTCAGGTACGTTAAACACAAAAGAAAACCTAACAGCATTCTCGTATAATAGATGTTAAAATGCCACAGGGCAAGTCTCTGGAATATAGAACATCTAGATTTTCTTAGATAAATTTTAAAAGGCACGATTTATTCGGCTTTTCAGTTGCATAGGTTGTCAACAGCAACTATCCATGGAAAACCAGTTTCTTCTGTAGCATCAGAGCAAAGATATTACCATCCCGTCAGAAATACTTATCCTCCCATACACTTTATCAAGATGAAATCATTACTTCAAAGGGGAAAAAAATCACCCAGTCCCATATCATGGGAATTATCTACCTATCTTTTGAAGTTACAACTAGGCCTAGTTTTAGGAAATGCGTTATAGTATTATGACTCTATATCAACATTCTAAATGAATACAGCAGGGCTGGGAAAGTTGAAAGGAGAATTTTCTTGGAACATTTTTTGAAATGGTTCGACAGTAAAATAAAAGTTTATGGCAAGAACAAACTTCAGTGGATCTTGAAATAGAAAAAAAGAGACTTTTCCCGCTGCTGAGCTGAAGTATTTTACATCCATGTGATCTCTAAAAAACTGTACAACATCTGCTGTCCTTTGTTTCCACCATTCCTAATCATTACAATCACCATTATCTGTAACGTAATTGGTGACAAAACCTGATTTTATATACCTCGAGGTTGTCCTTGAATGATTTTGGACTAAAACATAGCAAGGAATAATAGGTTTCACACATGGACTGGGGGCAAATTGAAGGCAGCATCATGGACACATGGTAGGAAAAAGATATTGCAAGGATGCTTTGGGGCAATAGTTAGGTATAAGTGGGGAAAGACCCAAAAAGGTTGGTGGGATAATAATTAATTCCCCTAACTCCCTATATTGCTTTCTGTTTTTGTGGTGGGCTGATGCTTTGCCTACAGAAATAAATCAGGGTAAAACTGCATAACTCAGAACTTGGAGACATGGACAAGCATCAAAGACACAAGGAAGGTTGGATTTACAACGCACTCTAGTAATGTTGCAAATAACTTGAGAATAAACATTCTAGGTGTGGCAAAGTATTGGCCTTAATCCTGAAGGAAATAGCAAGCATACTACCGTATTTTTCGGACTATAAGACGCACCGGTGTATAAGACACACCAAGATTTCGAAGAGGTAAGTAAGAAAAAAAGTTTTTGTCCTCCCCGGCCCACAGGAGCACTCTGCAGGCCTCCCAAACCCTCTGTGCACCCTGTTTTTCGCAAAAACGGGCCTGTTTTTCACCCATTTTTGCAAAAAATGGGGCGTGCAGAGGGTTTGGGAGGCCTGAAGAGTGCTTCTGGGGGCTAGGGGAAGGCCAAAAATGCCCCCGTTTTTGCGAAAAACGGCCTGTTTTTTGCCCATTTTTTGCAAAAATGGGGGCGTTTTTGCCTTCTCCCAGCCCCCAGGAGCACTCTGCAGGCCTCCCAAACCCTCTGCGCACCCCATTTTTGCAAAAACCGGGCCCATTTTTTGCAAAAATGGGATGCGGGGGCGTGGCTTCGGGAGGCCAAAAATGGCTGTATTCGGTGTATAAAACGCACCAACATTTCCACCCTCTTTTAGGAGGGGAAAAGGTGCGTCTTATACTCCGAAAAATATGGTAACTTACAGTTAGAACATACATTTCTATCAGTTTTTTCCCCCTGATCCCTATTTCTTTCAAATGAAACCCGCATAGAAAGCAAACCAGAATTTGGAACATCCACAGAAAAAGGATGAAACCACTCACTTGCGTCAACAAGGGGCCGCCATTTGCGAGTCCATTCATCCATCATCAAAGCATAGTTACGTTCAATCTTTGCCCGTTCCTGGAAACAAGCTACAATCTGGTCACAGACACGGTACCCATCATCCAGACGTTTGACTGTGCTCTGGTAGTGATTGGGCTGCAGGAGAAGGAATGGGAAGAAGAGATGGGGAGTGGTCTCAGTCTCGTGGTGCAGGAATGCCCCTTCAAAACAATGCCTACCGTCTAATGCCTTTCCTTCCAAATCCCACAGAGTTCTACCTCCTCTGGGATCCTCCTGTGAATTCCAACCAGAATCAAACCAACCCCATTTGAGATTTTTGAAAAACAGAGAATCCCAAGCACTATCATTAAGTGTTCCAGGAAAACAAGCATAAATTTGATATTTTGACTTTTAATTATTTTAAAAGAATATGGGGTAATGGGATAAATGTGTTTTCAAAATTGGAAGTCTTTGCACAACATACTAATCCATAATTTACCAAATTACAGTGCGCTCAATTAACCCAGTTCTCTGAATTTGCACAACACAGAGAACCATAAATTATGAGTTGGGTTCACTCAACACAGAAGGCTAAAGTATGAGTAGCTAGTCTGAAGTTCAAGGAACACTGCTTTTAAGTTATCATTTATTTTTAAAAACTCTAGGGGGGGAATGTAGCCAGACAAAACAGAAAATTCTGATACTGAAGTTTGCAGTGCTATAGTCAAGTTCTTTTTTCCTGTTTAAGATCAAGTGATGTGATAATGAAAAATCCACATTAAGAGAAAGGGAAATTTTGTATAAGCAGACTGTTGATGTCCTAATGTGGTTTTCTTCAGAGAAATTTGGGACTGTTATTGCTTTCTTCTATTTTTTTCCCCAACTTTCTAATCTAGCCTACAATTTGGATATGCCTTCATTACCTTTAGGAAAATCAGAAACTTTCAGCACCTCAGCTCTCCCAATTTATCTTTTTGCTACCTTTTCGTCAATGTCATGCAGTCTTGACTTCACTGATTTTTATCCCAAGGAATTCATATGGGGCTGCCCTTGTAGCCAGTTCAGAAGTTGCAGAATTCAGCAGAATAGGCAGCCTGCAGGTGGACTTTGGGATGCCTATGTTACACCTCTCCTCTGAAACCTGCACAGGCTTCCAGTGTGCTTCTGGATGAAATTCAGAGCCAGTTTGGTCTGGTGATTATGGCACAAGGCTAGAAAGCAGGAGACCATGAGTTCAAGTCCCCCCTTAGGCCTGAAAGCCAACTGGGTGACTTTAGCTCAGTCACTCTCTCTTGGCCCAGCTTATCTCACAGAGTTGTTATTGTGGGGAAAATAGGAGGAGGAAGTGTGTTGGATATGTTCGCCACCTTGAGTTATTTGTAAAAACAATAAAGGCATGATGCAAATAAGCAAACAAATAAATAACTTTAAAAAAAAACTGAAGTGCTGTTACCCTAACCCAGTGGTTCTCAACCTTCCTAATGCCACGACCTCTCCCCGCCGCCGCAACCCCCTCCCCGCCCCCTCCCCATGCGCGATGAGGTGACAAAGGGGGCGTGGCAGGCTAGCGCGCGCTTAGGCGACCCCTGTGAAAGGGTCGTTCGACCCCCAAAGGGGTCGCGACCCACAGGTTGAGAACCGCTGCCCTAACCCATGATATAAGGTTGGGTTATTTGCCTCTTCCTGATTTGAAGAAAGAAAGAAAGAAAGAAAGAAAGAAAGAAAGAAAGAAAGAAAGAAAGAAAGAAAGAAAGAAAGAAAGAAAAAAGAAAGAAAGAAAGAAAGAAAGAAAGAAAGAAGAAAGAAAGAAAGAAGAAAGAAAAAAGAAAGAGGGAGGGAGGGAGGGAGGGAGGGAGGAAAAAAGAAGGGAGGGAGGAAGAAAGGAGGCGGGAGGGAAGGAGGGAAGGAAGGAAGGAAGGAAGGAAGGAAGGAAGGAAGGAAGGAAGGAAGGAAGGAAGGAAGGAAGGAAGGAAGGTCACTTGAGACGCCTTCCATCGTTCTCAGATGTCAGGTTCACACAATATGCTCCACCAGATGTTGTTTTGTATTTTTGTTTTGTGGTTCGGCATGTGGTGCAAACTCAGCCCATTTGGTTAGTTTAAGATTCAAGGTATTCTGGTGATCTAAAATGGGCTAGCTTAGTAAATGAGTCAAACATGTTGCATAAACATAAATTGAACCTCCTCCCCTCCTGCCACCCTGTCCCTGTTATCAGCTACTTACCATCCAGAAGCTGTTGGTAGTTGGCTCATCGGCAGCCACCTCACTGTATATCACAGACATGGTGTCACCTGTTTAGAGGGAACAGGTCTCATACTGCATCCAAAAGTATCAAATAAAGTTCTCATCTTCAACAATTGTTTTGGAACCATATTTCAGATGTAATCATGAAGAACCTAATTTAATAGTGTGTGAGAATGACCTTGGAAGACAGAAGGGAGAGCCACAGACTGAGCAACCGTCACATAAAAGATATCTCAGCCCACCAAAGGAGAAGGATGTGGGACATGTTACAGAAGGATCCCTCTCTATTTTTTGGGAGTAAAAAGAAAAGACGGGAAAAATACTTTCAGTTTTATTTTATTTTATTAATTATAAAATTTATTGGTTCCCCCATCTTACCATAAGGTAACTCTGAATGGCTTACAGGCATAAAAAATACACCTATATTACAACATGAATAAATTAAAACCAAAAATTAAAATCAAGGACGCATGGAGAGGGTGGGGGAGGAATGGGGGGAGGTGGGATCTGTTGTTACTCAATCAACCACCTCCTCTGTGCTGTTCCCCCACTGGGGCCCGAGGCCAACTGGCAGAGCAGGTCTTTAGATCTCTACAAAAGGATAGGAGGGTTGGGGCCAATCTCACATCGGAGGGCAAGATGCTCCAGAGGGCAAAAGCCACGGTAGAGAAGACCCTCCTCCTGGGCTGATAGGACCCGCATCTTGCCTCCTCTGTTGGCACGAGTGGGGCAGGCTAATCCCAGTGGGGTGGGATGGTCCCTCAAGTAACCTGGACCCATGCCATGAAGGGCTTTAAAAGTGATCACCAGTTTTGCAAGATTCTGTTACTGTGATCTTATAATAAAGACCAGTTAGTTCTCGTGATTGTGCTTCTTCTCTGAACTACCTTGAAGAGCTAACGTTCATCTTTACGTTATATACTGTAGATAACAACGTATTCCCTCTTTACTTTGTTCCCTTGTCCAGTTCCCTTGTTCTTTGGAAACCCTGGACTTTTAAAAGATGTAGGGAGAGAATGTGCTCCCTGAATAAATAATAGATCCTTTTGATTTAAATATGAGCCAGTTAATGGCAGATATACCATCTAATCTATATGCAACATTTTCAAGTAAAACATGATTTTTTTAAAAAAAAAACCTCTTTTCTGTCTGAGTTCCAAGAGTTTCCTCATAAATCAAAGCATTGGGTAGGACACCCAGCTCCTGTGTTTATAGAATATAATTTCATTTATTTTCCTTGGATTAGTTTGTATAAAAACCCTGAATAATAAACTAACCAAGCTAATACTACTCCCTAACCAAGATGAATGCTGCTTTGGCTATCACTTTGCCTGGCCAGTCTAAGAGTATTGTGTTAACATAGCACAGCCTCATTGGTGTAATAATACAGCTTCCTGGCTCTCAGGCAAACTTTAGGTAAATGGAGGCACTCTTTTTTGGAAGTGGAAGTCTCCAGAGATGAGAAGTTTATAGAAAGTGGAAGGTGCTTTGTTATACATATTGAGGGTGGCTCAGTTTTCAAATTTCTCTCCTGTCCTGGGGCATTGGATGAGAATGAAATTCTTTGAATTTAAAATTATGTTTTTTTTAGGGCTTCCATTAGAGTTTTCCCGTGCTTTTGATAGCCAAATCTGGGCCTAGGTTCTGCCTCGATTTACCTTCCCAAGAAGCAACCGAGTTGGAAGATAATTTAAAAGCAGTTTATTAGGGTAGCCTATGAAAAGGGAGAATCTCAAGACCCATCTCATTGCCTCTCATTCTCTCTTCCAAATGTGTTCAGTCCAAATGACATGAAGATGCCAAGCTGGTTTTTACAGATCTTTGGGAAAGGACTCTGAAGACCATAAAAAGGGGACTGCAAATGACCCTAGGGTATCTATTTGCCCACCATTATAACAACCCTTTTACAGGACTATCTCTCCCCTATGGTGTCTATCTATCCTGTTAGATCTGGCAGGAGAGTCATACTCCTGGTTCTATTACCAAAAACAAAACAAAAAATCATCTGCTGGGACTCAGGATATATATTTTTTACCATGGCGCCTGCCCTCTGGAACAGGGGTCTCCAACCTTGGCAACTTTAAGACTTGTGGACTTCAACTCCCAGAATTCCTCAGCCAGCTTTGCTGAGGAAGCTCTGGGAGTTGAAGTCCACAAGTCTTAAAGTTGCCAAGATTGGAGACCCCTGCTCTGGAACATCATCCCAGAATTAGACTTGCCCCAATCCTGTTGGCCTTACACAAGGATCTAAAAAACTGATTTTGCACTGAGCCTGGGGCCTTGATTACATGGATGAGTCTGTATCATGGCTTGTTAGAGTTGTAGGAAGTTAACACCCACCCCTCTCCTAGAAAATGAAATATTTTAGGAAATATTAAAAAGGCAGAACATTATATTTCCCTGGATGGGAGAAACATGTTTTTTAGGCAGGAAATAGACTCACTCTTAATAGCCCCCACCTTCGTCAATGGACCATTAAGACCAGATCAAACTCAAAAATGCCCACCCCNNGACTAATCTACATAACAAAGATTTATAGGAAGAACCATAATAGGAATCCCAAAGCCATCTCACCACATGGCACCTGAGAAGATTACATCAGCCAAGCCTGCTGGGACACAGACAAAAGCCTACAGAGTTAGCTAAGACCCCCGCCCCCTGGGAGTCTGACCACCAATCAGAGCGCATTTTTTATACAGGATCAGGAAACTGAGGTAGGGCCCAACAGAGGGTATAAAAAACTCAGGGACTCTCTGCAACGCCCTTCTTTTCTTCTTCAATATCTTGAAGCATGTGATCGCCTTTTCTGTTCTGGAACTCAAGCCATGTGGTGCTCCTGTCCACCATTAAACCATCTTTCCAAGCAGTCTCCATGTTTCCAGTGTCTTTTTCCCCACTTGGAACTGAACCCAGAAGGACATTTCTTCCAACAGAGTATTTGTGAATCTCTGACTGCTATTTTTATGTTGTTGTTGTTGTTGTTGTTTTTTACTCTGGTTCCTTTTGTTGTTTTTCATTCTGTTTTATTGTGAGCTATCCAGTCCTGTGTATGAGATCGGTGGCCTATAAATTTACTAAACCAATCAATCCCTCTGAAAGCAGAAGAAAACCAAGTATTTGCTCTGAACTGTTCAAAAGTGCCTTACATTGAATTAGAACAACTTTGTTCATATAGACACCTCTAGGTATGTTGGGACTGGAGGTTTTTTAAGAAGAGACTGGACAGTCACTTATCTGAAATGATATAGGATCTCCTGCTTAAGCAGGGGGCTGGACTAGAAGACTTCCAAAGTCCCTTCCAGCTCTATCCTGATTCAATGACTAAAAGTCCCACCAGCTGGGCAAAGCTGGGTGTTTTTTTGCCCAAGTTCCTTAGCTTGTCTCATGCAGATAGACAGACTTTCCCCATATGAGATGAGGTAGAAAATCTCCCCCCTCTATTTATAAAATAAATGACTCCATTGATCAGATTTCAGAAAACCGAGTAAGAAAATACATCTGCACACACATACTTGTCATAATAAGCACTTTTTTGCAACCCTAATTACAAGAAAGATTCAAATCACGTAGATCACGTAAAAGTTGATGCATTGGCAGCATAGATGATTTGGAATAAGCAAACTAGAAGAAATGTAACAACTTTTAATTAAATCCATAGCTACTTATTTGAATTCAATTCAGACATTCCCAATCTTGGACCTCATAAAGCAATAGATAAAACCCTTGGGAGTTGCCTGCTCACTTTGACAATTTGAGGATCTACCCTTCATATGTTTATCTTAAGAAATTATCTTTCTCCATATATTCTGATCTTTTAGAAGTTGCTTATCCCAACTGTTCCAATTAACATTGTATGACATGCATTATTTCAGCATTCTCTTTTCAGAAGTATAGAGGTGGCTCTTAGAAATTGTATATTTCTAAATAGTACTTGTATAGCTCAACACTGCCCCTAGAGTATTTGGTGAGTTTTATACAGTACAGTGTAAGAAACCTTGAATAACAGTCCACATCTTTTCTCAATTGCTATATTGATTTTGGTGTCACTTTCCATGCTTGTCTTTAAGATGCATCTAAGCTTTTTTTTTTTTTTTTGCAATGAGTGATCTCATTGCAAATAGATCCATTTTATTAGCAGTCAATTGAAGGATCCATTAAGAGTCTAAGTTCAGCTATTAACTTGCTGATCAAAAAAGCTGGGATGCCATTCTGAATACAAAAACAGCTAATTTTCATGATATTGTTGTTTATCAGAGTCCTGTGAAAATGGGGTTCTTCTCCCCCCCCTTCCAAGAAAACATAAGTACATATTTGTACTTGAAGATTGACCATGTTCTAAGAACTGAAACATTCATGTGTTTAGAGTAGGAATCCTTGAAGAGAACCAGTCCATACTTGTGATGCAGATGTTCTGAGTTCAGTCCCCAAGTAACAAATTTATATTTACTTAGAACCTGGCCAGTCAGTCAAACAATTTAGGATTGCATGGCTCAGAAAAAGGGAGCTTTATATGATGTGGTAAAAATAAAGTTTTGTGGCAATTGGCAATCCAATGCCTATCATGGTTGACTGCAGTCCAGATCCCACCCTGAATTTCATCAGCCCATACAAAGATTCTCCCTGGATTTTTGGAGATCACTATTTTTCCTTCCAAGCTTTAATCATCCAGGAAAAAAAAAAGAACTTTTTTAGTTTATGGCTATATCTGGGGCAGGAGGAAAAGTAAGGGATAACTAATGAAAATTCTCTTTAAGAATGATGGTGATTAGCTGAACTCAAAGCTTCAAGCCATATATGGAAAAATAATGGCGATGGGATACTAGGGTAATCTGAGCTTAAAATTAGCATCTAAATTGCATCTCTCAAATACTGCAATTTGGATCAACTCTGTTCTGATGAAGCTGTTTTTTAAAACTTTTTGCAGCATTAAAAATGAGTTTAATTTATTCCTGAGTGTTTCTTGGCAGTTGATTCAACTTAAGGGTTTGCTCTTTGTTTAGTTAGTCCAGATGCTTTTGCTGCATCTGGAGTTTCGGGGGAAGAATTAACTGTGACCTGGCTCCAATCATTTTTTTTTTATAGAAGCAGATAAAATTTATATTAGTCATACATGTCACCTCCGGAATAACAGGTTTGAATGTCCTGTGCTAGCACACTAATGGAAATTGTTTGGTCAGAGTTTTAAGATGGAGTAGAGGAAGTGTCAGTCTTTCAGCAGATTAAGCACTGAAGGTATTCATATTTTAAGATCAGAACATTTCCTGTGATCTAAAATTAGGCATATATTGGACACTTCAGGGAATATTTAATAAAGGGTTGATTTTGACTGTAATTGGAGAGACACACAGGATATGGAACATTAACATATATGGTTTGATCAGGAATGGGATAACTTGCCACAACCAACTCGCCATGGGCAACTCGTCGTGGCCAACTCACCACGGGACAGCTTGCCACAGATAACTTGCCATGGGACAATTTGCTGCAGGAGAATTTAACAATTCTATTTAATTATTTAAAATAAATAAAAATTATTTTAATTTTTGCCATTCACATTTCATTCTGTCCTTCCTTTTCCATCCTTTCTTTAATGATTTTATTCCACCATTTCTTTGATATTAGTGTAATTCTTGTCCCACAGCGAGTTATCCTACAGCGACTTGGCCGTGGCATGTTGGCCATGGTGTGTTGGCCACAGCGAATTGTCATATAGACCCGGTTTGATCTTGTCCTGCTATTGTCACATATGGGTTGAAATCAACAGGACTGCTGCTGTAAGTGTGGATTGATTACTGTATTAATAAATCACAAGTTCTTTCAAGATATTAATTCTGTATTTGAAATCAATTAATATACATAGATATACATGACTAGAAGTGTGTATCTACACTTTATTTTAGCAATGAATTGTTAATATGTGTTGTTTGTCAATATTTGCATATTTTCTTTTACAAAGGGGCAAAAAAGAAAACTTCAAATAATATAGCTAAAAATTAAAGTTCTATTTTTCCAAATCCTTTCCTTTTTTATTATTATAATTAATTATACTTATATTTTTGTCATGACTGTTATATGTATCTATGCTTTTCTTTACATTAGTTTAGCAATTTTTTAATAAAGTGAATGGTGCTGAGTGTAAGATTACAGTGATAATCCATATAACCACAGTTAATTCAATAAACATTTATTCACACAATACATAAATTACAACTTAGGGGTGGGCATCCTGCAGCCATCTGCATTCCCCAACCAAAAATTGACCTTGTCCTATTTGTAGCATCCCTAAAAACACTCCTGTGGCCTTTTAAGATCAGGAGGTTGGAGTGAAGCCCAAAATTTTCCAAACTTATTCAACAATAGATTGATTAATGTCATATACTAAAACTCAAGAGGCGCACCCTTAATTACCGGATGCCTAGAAGCATCTGAATATGCTTGATTAGATAGACTTCTGGTCTGAAATGTTTCAGATCTTTTCTTAGGTATTGTACAAGATTCTAAGCTTAATTGTCCACTGTCAGTTTAGCTAATCCTGACAATTTATAGTTAACCTAAATAGAAAATTAGCAAAAGAATTGTAGACACTCATACTGTTGATGTGATATATTTTAATGATTGATTTTCCCTTCTTTGAAATCTTTCAGGAAATGTAGGGATACTATTTATCAAGTAAAATTTATTATGGACCAGACTTAAAAAAAAAAAGCCTTGTTGTTGCATTTTGCAGAATAAACACATTTCATATAGGGATGAAAATCATGATGCAATCATTTCAAAAAATAAATCCTTTGGGGGAAGCACCAAAAGAAGGGGACGGAACTTCAAAAACCATTGGATGTAATTACTCAATAGAACTGTATACAACTTTGAGATATTTTATACAGGAATACTTACCACCTGATGTCTTTTAACAAGAACTGACATAGATTGAAAATGTATATATCACCATTCTGCTAGAGCAAAGGAACTATTACTGGAAATAGGGAGGAACTTAATGGGTCAAATATAATCAGCTTATTTTTGTGAGTTAGAGTGCAATCAGAATTTTGGTGCAGGAGTGTCTCACTTTTTCTGGGCCAATGCCATACTTCACTTTTAAGTGATGCATTGGGACCTACAGAACAATGAAGTCCAATTTAATCAAATTTAGATTTATATTATAATTAAATTCAGTTGTTACATATTTCATTATTTCCCACTTCTATTGCATGAAAATTATAATTTTGTAATAACCATTACAGGTCTCCGATAGTCTTGCTCAAGGCATCTGAGGGCTATTTCTGATCCCTGGGCCTCTGATTACACACTTCCAGTGCACAATCTTGTTCAACAACCATATCCACTTCCCTACCTTGATATGAGTGATTTTTTTAAACAATGGCTTATTGATTAATCTGTGACTGGCTGAGTATATAACACTAAGCCATAAACTAAAACCCATTTTTGGATGAGTCTACATAATATGCTAACCCAAAACCAAATAAACCACTGATGTGATGATTCAGCAGTATGGACTGGTTTGTTGCCTAATGTTGGAGACAGTTCTGATTAACTATTGCATTTTTGAGTTTTTATATCCAAACAAATGACATGTAATGAAACTGCCTTCTTCACCACCCTGGTTCCTTCCAGATATACTGCATTGCTACTCCCAAAATGTTGAAATCTAATACATTTAGAAAACCACAGATTTAATAGAGAATTATTCTTTTTTACTTCTAAAGTAATATTGAACTGATTGGGGCTAGAATGCATTTCTTCTGTTTAATTTCCTGCCAAAAAGTCATTTCACTACTGTAATTGTTGGCATAACTTTTGTGGATTTAGAGATCCACCTCTGTGGTAATACACTGAAGTCTGATTTTTCCTTTCCTCCACCATAAAACTCTAACCATGCACACTTCTGGATTTGTATGTTGCCTTTTCATTCTCCTTGCCTGACGCATCTGCTTTATTTAAGATCTTTATCAGAGGAAGAGATCTGAAAACCATATAATTTTGCCCATAATTGTACTTGGTTGGCCCCAATAAAAGTCTTGCCTGATTGTGGGTTTCCATTTTCTTTTCTTGCCTTTGTTTGTGCTTCTCCTTCTCATCCCCCACCATTCCTCTCCCTGAACTTCCAGCCAGCCTGCCAAGGGATTTTGGACAGCACGGCTTGAAAATGGACTGATCCATTGAACACTAGATGGAAAAGCCATTTGAAAAAGAGGAATGTGGGATGGGAAAAGGCTGCAGATGGGAGAACATGTGTTTGCAGTTAACTGGGACTGCAGGCTGGAAAATAAATAGCATATTGCAGAGAAGAGCACAGCAGTAGCATCAATCCAGCAAGGATGCAAAGAGCAAAATCAGGATCTGTTCAGCTCCATAAAATGAAATGTGTTGTAGACAACTGAATTTTCTGAACGTCTGAAAGCTATTCCTTCTCTGAAAGTGACTTTAATCTCAAACAACAAATCAGGAATGCACTGTTTTGGGAAAACGTAAAAGTCAGCATTTCCTGGATTCTTATGCAGAATTTAAACATTGTTTGTTTGATTTGGGGTTTACTGTGCCTCTAAACTTACCAATTGTGGTTAATTAAAAAAATTAAAGAAACCCTGGGTTAGCAGAATGAATGGTTAGTGCCAGGTTATTGTAATTTCCTATGAGTAAAGGGAAGAAGGAACTGGTTTTTGTACCTATCCAGTGGTTGCTACTCAATAGCTATCGGAAACTACCAGAGACCTCAAAGGCGCTCTTTCAAAAGGTAACTTCTGAAATCTTTTTCCTTGAGAAAGATGAAGCTTCTCAGAACTGATGAAGTTTCTTGGATGAGAAACGAAACTACTACTTCTTCCTCAAGGAAAAAAACATCCAGTTACCTTTTGAAAAAGCACCTTTGAGACAACTATGACCTGGATGACTGAGAATCTCCATAGATACTAGAGACACTAGGCACCTGGAATTTTGCAGCTGTGATTACTAAACTAGAAAAAAGTCATCATATGTTCTTTGAGGGTTTGTTCCAGGATAGTTTTTTTTCCATCCTGGTTTTCTGCAGATGTATTAGATTTACAGCGATCAGAATTCCAACCCAGCATGGCCAATAGAGTTGTGTTCCATCCTATCTGGGGGTTCTTTTAAATGGGGTGGGGGGTGCAGCCCCAATGGTAGGCCAGATCATACTGACCATATGACCTCGTAACTATCACCTTTGTGATAATTTCTAAATTATCTGTATATCTGGTAGCCTATCCACGGAAGAAATTCAGCTCCAAGGAGAACTGTGAGGAAGTGGATTGACATCAGTGTCAGAATTGGGGGACAGGTGTTTTCATTTTTTTTTCTGATGCCCAATATTTGCTTTGACACTTATAATCTTTCCCAATCAGCAGACCTCAAAGAAGGGATAAATGTCTCTTATTGGAAATTTGAATTAATCTCTTGTGTAGGGATTTTGAGCTTAGCTGATAGACCAGCCAAGTTGCCCACCCTTCATTTAAAGTCCTTCTAATTATTTCTGAGTGACCAGAGGGTTATGTTAGGGGCTTCCTAGCAATTAGCCCATTATCCCACATTCTTGTTATTTATCTTCTGCTATGCAGCTGTCAGCATGCCACAGACAAGTTTTCCACGCCCCACCCTGCTTCCACCCCATTCTTTCAATTTCAGGCTTAATTTAAGTAAGAGAAGTGTCAGAAACTGGTATTCGTTCCCTTCACTTGGGAGACCTAGAAATAGTAAATCTTCTAGAACTGCAAGAACAAGAAAACAATTTTGTCCTGTAAAAGGGTAGGTTTCAATTAGATAAGACTATGCAACTAAACAGGACAAAACTGGAAACAAATATTGGAGAATTACTATTTTCCTGTGAAGGCAGAATCTTCGTTTCTACATGGACTGTGGTTATTTCAGGCTGCAAATTGTTCCATGCTTGGCACCTGACTTTTCTTAAATCCTGGGATTACATATGGACTGTTTCCGTCGTCTGGCCTGCAACTGCTATCTTGTCTATCATGATGACAACTCCCAAGATATGAATACTGCACAATTGGCCTGTGAACTCCCCTGAAGCCCATCCAGACAAGTGAGTGACATAAAACCATAAAATGGTTGTCTCAGTCTTGGTTTAGCAGTTTTGCTGTTTGCAAATCATGATTTATACCATAGTGTGCAATGCAAACTCGGCCATTATAACTTATCATTCATATAATATGTATGTGGTCTTAAGGAAAAACACAAATATTTTAAAGATCCATATTCAATGAATTTTTCCAGAAAGATGTTTGTACAGATGAAGATAATATTTAAAGAAAACATGGTTAAAAGGCTAAAAAATTGAAATAGGCTTTGGATAATTCTTTACTGTTGTGGTAATAGGAATAACCAAAGATAATATCCATATTTTAAATACTATTGATCTAAATAAGATGCACAATAATCTTCTAGTGATTTACAATAGCAAATCTGGCAATTAAAAAATGAATTGAATATTTTTTAAATGTTGAATTGGTGTTTCTTCCTTTTAAAAGTGGACCACAAACCAACAAACACAATGTAAGTCAGCATTGTTCAGAGTTGAAGATGCTGGATTAGGAGCAAAGGCTCATCCACTCACCTAGTCATTCTCTCAACCCAAGCCACAATACAGGATTGTATTTGTAGGGAGAGATAGGAGAAGGGATCAATAGCATGATCTTGAACTCCTAAATTAAAAATGGGATATGAATCTAATAAATTATCCAATATTGTTTGGTAACTTTTGTGATTTCCTCAAATATTGTAATTGGCTACTTGCATCAAAGATAATAAGAGAACTAATTTGGTGTAGTGGTTAAGACATCAGGTTGGAAAACGGGAGACTGGAAGTTTTAGTCCCACTTTAGGCAGGAAGCTAGCTTAGGCCTGTCACTCTCTCTCAGCCCTGGGAAGGAGGCAATGGGGCTTCTGAAAAACCTTAAGAAAACTGCAGAGATTAATCCACCCAGTTGTCAGGGGTCAAAAGCTGACTCAAAGGCACAAACAGACAAGTATAGCATGTATTAATTTGCTTACAATATCATCAAAACAGTCTAGAAAGATACAATGTATGTAATTAATTTTAGTAGGCTATAGTGCTGTTATGTGGATTATCTTCATAGTAGTTGCTAAACTGAAACTGATTCAAAACCAATTTATGGCACGAAGAGTTCATTAAGAGATTTTATCACATTCAAACATCAAATCACCCTCCTGCAATTTTTGTAACTCTCAAAAGAACCTGCTATGATTAATATTTTAGTATGTTTTTAAACAAAGTTTATGTGCATTATTCTTCGCACAGGTTATAACCGTGATGGCGAACCTATGGCACGCGTGCCACCTGAGGGCACACGAGGCGTTGCCCTATGTCAGCTCCAGAACGCATGCGCGCGCTGGCCAGCTGATTTTCGGGCTTGGGGAAGGCTGTTTTCGCCTTCAGGAGGCTTCCCTGAAGCTTCCAGAGTGCGAAAAACGGCCCAACAGGCAAACCGAAAGTTCGGAAAAACGGGACCTTTTAATGTCCAAATTCAGAATTTTCTTTTACCTGTGAGTTGGCTAATCACTCACCCTGTTCCAACACTCCATTCAAAACACCGCTCCTGCACAAAAACGTAGTCCAGTTGCCCCAGCTTCAGAGCGGTCATTTTGAAATGGCCGCCGCCCTCGCCGCCTGTCCAAAGAGCTGTCTCTGACCTGTCGAGGAACTTGCCTGTTCCTCTTAGTCGTCCGAGATGCCTCTCCTTCACCGTCCCTGCAGGACGGTTCCGATCCGAAGATCCCCGACAGTGGTTTGTCTGGCTGGATTTTCACAAAGTTCGTCGGATCCTGCTATTTTTCCAGCCTATCTCGCTGTGACGCTTCCAGTTTCCCAGGAGTCCCCACGCGGCCCGTTTTGGATGCAGGTAAGTGCAGGGCGCGCGTGGAGGCTCGGTGAGGGCGAAAAACGAGCCTACTGGAAGTTCAGGAAGGCCAGAAACGGGCCCGTTTCTGGCCTCTGGAGCCTGGGGCAGCCGTTTTTGCACTCCCGGAGGCTCGAGGAAAGACTCTGGAGCCTGGGGAGGGCAAAAACACCCCCCAGCCCGTGGTGCAGGAGGCCGACTAGGCCATGTCCACCATTAGCCCACCCAGTAACTGGGCAGAGAACCCCTTGCTAAAAAAAATTTTTTTAAATCAATTTTTATTTTTTGTCCCCCCCCCCCTGCCCAAACATATATATTTTATGAACAAGGTGTTGTCCGGATCATTCTTACATATCCTTTCATATACATAATCCATTTTACATCATATCTCTATTTTCAATTTCAACCATAATATTCTCTTTCCATATTTCTTTATCTTAACTTATTTTCTTCTTAATATATAAACAATATTACTAATCGCCCTGAATTCCTAATCTCTTAACAATAACATCAATTAGTTATCTTATTTCTGCATTGCTAAATATATTTCTCAAATTTCCCATCCCATTTTTTAACATTTCAACTTCATCTCTTAATTTAAATTGTTCAGAATTAAACCACATTCCATCTGCTGTTCTATTTTACTATGAACAATATACATCATATTCAAATCTTGCATAAAAACCCTTTAACTTGATTGACTATTCACAATTCATACTTCTTAGCTTTCAACTTCATCTCTTGCTTTAAAATGTCTCAAATTGCCATTTCACATTTCATCTGCTAATCTATTTTACTATAAATAATATACATCATCATATTCAAATCTTACATAAAAACCCTTTAACTTGATTGACTATCCACAATTGATAATATTAATACAATTCCCTTAAATCTACTAATATGAACCTTATTTTCCTTCCTCCTTTCCACTCACCTTCCCCTCTCTAACCATTTTCTCTTGGTCTCTCAAAAATTCCACTTCTTGTTGATTTTTTCCTTTTGTCCCATTCCCTTAACTTCTTCTTTTTCTTTTTTTTTTCTTTTTATATGTATTGTATCTTTTCTCCTGAATCCTTTTTCTCTCTTTTGAATATATTATTCGAATAGTTCTCCCCCAAATTTTTCCTGGTCTCTTCCCACTATTTCCCTCTTTACCCTTTGATTCTTTTTGGGGGGACGTTCCCCCCCCCCCGCCCTGCCGATTAGCCACTATTTCAGCTCCAGGACCTTTTAATGTCCAAATTCAGAATTTTCTTTTACCTGTGAGTTGGTCTCTTGAATATATTATTCGAATAGTTCTCCCCCAAATTTTTCCTGATCTCTTCCCACTATTTCCCTCTTTACCCTTTGATTCTTTTTGGGGGGACGTTCCCCCCCCCCGCACAAAAACTTATTCCGGTTGCCCCAGCTTCACAGCGGTCATTTTGAAATGGCCGCCGCCCCCGCCGCCGGTCCAAAGAGCTGTCTCTGACCTGTCGAGGAACTTGCCTGTTCCTCTTGGTCGTCCGAGATGCCTCTCCTTCTTCACCGTCTCTGCAGGATGGTTCCGGTCCGAAGATCCCCTGACAGCGGTTTGTCCAGCTGGATTTTCACGGAGCTCATCGGAGCCCGCTATTTTTCCAGCCGGTCTCGCCACGATGCTTCCGGTTTCCCAGGAGTCCCCACATGGCCTGTTTTGGATGCAGGTAAATGCAGGGCGCGCGGGGAGGCTCGGGGAGGGTGAAAAACGGGCCTGCCGGAAGTTTGGGAAGGCCAGAAATGGGCCCATTTCTGGCCTCCAGAGCGCCTCTGGAGCCTCGGGAAGCCATTTTTGCCCTCCCAGGGGCTCGAGGAAAGCCTCTGGAGCCCGGGGAGGGCAAAAATGACCCCCCCATGGTGCAGGAGGCCGACTAGGCTACGTCCACCATGGCCATGCCCACCCAGCAACCAGGCAGAGAACCCCTTGCTGAAATTTTTGAAGCCCACCCCTGACCGAACCTGTTGGAACTTGCTGTCATATTTTTTGCAAAATATATTCAACAGTAATGGTTTCTAGTGATGATTACATTTCTAATCCTATAACAATCTGCCTTCTTTAGCCTTGAATTGAATGAATGTATTTTTATGCTTAAAAATGTGGTGACTGAGGAAGGCATTTCTTTACATAATGTATATTATGTAAACCCAACCAGCTATTGTTTATTCAACTAACTATGGTGAAACAAACCCCTAACATTCAACCAACACGGTGCAAATCCAGTCATTTTCCATGCATTGTGCACCTAGCACAACCTTCCTTTGATCTTTTTTGTTTTAGATCCCAAAAATAATCACAGAAATACCACTCTGTGTTGATATATTTGAAACCGGTCCTAAGAAATTATTTAGGAATGTTAAAAATATACCACTCAGATGTAAATTCTTCTCCTGTTAGCTCAATTTTGTAATCTTCCCCTTGGCTAAAACCAAATTTGGTCATAAGCTGCATGCATCTTTCAAAAATAAATAAATATCTGGCAAATCATGCATGCTAACTTGAAAAGTATTTGGGATTTTAAAAATGCTCAAAGTGCCAAGAGATCAGCCAGCTAAGGAGTGATGGGTTTGAGCATAAGTTCATGGTCAGCAGAATGAGAGAGATGTGCTGTCATTAGAGATGTCATATTTCCATGTGGTTGGCAAGGCTAGGCCAGCAATGTGATGGAGGAGGAACACACTTCAGCTACCTGCTATGCACTTCCAACTCACAGACACAACTGCACTGAATTGTACAACTTTATTCCAGCTCCAATTCTAGTTGAAAATTTCTCTCTTCCTTTCATAGCTATGGGAAAGGGGAAATAGTCCCTTTACCAACAGTTGCCCTACCCATGTATCTCTCTACCCCATTACAGCAAATCGCATCATTTTAAAAACGTTAAAAGAGCAAGCACAAGAGAGGCAATTCAGGTAATCCTTGACTTACGATCAGTTGCTTAGCAACTGTTGAAAGTTACAACAGGCCCCACCCCAAAGGTTCTGAGGTTCTGATGGCTGGCAGCTCCCCACTAGTGGTCATGTGACTGCATTTTGGGCACTTGGCAACCAGCCCTCATTTACAGCTGTTGCATGTGACTGCAATTTTTGACAATTATGTTGAAAACCAGCATTTACTTCGGGTCTCTGGCAAAAACACCCTCATAGTGAGCAGTGGGTTTGCTTAATGACTTCAGCATTCGCTTAAAAAGTGTGGTGTTTGCTTTATGACGGCCACAAAAAGAGATTTGTGAAATTGGGTTGGTCACATGACCTGTTTTACGATTGTCACAATTTACGACCATAATTGGCAAGCTTTATTACAGTCATAAGTCAAGGACTACCTGTAATGTGTAGGGGCTCTGGCACAATTTCTCTGTCCTGGTACACGTGGACTACAGAAATGGTAAGGGATGCTGATGAAGAGAAGCAGAGAATGGACCTCTGGCACAACATCAGTACATTGCAACATTAAATTTCCTTCAAGCACAGGAAAACAGAAGCACATTGTTCATTCTTACTTTACTTATACAGAATAGGCTACAGATCCAATAAACTGCCCCACACAATTAGCAAGTGTGCAAAGAGGAGAACCAGACTTCAAAATGTAACCACTGTATGCATCTCCTTTCTTTTCCCATCACTCCTTCTACCAAATTTAATAAAATCAAACATTATTCCAACATTCATTTTCCACTGCCTCACTTTGGAGATACAGAATCTAGATAAAGGACTCCTGAGGGGGAAAATGATGGTGGCATTGCTATTTCATTTCCTTCTTAACTGGAGTTTTTCCTTCCAGGAACAAAGAAGCAGTGTTAGGAAAACTAAGAATAATTACAATGGAAGCTCAAATATCATTTGAGGCTCCTTGAAACGCTATGAATAAAGTGTTGGGGCGCGAGGGAGGCATTTGCACGGGAGTCCCAGCTGATAACTTCTGTGTTGTGAAAGTCCATTGTTCTGCCACAATGTCTTCTGTTGGCCAAAGATGCAGGCACATTTTTGTCTTGCAAGATCATTGCCTGGTGCATGGAAAGGAAACTTTTGCTCTGTATACACTGGGGGTTCACTGCAACCCCTAAGGAGGAAGGTACACAGGTGTGGCATTCCCACTGCTGTAACCAGTCATACGGTGAAGTTGAGGTGTGAATCCAACTTTGCATTCAGACAGAACCCTTCATTCTTCTCTCTTCTGCCCACGTATTTATGGAGCATTTATGTTTGGAGATGAAGGCTATATTTTAATTACAGTTGTAAACAAACCAGAAATAAGGTAATCAGTCTCATAGGTGTGCAGAGCAAAGCAAAGCAACCGTGGTTTGTTTTCTCTACTTTTTTAGCAGCTCTTGTCTGGTAGACTTTTTTTTTAAATGGAGCTCAAAAACGTAGCAGGAAGAAGACATACTACATACTAAGCAAGTATCTCTAAGTCATTGCATAGAAGCAGAGTTTCATTCAGTAAGCCTACAAAAATGATGGTTTTAATTGCTTTCTTGCTCAGTTGGGTTACTGGATCTGGGCTTTAAAAGAAACATTTGCTGCCATTTGGTGGTCATCTTGCATTTACAGCTCAGATCTGGTAACTTAATATTGAATCAAAAACCACCAAGTTATATAGTTTGCCAAAATGCCTAATATGTATAGTCTAGTTATTGTCTACAGATATTTCTCCCCCTAATTCTCCCCAGGCAACTTCATATAGGATCTATTCTATATCCCCTTCCACGTGGCTTATGTGTAGGAGAGCTGTTCTCTCTGTGGAACTCTTAAATTCCTCCTCCCGCAAGCTCCTGAATCCTAGGAAACTCCATGACAAATCCTGGTTTATATGATATATGGAGCCACAGTTTAACCAATTGCACTGCAGCCTAATGTGTTGCCCAAACCTAGATTCTGTGGTTAGTTGATGGTACTGTATGTTTTGCAAACCCAGAAAAAATATAGTTTATTCAATTAACCCATTTTCAGGCTTTGCACAAATCCTACAAAAATTTGGCTTGTTGCATCCAGAATCTGCTAAATGGCTGGTGATGTCTGTTAAACTGAGATATTATTATATATCATGCCCCCTTTTCTTAAGCAAAAAAGTCCAAGCATTGTAACATTTCCTCCAAGAACAATTAATGCTGCTGCTTCTTTCAATTGTCCTTTTTTTCTAGTTCATAATAATATGTTTAAATTACAATCCGAACTGCTTTGGAAACTGCAGCCCTTCAGATGCCCTGACTTCTCCAGGAGTCTCCAATCAATATGGTTAATGATGCTGGCCACTAAAATGAGAGATGCTAGAAATAGAGGTCCAAAGATTTTCTAATGCAATTCAGCAGCTTTGTTTAAAGTGGCAACCCTGAGTTGGAATCCCATTATCTACAAAGTGCCACAATGGAAAGTGGGAGGCATACAATATTTGAACAGTGGGAATTTGGTAATCCCATCAGGATCCCAAAGTATCTCTCAGAGTAACAGATATTCCAGAGAAATGGATTATGTATTTGTTAGATTGTTATGCTTTTTCATTTTTTATAAATAACTCAAGGCAGCGAAATTTCCATTTTCCCCACAACAACAACCTTGAGAGATGGGTTGGGCTGAGAGAGAGTGACTGACACAAAGTCGCCCAGATGGCTTTCATACCTAAGTCAGGACCAGAATTTACAATCTCCTAGTTTCTAGGCCAGTACTTTAACTGCTAGACCAAATTGACTTTATATTTTTATATTTTATATTTGAAGGTCCAACTAAGCCTTTTTTTTTTTTTTGCACCTTAGCATTTTACATTTAGTTACACTACATTGCATTTGCCATATTCTTCTCATTCCTGCATTTTGGAATTGTTCGTTTTAAGCTCTGTCCAGCCCCCATGTTGTTTTTAACTTCTCCGAATAATGTGATATCATCAGCAGATACAGTCTTCTCCGCCAGTGCGTCCAAAATCTACATCTGTTGAACTGTTGTGTGCCAGAAGTTGTTAAAGATTTAGCAGTCCTGCCACGAAGTGTGTATTTGCCTTTCTGAACTGTGTATTTCTCAGTTTAAACGGCTCTGAACAATTCACACATTATTCAGAGATTTCATCCCACCAAAGTTACTCCTCATCCAGGCTCCATTACTGGGGTAGACAGAATGGCCGTTTCTTCCATTTTCTATTCCTTATAGCCTCTAGGGCTACATTAAACTCCCCTCCTACCACTGAGTTCCAGCACTGCGATTTAATTTTATTTTGGCTCCAATTGCTTTTTCCACAAGCCAAAAAAAGAAAGAAAAAAGAACCTGGAAAATAAGAAGAGGGGAGAGAAGGCAGTTCCCAGCTGGAGTTGGCAAGGGCTGGGTTGGGCTGCGAAGACGGCTCAGGGTTTGTTCTAGGGGAAATAGCTCCTCTCTGCCTCTCAAATTTGGCTGCATTGCCTGCAGTTTTCCATCCAACTAAGAAAAAATGGGGGAAAAAGTTTTTTAAAAAAACTGGTCAAAATTGCCAGATGGAGGCTGTCTCTTTTATTTCCCACAGCAGGGTGGAGGCAAAGCAAATTCTAGGAACTGACTTGCCAGCTTTCCAAGATCTACCCAAATTTTCTTCGATGGTTCAGAATGAAAGCACTTGGCACCTCCAACTGTCCACGACACTTAGAATCTCAGTTCCAAGTCAGTCAAAGCTGGTTAAAGTTTACGACTTCAGTTTTTCTTTGGTTTCAGATTGCCTGAATCATTACTAATTTCTTCCCTGTTCATTAGGGAAAAATAAAGGCTCCCAAATTGGCTTACAAATATGGATTGTGGGATATTCCCTGTCTTTTGATGCATAACTAAGATGACATATATTATACAAAGCAGAGGAATGGGGAGAGAAGAGGGGGGAAAGCAAATTCAGGCGGTGTTTCTTAAGTAGAAAAATTAATTTTGGCAGCTTTCCCCATCAATGTATGATCAGCACTTACTAAGTTTATCCAAATCAAACTGAAATAATTTACACAACCAGATCCTGCTTAAACAAATGCAACAACCCACTAATTTCTCCAAATGCTCCCCAAACATACTGCTTTTTTTTAGAAGGGGACTTGCTTATCCAATCAACCTGTTGGAATTTTATTGAAAAACAAGTCCAAGCTTCCATGTAAGTATGGATGCCGGAGGAAGTCAAAAAAGTCAAGATGGTAGCCACCACCATGTCATCAAAATCCCACTTTTTTTCCACGCAGAAACCTCTGCACATATTCCCTTCAATTATTTTGTACTGGCTCTTTCATCCTTTAAAAAAACCCACAGAAAATCCATTTATTTGTTTACATATTTTTTCTAACAGCAGTGCTAAGAATTGTCCACTGGGAAGCATCCCAAATCACCCCCAAATCCAAACCGCATCGACTCATCCAAGGATTAGTTTCAACAAACACCACAATCATTTGATGATCCTTTTGCTAATAGCAGAGGCCTTGGCCAACTTTAATTGGAGCATTGCTTTACTCTAGCGCAGTGTTTCTCAACCTTGGCCGCTTGAAGATGTGTGGACTTCAACTCCCAGAATTCCCCAGCCAGCATGCTGGCTAAGGAATTGTGGGATTGAAGTCCACACATCTTCAAGCTGCTAAGGTTGATAAATACTCCCCAACTGCCATCTACGGTTCAAAAAGTCCCAGGCATTATAGCTACCACACACAGCCATCTTTCCTCCCCCCCCCCAAATTATAGTCTTGCTTTCTTAATCTTCATGCTGCATTCTCTCTTAGTTTTTCCTTCCTGTCATTGGGTTGTGGTCAGAATAAAATGGGGAGGAAAGAGAACCACATAAGCTACCCAGACTTCTTTGGAGGAAAGGCAATAAAAATTTGACAGAGGAAATAAAACAAAAAACAAATGTAGGAATAATTTAAGTTGAATTTGGGATTCTATCCAGCATCAAATTTATAGGTACAGATATCCTCTTTTTCTCTCTCTCTCTCTCTCAAAAAAATGTTCATACATCCCCAAAAAGCTCTTTTTTCCTGGATTCGACACCTGGACAGTTGACACTGTGGTTTATTCTACAGGATTGGGGACAATATTTGGAGAACCAGGACAAATAGTACCTCTTCCTTGACATAAAGTAATTAAGTCTCTCCGTTTGCACCCCATTTTATAGTAAAATCTACCCTATAAACTTTTTCCCCATTTATTTTGCATAACAATCACACGCAGGCAAGTGGACTCTCCCAGGCCTGTAAAAGTCCTTCAGATGTGCTGGATTACAATTCCCATCATCCCTGGCCCGCTGGATACCATAGGGGCTACAATCTAACCTATGAGGAGGGTAGTAGTTTGAAGAAGACTGAACACCCCCGGCCACTCTCCGAGTGCATCCTAAACTTCCATTTTATGGGCCCACCCCTTTGCTCCCCCCCCCTTCTACAAATGCCCATTGAGCAATTTTGCTTCTGGCTGGAAAACCTACCTTCTGGTGGAGCCCCCATCCTGCCCGTACACGTCCTCCGCTCGCCCCGTTCCAGAGCAACAGATGGTGGTGGCTCAGCACCAGTGGGATGATGGAGGGGAGAGAGAGCTGGGGCAGGTGCCAGGGAGGACTTAGCTGTGCCGCTCTTCCTCCCAGCCACCCTCACCCCAACTCCCTTCCCACCTTTCTTTCTCTCTCTCTCTTGCCTTTCCTTGCCTCTCAGTTCTCCATCCGTGCCTGCCACCCTCACTAATTCATAGCACCTCCTTCTAGTTCAGTATCATCCTCCCCCTTTATCTCTTCCCCTTCCTCACTTATCCCTGACAATTTTCCCTTTTATTATTTGTCTTTCTCTTTTAATATTTAAGATTAAATATTTAACAATATTTAATCTTCTACATCGGATCCCCAAATGCAGTTTTTCTTCTTTTTTCTCCTTACAAGTTTTGTGATGAATGCACCTTCTGTACTGTGCACCCCTTTCCCCTTTCAAACTGAGATATATCTTCCTACCTAATCCTATTTTATCCTGAAAATTTATCTTTTCAGTCAATCATTCAATGGGAATTACCCGATAGCTAAAAATTTCCATTTAAAGGTCTTTTAAAAACCCTAAGAGCAGGGAATAATGCAATGTTAAAAGCAAGTACCAAAACAATAAAAATTATGGCAATAAAAACTGTGGTAAAATACAACTTTGAGTAAAGATAATCTCAGCAGTACATTTAATTAGAAATAATCACCATTGAAGTAATCACCACTAAGTCAAGGAAATATACTTGTCAAAAAGAATGATTTTTAAACATTCTAGTACGTTAACAATTTGTGGATCTGTTGCACCTCAGATCTAATCAATCGATTATCTATCTGATCAGTCAATCATCTACTTATCATTAAAATGATGCACCATTATTTTATTGTCCAGATACAACAATCTTATGCTGATTATACTCTAACATTTATTCCCCAAATAAATGTGTGTATTCCTGTGCATGCAAATAAATCCACTAAACTGTCTAAGGTAGATCATCTACTCCAGTTTAAAATATTACTAAATTAGGATTAACTGGCCAGTGGCCAGTCATTATTGATTTAATTGATGTTTTAATCCTAGCCTTCCCCCCCCCCCCCGTATTCTTATAGTACCCAGTACAGGTTCTGCTATTGCCAAATTGCAAAAAGCAACAATTCTTTTTACAGTATAAAGCACATGATGTATTACAGATAAATAGTTGTGGTCTGGATAATTTCATGACAGCAATTTTTTTAGTTAACTGTTCCTAATTTTTACAATACTATGAAGCAAGTTATACAATCATTTCCACTTTCCTAATTGGAGATGTGATGCAGTGGTCCTGTTCATGGACAATGAAACTAAGATTTGAACCCTGCACGCTATTCCCTGCCACATTAACTTGCTTCTGCTGTGTCTCTCTTCACACAGCACACTCATCCCTCAATGTTTGCTCTTCTCATATTTCTCTTTGCTTTTTCTTCCTCTCCCTCCCAGCTCAGTCTTTCTTCCCATAGCTGGGGTGGCCTCTGGAGCCTAATTTCTTCCCTGATTGTCCAAGTTATACTCATTCTCTCTCATAACTGCTGCACACATTCATAAGTAAGTTCAAGTTACTTGAACTTACCTTTCCCGTCTTCCTTGTTCGGTTCTGCTTTCTCTTTCATGCTGTTCCGATTTTCAGTCTTCCAGTGTTTTCCAAACTTGGAAAAAGGGCTGTTGCTGGTAGGAGATGAATTTAGGCCTGGAAAATTCCTCTTTGCTGGGGAATGTCAAACTTCAGGAGATTTTTTTTTGGGGGGGGGAGAGGGGGAGGACTAGTTAACCCTTTGTTACCGAGCCACTGATGCTAGCTAGCTCTGAGCATTGCACAGTCCTGTAGCTGGGACATGCTAAGAGGAGGCTGTTACCTTTCCTACTCAGTGTCCCAGACAGGCATAGCATTGATCCCTACGTGCTGTCCCAGCAGATTCTTGGTCCCTCCACGCCCCGACAGATGCCACAGCTGTACCCCTGGATCTTTTCCAAAACTTGGGAGAGAACAGCTTTTCTATTCCAGGAAACTGACGGGGCATACATAAGGGAGCATATTCCGATTTTTTTTTCCTGTCTCTAAATTCTCTAAGACACCAGAGTAGACAAATTTCTTACTCTGTGACCGATTTGTGCTAGGAATACTACAAACGAAAACCAACACACTCACATGCAATATATAGGGAAGGGGGGACAGAGCCCAAAGTATAAAGCTCCACCCTAAAGCTACAAATAACTACAATGGAAAGCATATAACCAGAGTAAACTGATCTGTGCAGGACCAGGAATATGCTGGGGTTGTCAGTAAAACTGGCTGATCTATTTTGTTTCGGCATATCGAATTCTAGTTTCACTGTCTGAAGCATGAAACGTATGTTCCATATGTATGTGTGTGCATGTTTATTGCAAGAATTAAAGGAACATGAGGACATTGGGATATATATTACGAGCAGTTGGCAAGTAGTATGTAATAATGGAAAAAACAGAAAGCACCATTTTAAAGTCCTTGGGTTTTTCAATCCTGACTACAAGTAGTCCTTGACTTATATTTCACAACTGGGACCAGAATTTCCATTGATAAGCAAGGCAGTTGTTAAGTGAGTTCACCTGATTTTAACAACCTTATTTGCCAGGTTTCTTAAGAAAATCATTGCAGTTGTTAAATAAATTACAGTTGATAATCGAAGCAGGCCTCTCCCATTGACTTTGTCAGAAATTGGCTGGGAAGGTTGCAAAATGGCGATCGGATGACTCCAGGACCCTGCAACCATCATAAATACAGTTTATGTACGTTGCCAAATGCTCAAATTTAGATCATGTGACTTGCTGCAATGGCCTTAAATGCACGGACTTGTCATCACTTGTGCCATTGTAACTTTGAACAGTAGCTAAATGAATGGTCATAAGTTGAGGATTTTCTGTACAGAAACTCTTATTCGCAGGCCTGCCGTTAGCAAATAGCAATAATTTCCCCCACTCCATGATTGTAAGAACTAAGCACTTACTCTTTTTTAAACCAATGAAAGCTCAGATTCCAAACTCCAGATTAAGGTAATCCATTCTGGGCTGGCAAAATGGTTGTTACGGTAGAAGCTTAGTCTCCCTGTGCATTCTTACCAACAACTTCTGTGGGTAAAGCAGCAACTTCTACAGTAGTTGTTGCAACCCACTCCTGCGAGTGGAAATTGCTATATTAGGAAGTCCAGCAGAAAATCAAAACTTAGGTTTTGTTTGTTCTGTTCCTTCTCCCTCTACACAGCTAGAAAGGTCCTTACATTTGCTTCCACAGCATAGCCTAGCTCCAGGATCAGGAATTCACCAACCATCTATTTTGGGGGCGTATCTGATTTCAGTCCCTTGTGTTGCCATTTTGAGGGCATGAACTGCCTAGAGTGTGTGCTTGTTTAAAGACCACAGAGAAAAATGACTGTCTCTCTTTTGGCCACTTGGAGGAAGAGCATGCTAGGAATTTTCAGAAAATCAGCAGCAAGACAAGCCAAAGATTTTTTCAAATTGTCAAAGAGAAGAAGAGGTTTGTGAAAGACAGAATATATTTCTTTCGGTTTTAGGAAGGTGGTTTTTTTTTTTTTTTTAAACTGGGGCTGCCTATTACGGTTGTAAATCACGATGGTTGTAAAGCAGGACATCACCGTGACCGAATCATATGGCCTTTTTCCAAAGTGATTGTTAAGCAAACATAGTGGAGTATAGGGTCATTAAGCAAACCTGTTGTTTGCTATATGGGGCATTTTTTTGCCAAAAAACTGTTCAATAAATGCTGGTTTTCAGTTAAATAATTGTAAATTGCGGTCATGTGTCTGCAGGATACTGCAAATGTCCGTAAATGCGGGCTGGCTGCCTAGCACCCAAAATGAAGTCACATGACCAGGGGGGGGAACTAGCCTTTATAATTTTGAAACCTGGTTGTAAGTACCTTTGGTGCTAATGGGCACTAAGCAACTGGTCATAAGTTGAGGACTAAATATATAATTCTCATATTGCAAGACATTCTACAGCTTTGTAGATCTTGGTTTTTCTCCCCAGATGCAAGGGTAATTTTATATATATTTACATCTATATATACAATACACACACACACACACACACACACACACACACACACACACACACACCTATACATCAGAGGTGGGTTCCTACCGGTTCTAACCGGTTCTTTAGAACCGTTAGTAGCTTGGCGATGACGTCACGGAGCTGGTTCCGTCGGTGTCTCCATGGGCGCCGCCATCTTGGATTTTGCTTCTGTGCATGCGCAGAAGCAATTTATTGTTGCGTACGTGTGAAGCACTCGCATGCACGGCGCGACCCTGAGCGAACCGGCAGCAAAAGGATCCAGAACCGACCCCTGATATATATTACATCTCACTAGCTTTCTTTAATTGTGTATTGCTTTTGTACCAAGTGCTTGGTACAGTGGCTGAAGTTCCAGATGCAAGTCACTTTCAAGGAGCTGTTGGCCAAATATAGAATTTTTCTGGCTTTAAAATAACATTCAATCAGCACCACTGCACGCCAATAATTCCTACTGCAGTACTTAATGTCACTTATTTTTACTTTGTCTGAAAACATCCCTCAGGATTTTGACTTACAATAATTCTGTTGTAGAATTTTCTATTGCTTAAAGCTGTATAGTTAGCATCTGATTAGTTGATATTGACATTTCGTAGCCTTTGTGATTTTGCCAGCTATTTGAGCATGTTAATACATCTGATTTTGTCTATATTTTTTCTGTTTACTACCATAAAAGATTATTCATCCCAAGAGAACCAAAGATTTAGCTTTCCCTAGGTGGCTGGATGGAGTCACTGAAGCAGTAGGCGTGAGCTTAAATGAACTCCGGGGGATGGTAGAGGACAGAAAGGCCTGGAGGAACGTTGTCTATGGGGTTGCGATGAGTCGGACACGACTTTGCAACTAACAACAACAAATTAGTTTTGTTTCCAAATTTGTGATTTATGAAGCATAATAACATTTTTTTAGTGGTAACTGTAAGAGAAATTGGTATAGACATCACAACTAATACTTTATCTTTCTCTCTGACAATGAAGCATTTTAATAACAATAAAATCATTAAAAGACAATTTAATTATAGCATTTTACCTCTGTGGCTAATCATATTCACCTGGGAAACAATAGTCTTCTTGGTGCTTTCTGGAAAATGATAGTTAATAGTTAATAGTTTGGTGCTTTCTGGAAAATGATAGTTAGAATAATATTTTCTGTGTGCATCTTCAAGTCAGTTTTGATTCCAGGTGACTCATTATTTCTTGGCAATCCCATTTTCAGAAGTGATTTGCATTGCTTTTGCCCTAGGGCTGAGAGAGCATACTGACCCAGTCATTCACTTGGCTTTTGTGCCTATGACAGGATTAGAACTCACTCTCTATTTTCTAGCCTGTGGTTTTAACTACTACAGTAAAAAATGGCTCTCTTAAACCTTAATTGGTAATACACATTTCCTCCACAAATTTGAAGAATTCATCTTTAAAATGATGTAGGCTAGTAGCCTTAAAATTTGCATTGCAAGCCAATAATTTGCCCTCCATTTCATCCTGGACATAAATTGTTTCAACTTCTACCCTCAAAATGACGCTATAGGGCACTGCACAACAGAACAACTAGATACAAGGACAGTTTCTCCCCGAATGCCATCACTCTGCTAAACAACTAATTCCCACAACACTGTCAAATTATTTACTAAGACTTTATTACTATTATTCTTCTCATCCTTCCTAGTACCTATGTTTTCCCACTTATGACTATAACCATGTTACTTGTATCTTTACAATTTATATTGTTTTATTTGTTTCCTAGTATGATTTGATTGCTTATTAGTAACCTATGACTATCACTAAGTGTTGTATCTTATGATTCTTGATGAATGTATTTTATATTTCTTCATGTACACTGAGAGCATATGCACCAAAGACAACTTCCTTGTGTGTCCAATCACACTTGGCCAATAAAGAATTCTATTCTATTCTATCCTACAACCTGGAAAGGAGGACAGCAGTTAGTAAATGGAAAGACACTATCAAATCATTAATCTTAAATCCCAATAAATGTACATACATTAATCACAGTCATAAAACCAAAGTTAGACCTAGAGGATGTAGTCCATTCCAATAGGACTGCATTTTTTCCTTTTGTTTTTAGAAAAAAGCAATCAGTAGTATGTTTTTAACATAAAATTTCTAAAGGTTGCTGCCTATTTGGTTACAATGTACACCTTTGCACATGCACTTTCCAGTTTACATTGCCAAAAGCAGTTGTGTCTCAACCTTAGCAATTTAAAGATGTGTGGACTTCAACTCACAGAAGTCCCCAGCCAGCATCACTGACAAAGGAATTCTGGGAGTTGAAGTCCACACATCTTAAAAGTTGAAAAGTTGAGACACGCTGGACAAGACAATTAGTTCAACAGTCCTACGGCTTTATCAATTAAGCCTTGCCCTGATAAAGAGGCAACCGGATGCCAAAGAAACTCAACAAAACACAAGCGAGCTTACATCCCATTTCCTCTTCGCCTTTATGCCTTTATGACGTTAATAAAAGTTTCAATTTTTCTTTACCTCCTTTCGCGCACGCGCGCATTTAGACTGGCCGAAGGGCGGAGAGTTTACCTCCCTTCGCGCGCGCATTCCTTGGTAGCACGCATGCGTAAAATGGTGGTCTTGCGAGAGCGAGGTTAGGAAAAGCGAGGCGGGGCCAAAGTAGTATAAAAAGGCCACGTGCGCCGGCGTTCCCTTCTGTTTCAAATGGCGGCCAGCTGCAGGTGGGTGTTTGCGGCGGGGACGGCGGGTTGGGGGGATTTAAGGATTATTTGTATCATTTTTATTTGCTGCTGTGATACTTTCAGCAATGATTCTTTTTTTTTAACAAGGAGAAAGCGAAAGCCGGACCTGTTGATTGTTTTAAAAAGTCGGGGAGGGGAAAAAGGGATTCCTTAGCAAAGGAGGATTGGAATGAGAAATAGGACTATGATATGGGCGGGGAAATACGACCCTTATAGAAAAGGCCTTGAAGGATCTATGGAATGGGATGAATAGAGCTGGAAGGGACCTTGGAGGTCTTCTAGTCCAACCCCCTGCTCAAGCAGAAGACCCTATATACCATTTCAGAAAAGTGACTGCCCACAGTCCCTTCTTAAAAACTTTCAGTGATGAAGCACCTACAACTTCTAAAGGCAAATGGTTAATTGTCCTCACCTATTAGGAAGTTTCTCCTTAATTCCAGGTTGCTTCTCTCCTTGGTTAGTTTCCATCCATTGTTTTTTGCCCTGCCCTCTGGTGCTTTGGAACATAGATTGACCCCCTCCTTTTTGTGGCAGCCTCTCAAATACTGGAATACTGCTATCATGTCCCGTCCCCCCCAGTCCTTCTTTTCTCTAGAGTAGTCAAACTCTCCAACCGTTATTCATTTGTTTTAGTCTCCAGGTCTTTAATCATCTTAACTGCTCTTCTCTGCACTTTTTCCAGTCTCAACATTTTTTTTTTTTGTAATGTGACCAAAACTAGATGCAATATTCCAGGTGTGGCCTTACCAAAGCTTTATATAAAGCGGTGCTTAATACTTAATGTGATTTTGATCCTGTGCCTCTGCTTATACAAACAAGGATTGTATTAGCTTTTTTGGCTGCTGACACAGACTGCTGGCTCATTTTTAAGGGATCGTCCACTAGGACTCCCAAGATTCCTTTCAGAGTTACTGTTTTGAGCCAAGTTTTACCTAATCTGTACTTGTACCTTTGGTTTAATTGAATTAAGCATCTTTTTCTTTTCCTTTGGTAGGTGGGATAGGAGTATTATTATATATAGATGTGAAGAACGTGGCAACAGGATTCTTCCAATGATGTTAGCACTGGGCACAGACTAGTATGATGATAACAGTGCCCCCCTTGCCTTTGACATCTTGGGGGACTGAGGAACAGAATCCTGGCCTGCCTGTTAAAATTTGTGATTGAGGAAGAAGCTCTTGGGAATGCTTGATTTCTGGTAGTGACTGCCATGTTAGGGAAACACCGGTACAGATAGTCCTCAACAATTTGTTTAGTGACTGTTCAAAGTTACAACAGCACTGAAAAAGTGACTTATGACTGTTGTTCATGCTTACGACCGTTGCAGCATCCCCATGGTCAAAGGATCAGAATTCAGACACGTGGCAACTGACTCTCATGACAGTTGCAATGTTCCCATGGTCATGTGATCCCCTTTTGCAACCTTATGACAAGCAAAGTCAGTGGGGATCAGTGATTCACTTAACTAACTATGGCAAGGAAGGTCATAAAATGAGGCAAAAGTCAAATGTTTCACTTAGCAACAGAAATGTTGGGCTCAATTTGGGTCATAAGTTGAGGATTACCTGTATTTGCCATAATAGCTAAGCTAACTAAAGAATAGGTTTCTCCCACTATGTCATCATGGCTGGCTGAGGAATTCTACAGTTGAAGTTCACACACTTTGAAAGTTACTAAGGTTGAGAAACACTGCTCTAGATGCACACATAACCATTTAATGAATAAACCTAGGTGGTATGAAAAAGGCCAAGCAACACAGGAAAAAATGCTGCCTTGTCCCCCAAATAATTTAATTGTGAGCATCAAGAAAGCCAGTTTGGTCTATAGGTTAAGGCACCAGAAAGCGGGAGACTTGAGTTCAAGTCTTAGCCATGAAAGCCAGCTGGGTGAGTTTGGGCCAGTCACTCTTAGCTTTTGTTGGGTTATTTGTAAAATAAAAGTGGGATATAAATAAAAATTTGGTGGATGCAATGAGGGGAGCATGTTAGAAAGGTTTTTTTGGGGGGGGAGGGGGCCTTAATATAACTCTGAAAGTGACCTACTTATTTCCTCCCCCCCCCCAAAAAATCTGTGTCTCCTTTAGATTTTGCAGATGTGATTATACCAGATCCTGGAAACAGGAAATTACTAGCAAACCACAGGCCGATCCAGATAGATGTTTCTGCAAATGGAAGACATGAGGCCATTCTACATGTGGAATGGTTTAAGGTAGGTAGGACCAGCAAGACTTGGGTTTGTGTTACGCTATTGTTGCACAAAAAGAACTGATAGAAGTTTAAAAGCCTTTGATCTTCCCTCCTTTTAACAGCTTTCTGATCTGAAGTCATCTCTACTAATAAATACGATGTTTCCTTAAAGGAAATAAAATGCTAACAGGCAGCCCTGGAATCAACATTTAAAAAGCATGGCAGTGTTAATACTTATGCCCATGCTCTTACACCTCTGCCTAGCCAGGAAGATCTTAGCTAATAAAGAAAATAACCGAATATTTCCTCTAACCATAAAATCTATACTTCCTGCTTCCTCATGGTCATAAAAGTATTTCACTCGCACCAAAGGCTAAAAATTTGTATATAAAGCTTGCTGATGTGCCAATGTGTGGTCAGCCACCCCAGAAACATGTTGCTGTCTCTCCACTAGAGGGACTAATGGAAGCCTCAGATCAGAAGGAAGTTGCCTGTCCAGGCGGGAAACACATGCACCAATTATGCAGGAAATGGACTTTGTTCAGAGATGAAGCGGGGAAAACCAATTTGGCTAAATAAAGATACTTAAAAATAAAGAAAAAATATAGTAACACTGATCTTTCTCCTGTTCTATGCAATCACTGGGCAATTAATACGTTTGTTGAGATCTTTGCCTTTCCTAATTTAAGATTTACAGTGAGAATCACCAGGGTGTGTAAACCTGAGTTCTGTTTTCCGTTCCTTTCCTCTTTTCCTTGTGTATGTGTGTCGAAGTCTTCATGTGCCCTCAGTGCAACTGTTAAAATGGCTATAAACCCTAGAGAAAACAATTTTTAAATCCTGTTAGGAAAATGTTAAAAAAAAAAAGCCATATATATATATAGAGAGAGGGGGGGGGAACAGGGAGAGAATAGGGAACACAGTTCTCTTCACCCCGTTTTGCTGGCCAGGCAAGCCAGGGTGAAGTTATATATATCTTCACCCTGGCTTGCCTCTTCACCCTGGCTTGCCTGGCCAGCAAAACGGGGTGAAGAGAACCGAGTTCCTTATTCTCTCCCTGTCCTTTTAACAACAGTCCAAGTCTCTCAGGCGGGAATATTCTAAACTCATTTAAAAGTAAAGCTGTTTTTTTTTTTAATTGTATGTATGTTTTAGCTAAGTGTGTTGTGGGTGGATTTTGCTTGTCTGTAAACCAGGAAATATGCCTATCCACAAATGCCTACTTATTTCTGTTCTCAAGTCTGTTTGCCTGTGCACGTGCCTTTTCCTATTAGCTCATTTCAGTTTACAAGCAGGGAAATAACCACTCTTTTCCCAATAATATCTTTAAGCCTTGGACTTTCCAAATTCTGCCTACAAACTATTCACCCCACGCCATCCCACTTCTCCATCTCGCTTCCCAAGTCTCCATTCCTCATTTCCTACCCATTTGCTCTATAGATTCCTATTGAGTTAAATGATAATAGAATCTGAATGATTCCCCCCACTGCAGCTAAAGGAACAACTTGCATTTGAAAGAAAGAAAGAAAGCCAGTTGTAAATGGTATTTGCAATGCAAAGAGTAAACTCTTTCAAATAGTTTCCTTTTTATCTACATGCTCTAGGAGGGAAGACAGTTTGGGCAGTTTCAGTTACTGTATAAGTCATTTTTCCTGAAAGGTGTTGAGCCTAATAAATTTGGTCTCAAAGAGTCTCTTGTGTGCTAAGCGATTGGGAGTAGAGGGCTGAGGCATTCTTTTCAGTGTGCATTATCCTGTGCTTGTTCATTTTCACCTGCAGATTATCCCAGAACTGAAGTGAGGATTCAAAAAGGTTGGGGAAGTGGGGAAAGGGCTGCAGATATGATCCCCCCTTCTTTTTTTTCCCAGCCTCCCTGTATGTTGAGTTCGGGAATATATCATATCCTCCTGATATTCTCTGTGTTTGTAAGCAATTTAATTCCCCCTCCTAATGTATGCTTCATTTTTAAGTATATATGCTTTGTCATTGTAGTTTCTGGATACCAAATAAACAAGAGACCTCCTTTCCAAAATGCAGCCTGCCTCAGACTTAATTATCTGCCTGCGTTCTTCACCTGGCTTGGAATAAGAAATAAACCAGATTTAACCTCCAACAGAACCTTACAAAGGGAAGAATTGCCAGTACAGAGAGGGAGATTATCTGCGCTTTGCCTCCTGGAATGGACTGGCCTGTTGGTTCCTCCTTTTCCTGTTACGCCTTCTCCAGATGTCTTTTGCTTTTGAGAGACTGAAGATCTCATAGTGGAAGGTGAGGATATAATATTAAAAAGCAGAAGGGAAGGACTCCATGTTAGAACCATCTTCAGAGATTTCCCCCCCCCCCCACCCCCATGCCGTTTCCCTCCTGCCTCTTTTCCCTTCCCATAGATTAGAATGCTTTTATACAGTTGGTCCTCAACTTACAACCTTTCGTTTAGTGGCTTCAGTGTTACAACGGCACTGAAAAAAGTGACAAAACGACCATTTTTCACACAACTCTTGCAGCATCCCCATGGTCACGTGATCAAAATTTGGACGCTTGGCAACTGACTCATGACGGTTGCAGTGTCCTGGGATCATGCAATCACCTTTTGAGACCTGACAAGCAAAGTGGGGAGCCAGGTTCTCTTAACAACTGTGTAACTGATTTAACTGCTGCAGTGACTCACTTAACTGTGGCAAGAAGGCAAAACTCACTTAATGATTGTCTTGCTTAGCAATTGAGGTTTTGCTCGGTTGTGGTAAATCAAGGACTACCTGTAATCACTTATGTAAAGCTTTAGGTGCTGAGTATTGTAACCATTCATTTTGTTTAATGGGCAAAAAATGTCAGTTACTCTTGAAAGATGGGTAAATGGAAACGAAGCCCAACACTGAACAACTGCCTTGTTGCTTTGAAACCGTGCTTCTATTACACTCGGAGCATGGTATTGTTCGAGAATGGAATTTAAGCAAAGCACATTTTAAAGATTTTATTAAGAAAATTTATACAGCCACCCAACTCGGTGGGGTTACAAGGATAAAATCCCAATTCAAAAGCAATTCAGCGCCGCCATGACAATAATTAGACCAGCCACTTGATGGGCTCCATGTCACTCTGGCGTCCCCAGTCTCATTGGCAGAACCATGTCTTCAGGGCCTTGGGAAAGAGTGCCAAAATGGGGGGCAATCTTATCTCTGAAGGGATGATGTTCCACAGGGAGGGAGCCACCACAGAGAAAGCCCCAGTAGATTTCTAACTTGGATATCTTTTATTTTTCATAGGTGAAGGTGAAATGTTACACAGTTGCTGGCAGGCTTAATGTGAGCCAGGCTCTTCTGGAATGTATGCAGTGTAGCCTACTAGGACCCTTAAAAGGCTGCTGGTAAGTAATTATGTACTGCGAAGGTGATTAGTAATTTTCACTGGTCTATCCCAGTTTGGTGCCTATCGAATGTATGGGAATTGAAGCCCAACTAATCTCGTGATACTTGATTGGGGATGGCTTTCCAAACTTTTAGGTGTTGCGATGCTAATGTATTTTGTGTTACTTGTTTCATTCAGACAGGACCAAATTGCCTGTACACATTTTAACGAGAGCATCGAAGAAGCCTATGTGGAGGACCTTCTTCCCCAAGAAGAAATGCAACTCAGAAATTTTCCTGGATCCAATGTTTGGGATGGGAGGGATTTGGCATTGTTTATCCATTATGTCCCTTATTCTGCTTTTCATGCAGAAGTGAGAGGCTTGCTTATCAGATCCTGATTAGAAAGCAGTGGGAGGTTTACTTACTTACTCTCTTACTCAATAAACATTTCATTAATTGGTGAATAACTTTGCTATGTCTGTTGAAGCTGCAAAGGGTAATGCCACTAAACAACTGCAAAATACTTGTGATAACTTTGGACTCCAGCAGCAGCCTTATACGCACTCACATCTGAGTAAAAACTAGCTGGTAATGCTCTGCTGCAAAGTATGCCTTCTTAAAAGGGGTTACTTTCTAACCCCTCTCCTTTTCTGACTCCTGCTCTTAGTAGCAGGGAAAGGCTCTTAGTAGCAGGGAAAGGGTAGCCTTTGAAGAGCTGTGCGGCTTACTTAAAATACCATATGATGCAATGGGTTGTGAACCTCTGCTGTAGATGCCACTTAGAACTGGGTCAAGCAGTCTTAAGCAGCCAAGTTCAGTGGCTGGGAAAGGAACAGCAAAAATTACTCTGCAGAGTGGGGGAGAATCTTTGACTTGCAGCAAAATGTAGCAGTTACATTTTTGGAAGGTGATCTTGGCCCACTAAATGTATTATCAGAAAATCTCCAAGCAATGCTCTTTTCAAGGACACCGCCTTTCCATACAATTGGGTGTCTGCAACCTTTTCGGTTCACTGTATTCATGGATTTGTGTCCCCTTGAGAGATGCCGGGCGAGACAATATAGCCATCTCTTGGGAGTTCATGGCACCTGCAAGTATTGGTTACAAATGAAATACTAAAGTACATTTATTTTTCATGAAGCTTGTCTGCAAACAAGCTTATTGACATTAAACAAAAGGGGTAGTTATTCCTACTGGCAAGACTAAATGTATGAATGAAGTATCCACAATGATGTGCCTCTGTAATGGGAAAATAGCAGCTGCCTTTGGTACAGTGATGTCAAAGTAGCTATACTATACCACTGCGTGACAGTGGGTAACCCTGCCATTGAACTGTTCTGTTACCCTTTGCTTTCTAAACTTGCCTTATGTCAGGTAGACCCCAAGAACTTGATCTTTGAAATGGGTTGGGGGGGGTTTCCTCCCTAGGATGCCTCCTTTATTGATGGGAAACTGGTTCCTTGAGTAGGTGAGTGAACCTGGGTTACCTTGCAGCATTGGTTGTAGTGCAACACTTAACTGGGTTTTGCACAATAGCTTAACAAGCTATAAAGTATGTTCTGTGAATCTTGTAACCCGGTCAGTACTAAAATGGGCAGTTTTAACCCCAAAACTACTAAATAAAAATTTCCTTCTACTGTAGTATGTTGTGTAAAGTCAAAAATCCAGCTTTCCTGCTGGGTGGTGAGAAACTACCAAAGGCATGAAAATGCAGGGTCTTTTGGCCAAGGACACCCTTCCCAAACTACTGAGTGCAGCATTTAGTGGGAACAGGAATGACATAATGAAGCTGTCCCTGTGCAGAGCTTATGGAATATTGGGTGAGAGGAGAAATGAGGGGACAATATTCCTTTATCAAACTGATGCAGTGTATTTAAATGAACCTTAATTGGGCTGGATACCCAAACCTGCTAAAAGGGAAGCATCTATTAGGAATTTTGAGTGCAGGACATGTAGTTGATGAGAGCTAAAATCTAAAGGTTGTGCCATAGATTTAGCATAATGGCATTTCAGCTAAGCGCTTTGCATTCCTTTCCCTAGTAACATCCTGTCCTGAATTTCCTGCTGGCGTTGACCTCCAAGTAGTTGGTTAGGAACTGCCTGGCACAAAGTCTGTCAGCTCCCCTCCCCCCTTTGTCACATTCTCCCAATTAGAATGCTAGCTGAGTAAGGCGGGTGAGAAGTCCGAGATGGCTGCATTGCACCACATTTAAAAAAAAAATACAAAAAGGCAGTTTGCTTCTTGCTCCATGGGGGTTGGATGGTTGCCATTCAGCTTATCTTCATTATCACCTCCTCCAATACAAGACACCCATGCCAAGCAGTGCCACGCTCAGCACACCTACTGCTGCAGCCAGGGCTATCACTGCACGCCCTGCAAATAGAATATTGGATCAGGCTTGAAAGTTTCAATTAACTCGCTCTGTGCTAAGAGGAGGGGGAGGATCTCATTACCTGGACCGCTCTGAGGGTTTTGGCATTCGGCATCCCAGTCCTCTGGGATAGCTGTACGGGTGAGATGAATGAACAGTGGCAATGGGCAAGGTGTGGGGCAGCCAGGCAGAGGTAGGATATGGGGCCTCTGGTCACTCCTGTTGCGGTAGAACATGGCAACGCTGAAAGAGCTGAAATGTGAAAATTTAAAAAGTTTTAACATCGCTCTGGAGCCTGCTTTACCTCCTTACGTATCTGCCAAAAGATATATTTATTTGCTGCTGCTTTTCCCCTTGCACAATCCTTGAAAAGGTTAAGGTTCTGCCACCTCAGCCTCTCTCTATCGTGATGATACAGTCTGACTAATGCATCAGCAACTAAATTTGCTGACAGGTTGTTTGAAGGCAGCCAGCTCTGCTGCAAGGAAATGGTTTTGAAAGTGATGCAAAGTCTGGCTCGGAAGGGATATTGTAAGAAGGGAAGAGCAAAATGAAATGACAAAATGGGAATGAGCTTTGTCTAGAATCTAGTACCTTCTCGAGTTCAGGGCGTGCAAAAATTTCCATTTTAACATACTTCAGTGAACTACATAATAAAGGGAAGGCAAAAGTTAAATCATTTTTGTGTGTAGGATACTGCCCCAATTAAGCTCCTTTAAATGTCCTGTCTGGACATCTTTGCAAGCTGAAGATGCTTCTGGTTTGTCAAATTAACACCAGGTGATCTGCCCAATCTTAGATCCTATGGTTCAATATTCACAAGACTTTGTATGTGTTCAGCCTTTTAAGCTTCTAACAGGATCCCAAGAATTGTCCTGAATGTGGTGGAGAGCAATGAACCATGTCTGCTTCTTGGTGCTTGCAAGAGAGACCTGCCCACCCTTCTTCTGTTAAACTTACTTGTTGCTTTCTTGGTAAAATTCAAATCCATGACAAGCTGCATAGGGTGGTGGATGGCCATTGTAAACCCCGAGGGCTACCTGCAGAGCAATCAAGGTGCTGTCATGCTAAAGAAAACAAGCAGAAATAATAATAATAATTAGAATAGACCAGAATATCCCTTCTTCCCACACTTCTCATGTCCATGATTGCCTTCCTATCCTTATTTTTATTCTTGAATAAAACTTGGCATATCAAATTGTACTCTACCGTCGGGGCAGGATTTTGAAGCAAGAGTGCCAGAGCCCTATGGAAGGAAAGATGTTTTTAAAGTGAAGAAAGGTATTTTAAGTCCAGAGAAAGTTAAAAAAAAAAGTAAATGTTCTGCTTGTTATGTTCAATTTTGTCTCTCTCATTAGCAATTATAGCTATTTTCCTTTTTGTTTATTTATGTTATCTGCGCAACAGAATACCTTATGCCACCAGACTCGAAATTTTGGGCTTAGACAACTTAGAACTTTGCCGTCTTCGAGCCGACCTAAGCGTAGTACACAAAATTATCTGCTACAACGTCCTACCTGTCAATGACTACTTCAGCTTCAACCACAACAATACACGAGCACACAATAGATACAAACTTAAAGTAAATCGCTCCAAACTCGATTGCAGGAAATACGACCAGCAACAGAGTGGTCAATGCCTGGAATGCACTACCTGACTCTGTGGTTTCTTCCCAAACCCCCAAAACTTTAACCTTAGACTGTCTACTGTCGACCTCATCCCATTCCTAAGAGGTCTGTAAGGGGCGTGCATAAGCGCACCAGCGTGCCTACCGTCCCTGTCCTAATATTCCCTTTTATTCATATCCATTTCATGTATTCATAATCCTGTTTATATTTATATCTGTTATCTAATACACGCTTGACGAAATAAATAAATCATGGTGAGGTTGGTAGGCTTATAGATTTGAAATAAACCAAGGAATGGGTAAATATTCAATCACCAATATCAGGACGCATGACTGGATTTGATCCATCCTTGTTTGAATTCCTTTGCTTATTTTGAAATAAGATGTTCACTCAGCTGGGGCAGGTGGGAGGAAGGGAGGTAAGGCTCCATCTTTTTCTGGTAAGCCCTGAAATTTTGCCATAACAGCACCCCTATGAGGCAGCAGCTAGAATTCTCAAGATTATAGAAAAAACGATCAAATTCTGCCCAAAACCAATTCTGTGCTGCAGATAATGATAGCTGCAGAGAGGAGAAGATTGCTCTAAATTCTCTGGATTATCCCATTTTCCAAAGTGGATCTTTGCAATTGTAAGGAATGGGAGAACTTACAGCAGAATACATTATCATCTTAAGAGGCAGATCCTGGCACACCATTTTGGAAAAGTTGCTCAAAATAGCACCCAGCAGCAACCCTGCAGAGAGGAAAATATGCTGATAGATAATATACTGAAATGTATCTGACATTCAGAAAAGCACAAGACTGAAAAATACCGAGAAGAGAGGAGCTGCACAGTGTTGTATCAGAAAATATACTAAAGGAAGTTGAAGGGGTCCTGATCTCCCTACTGCACTGGCTTTGTTTTGGCATGTTAAACAGCAATTCCTGCCACATGGTGGCGCTATCAAGCTAACTTGGCTAGTTGCTGGACCCTGAAATGCAGAATTCCCAATGAGATTATGCTATGTTACTATTCCCTGCTAGTGAATAATAGCATCACTATGGCATCATTCAACCATAGATAGAAAACCTGTCCTCATTTGGCACAATTATGCTAGCATCATTCTACAGATTGCTAATGGGGAAATGTGGTAAGTTTACATGGCTAAGGGTCACTTTATAGGGTAGGTGGGTGGTATAGAAATTTAAATAAGACAGACAGAAAAGAAAAGAAAAGAAAAGAAAAGAAAAAGAAAGAAAGGAAAGAAAGAAAGAAAGAAAGAAAGAAAGAAAGAAAGAAAGAAAGAAAGAAAGAAAGAAAGAAAGAAAGAAAGAAAGAAGAAAGAAAAAAAACAGAAGGAAAGACTTCCAAGCTGCTACACACTTCGTGCTTTCAGTCATTTTCCATCAAATTGTCGTGTGTTTACTTTTTAACTTAGTATTACAGAATTTACCATACAGGTAGTCTTCAACGTACGACCACAATTGAGCCGAAAATTTATGTTGCTAAGTCAGACATTTGTTAAGTGAGTTTTGCCCCATTTTATGACCTTTCTTGCCACAGTTATTAAGTGAATAATTTCAACTGTTAAGTTAGTAACCCAGTTGTTAATTGAACCTGGCTTCCTCATTGACTTTGCTTGTCAGGAGGTCACAAAAGATGATCACATGACTCCAGGACACTGCAACCATCATAAATATGAGTCAGTTGCCAAGTGTCTGAATTTTGATCATCTGACCATGAGGATGCTATAACAGTTGTAAGCGTGAAAAAATGGTCATAAGTCACTTTTTTCAGTGATGTAACTTTGAACGGTCACTAAATGAACTGTTGTAAGTCAAGGACTACTATATATGTCTGCAGAGATTATCAGTCATCCAGGTCATAGTTGTCTCAAAGGTGGACAACTAGACTTCTTTTTTTCCCTTGAGGAAGAAGAAGAAAACGTTTTGCTTCTCATCCAATTCATTCATTCCATCTCCCTGCCATCAGAACTGATGAAGCTTCTTGGATGAGAAGCAAAACGTTTTCTTCTTCTTCCTCAAGGAAAAAAAAAACCCAGTCCAGTTGCCTTTTGAAGAAAAAAGAGCACATTTGAGACATTTACCATGTATTTCTAGGTCTTGATTCCAAACAGAGCAAATAATTCAAATTTAATTGTACCTCCAATGAATCGAGCTTTCTCCTGGGCAGCGTGCATTCCCACATGCGCTTCAATATTAAACACTTCTATCTCTGAGAGAGTTGCCAGAACTTGTGGTGTAGCCCAGCTAGGCAAAGTCATGTTATGGGTTTTCTGTGTGGAAAATGAAAAATAAAATCAAAGAGAAGTTTTCTAATGAAATGGTGATCTTGCTATCATATACAGGTAATTCTCAACTTACGATCACAATTGGGACCAAAATTTATAAGGCAGGGCTCTCCAAACTTGGCAACTTTAAGAGTTGCGGACTTCAAGTTCCAGAATTCCTCAGCCAGCCATCAGCTGAGCAATTCTGGGAGTTGAAGCCCACAAGTCTTAATGTTGCCAAATTTGGAGAGCCCTGTTCTAAGGGACTGATTCAGTGAGTTGCTCCCAATTTTAGAACCTTTTTTGCCATTTTGTTAAGTGAATCACTGCAGTTGTTGAGTGAATCACACGGCTGTTAAGCCAATCTGGCTGCCTCCATTGACTTTGCTCCATTGTAAGCCTTTTGGGAAGGTTGCAGATGGTGATCACGTGACCCTAGAGCATTGCAAACTTTGTAAGTATATGTCAATTGTCAAGCACCCAAATTTTGATCATGTGGCCAACCGTGGTGATGTTACAATGGTTGTAAGTGTAAAGAACAGTTGTAATTTTTTCAGTTCTAACTTTGAATGGTCGCTAAACAAATGGTTGTAAGTTGAGGACTATCTGTTCTGTAATGCAGTATCTTACCTGGCAGAAGAGTGTGTCATGCACCTTCCAGAGGCCTCTCAGGCTCAGCTGCTCAGATTTAAGCCCTGTATAATTAGCCATCTTTTCCATAAAGCCCTGCAAGAGAGGAAAACAGAAATAGTTGACTAAAATACTCAAGGTTCATTGTGCTCAATTATTTCCGTCTCAACTAACCCTGCAGTCTTATTTTCATTCATTGCAGATCTTCAGGGTGAATCTAAGCAGACATGAACTATTTAGGTCCAAGTAATTTAGGAGAAGTTATGATTGTTTTCCCAAACTTAGATCTACCTAGCAGAGGTTCTTCTCACTGTAGCAGTAACAGAGGTTAATTTCAGAAACCACTAAATCACGTCTGGGTCCTAGGATTGATTCACTTGATGGTTTTGTAGATTTTCATACAGCCTAATCAAAGTATAGGCTATTATCCTTATTTGAGATATTACAATTGTGCTATGAAGCACTTGAAATCTGAAAATGTTTTTTTCAACAAGAAAACTTTATACTGAGCCATTTCTCACTGAAGTAATCCTACTCAAGCCCTGTCCTGTATCCCATCTGGGCTAAGCCATGTGTAAATTAGTACTGATTATTTCTGAGGCAGTGATGGCTCAAAAGAAACTTTTCTCCCTTTAGATTAGAAAGCTTAACATTACATTGTCTCCTTTTATTGCCAAACTAAAACTTTTCCCTTGCAAATCAATCACTCATCTCTCTTCATCGAATAGATCCTGATAAAAAGAAGATGTTTTCTTTTGAATGGTTCTGTCTAGGATGACATTGGCAACTATTTCAAATAAAGCGAAATCTAAATATAATGAAAGAGTTGAGGAAGATGTATTTTTTTATTCCTAAATGCCTGTAAAATAACACACTATATCAGCCTGTATTATAACATGACTATGCAAATGATGCAAATTAGCATGTGTGTTTTTTATGATATTGCTTTTCCTAGATTTTTATTATTTCTATTTCATGCTGTTTTGTTGTTAGTTACCCAGAGACTCATTTACAAATAACTAACTCCATTTGTATTAATAGGTGTTAAAATGAATGGAAATGACATCTGCATAAAAATGTTGTTATAGGATGATGTAAAATGGATCCGTTTGTTTCAAAATTGATGAATGATATAATTTTTGTCATTCAAGGTCAAATGACCCAAATAATTGCAAATGGCATACAATTAATGTACAGTTATATTTAACTGTCTTGTTTGGAGTATTTCAGATGCCATAGACTTGTCTGTTATTTCAAGATACCCTTTGGTCTACTGTACAGGAGTCCATAAACTGAAGTTTCACTGTATTGCTATAGTTTTATATTTTGGCCACTGTTAATATGTTTTGCATTTGTTTTGTTATTACAAATGCTTTGGATTTTTATTTGTTCTTGTATTGCAGGCCACTATGGAACCATCCAGATAAAAGGTGAAATAAAAGCATTTTAATCAGTATTAAAGAACTTGTGGGTCCTTCACACACTACTGAACTACAAGTCCCAGGATTCCTTACTGTTCCCAGGCTATTAAATACTGCAGTGCAGCAATATCTGAAGTTATCTTGTCTTTTTCAAAAATCAAGTACCTAGAAGCGTAGTTCATACAACATGCAAAACTAGGCTAAAATGAACTTGGATAATTTGTTTCCCAATTTGTTTAGGGAATCCAAACATTATCCTAGCATATTGTAGGAAACGTATATTACATTAAGCATAATATAGTTTGGACATAACTATATGTTAAGTGAAATATTAATTATATTTTGTTAATCTATGCTTAATGGGTTGCAAGACTTCAACTAGACAGAAGATAACCTATTTGCTTTGTCTACCATGATTTAAAAAAAAAACAACCTAATTACAGTCAAAGTGTCTAGACTTAATATTGAAGTGGATGGCTGGGAGAATATGTTCTGGCTGGTGGAGACTTGAAGCATATTGTATAGGTATGCAGTAATTTATTTAGACCATGCTGGACAGGAAAATGGTTTATTGATTGACTGACTGACTGATTGATTTTTGAGATTATGTGAATGTATTCTGAAGATCTCTTCCAGACTTTGATTTTCAGCACTTGTTCATAAAATAGCACACTGACTTGACATTCAGATTCTCAAGGAAATCCAGAGACTACAACTGTGAGGGTAATCAAGGAAGAAAATCATAATAATTTTTAATGATTCCTTGGGGAAAAGCTGGGACAATTAAAATTGTATGGAAACATTATCACTTTCCATGAGCAAAAAAGGTTGGTGGCAGAATGGATATTCTATAAATTTACGTATCCTACAACTGGTAGAAGATTAAATTGGCTTTACCATTCAGCAACATCTTTTTCAATTTTGGATTGTGGGGAATCCAACTTCTAGAATTTGGATTTAAATTATTCTCCTTTTCTTAGCCCTATTCCACCATACCTTCCATTCTCTCAATTTAGCTTGATAGCTTGGCAAATTAATAGTCTCTTCCATCAATTGTTGATATCGTTGGCAGGTTCTGGTTGGTGGTTTTAAAAGCTGGGAACAGAAGTAGGGAATATAGAGAATTAGATAATTTGTCCCAGGCTGAAACTATTGGGTTTTACTCAGTGGTGGGTTTCACTTACCTTTGCTATCGGTTCGGGAATGGGAGTGCGTGGGCGCGCGCTTTGTGCGCGTGCAACGCTTCTGTGCATGCATAGAACCTTCTGCGCATGCGCAGAGTGTTTTTGATGATGTCCAGGTGGGTGGGCGGAGCCTCTCGCCGCCGCCACCGGTTCACCCGAACCGAGGCGAACCGGTAGCAACCCACTACTGGCTTCACTGTTAAAGAAATCAGGTGCTTTGACTAAATACAGGTAATCCTTGACTTACAACTATAATTGAGGCCCAATTTTGTGTTAAGTGAGACATTTGTTAAGTGACTTTTGCCCCCTTTTATGACCTTTCTTGCCATGATTGTTAAATGAATCACTACAGTTGTTAAGTTAGTAAGCCGGTTGTTAAGTGAATCTGTCTTCCCCATTGACTTTGCTTGTCAGAAGATCACAAATGGTGATCACATGATCTTGGGACACAGCAACGGTCATAAGTATAAACTAGTTGCTAAGCATCTGAATTTTGATCACATGATCATATGGATGATGCAAAGGTCGTACTTGTGAAAAAGGGTCATGAACAGTGGTGGGATTCAACCGGTTCGCACCGGTTCGGGAGAACTCTTCGTGGAGTTCTGCGAACCAGCTGAATAGTCAAGGCTGCCTGCCTGCCTGCCTGCCGATTTCAGTAGCCCACATACACCTCAGACGTTCCTGCTCGTTTGTAATTAACCAAAGGAAGGGAAAAAAGAAAAAGAAGAAATAACTACATAGCCATTTCCTCAGAAAATTCTATCCCCTTTAAAACTCAGGCTTAAAGTGCAAGAGAGGTTGTTTTTTTCCCCTTCTCTCTCCCTTCAGTTAATAGCTCCGGCCTGGGCAGACAGCCAAGAACCATTTAACAGGCGAATACTTAGTTGCGGTAACAAAAGCGCAGGAATGCAGTCAGCACAGAAACAATAGAAACATACAGATCATACAGATTAACAGAGTTGGAAGGGACCTTGTAGGTCATCTAGTCCAACCCAAGCCCAAGCAGGAGACCCTACACCATTTCTGACAAATGGCAGTCCAATCTCTTCTCGAAAGTCTCAAGTGATGAAGCTCCCACAACTTCCGAAGGCAAGCTGTTCCATTGGTTGATTGTTCTCACTGTCAGAAAGTTCCTCCTTATTTCTAGGTTGAATCTCTCCTTGTTCTTGACAGGATTAGGCCAGGGAAGAAGTTTTAAAAATGTTAATACAGAGCAGGAGTTTCTTGTCAGACTTATGTCTTTTTAAATACATGTTCCAATTAGCAGAATTGATTTTATTAATTTGGAATAGGGTTGCAATGCTGTTTCTATGTTTATGTATTTTGATCCTGCATTTTCAGCATTTATGAGTTAGTTTACAGTATGAGATTGTAAAGATTTCAAATTATCTTGTAACTGTGTTGCTTGTGTGTGATGGAGCACCCACAACTTCTGAACGCAAGCTATTCCATTGGTTGATTGGTCTCACTCTTAGGAAATGTCTTCTTAGTCCTAGGTTGCTTCTCTCTTTGGTTAGTTTCCATCCAGTGTTTATTGTCATGCCTTTTGGTGCTTCAAAAAATAGTTTGACCCCCTCATTTTTGTAGGAGCCCCTCAAATTTCCTGACAGAACAATTAATCAGTGGAACAAATTATCTCCAGAAGTTGTAATGCTCCAACACTGGAAGTTTTAAAGAAGGGATTGGATAACCATTTGTCTGAAGTGGTGTAGGGTTTCCTGCCTAAGCAGGGGGGTGGACTAGAAGACCTCCAAGGTCCCTTCCAACTCTGTTATTCTATTCTATTCTATTCTAAATATTGAAACAGTGCTATTTTATTGTGAGTTGGACTAAGGAGAAATTTCCTAAGGGTGAGACCAATCAAGTTGATCACGCCCACCCAGCCACACCCACCCAGCTGGTCATTAGGGCAGAGAACCGGTTGTTAAATTATTTGAATCCCACCACTGGTCATCAATCACTTTTTTCAGTGCCGTTGTAAATTTGAAAGGTCACTAAACAAACTGTCATAAGTTGAGCACTACTTCTACTACTAAATCTTTCACAGATTCGTTCATATTTTATTTCCAATACAAAGATTTGAATGGCAGATTTGCAATTGCCAAAATCAAATGCTTGCTTTGTGCCAGTTTTAAAACCTTATCAAGGTTTTACTGTTGTAGTAATTTTGTGCTAGCATTTGATTCAATAGCTATTAAAAAAACCACGCAGAGCTGAAGATAAATTAAGTAGGCTTAAGAGACAAGGTGAGAGTCTTCCCAAGTTCTGTGGAGCAGAATAAATACCTAGCTGGAATTGTACAAAAATGTGCTTATAGTAGGATAGCAATGAAAAGGTAGTAAAATAGCAAGAGGAGGATGAGATCACCTACAACATTGTTAAAGATGGATTTAGAGATGTAATTTCTCCTAGTTTTCCACTACAAAAAAAACACTTTCAACAAATATGTAGATGAAAACTTTGTTCCCATACATTTATAATTTACCTTCATAATCTGCAAGACTTCCAGGGAAGCATATACAATACAAATAAACAAAATTATAATATTAAAACTAGGATTACCATATTTAAGCATTCTAAAAGAGAAGATACACCTCTGAAGAATTTTTTTTTCATGTGATGCAAACCGCATAGATTTATTTATTTGTTCTTTTTATTGTTAGTCCTCTATTTAGTGTGCATTCTGTTTCTTCAAACCTAAAGTCATTAATAACTGGGTCTAAAATTATTTTTTAGCCAGCAAGCACTCTAAGGCCAAAAATGTGAAATACCGTATATGCAAATAATAAGTGAAAGCTAACTAGTGCAAAAGATGGTCTTATTTTATTTTTCATTCTTTTACTCCTGAGCAATACATGCAGAGGAACTGGTATATATATGTGTGTGTGTGTGTGTGTGTGTGTGTTTGTGTTACACAACCAGGCTCCACATCTTTTTATGTATGTTGCATATGGAGGAGCTTGATGACAATTGTCAACTTGGCTTTTTTTTATTCTCTGCAGATATTCCTGAATCCAAATAATGAGAAAGCTAACAGGTTGTGCCTCTATTGAAGCAGGTTTTTCCTAAATTCTAATTAAAATATATGTTGGAATAATGGCTGAGAGCTCGCTGCCACAGAAGCAGTGGATGAGAATCAAATCTCTCTGTGATCAGCATTTCTTTCATTATTATTTTTTTGAGGGGGAAAAAAACCTTTATTGCAGTGCTCTAACTCTCTTTTATGATAAGCCAGGTGTTTGCTTCCAGGTGGAACTAAATGTCTACATAACCCTGTGTTATGTACTGACAGTTACAACTCAACACCTGTTTTTGACTCTTGTAAAAAACTAATGACCCCTGGATACTTTAGGGCCAAGAAAAAACTAATGCACATAATTCCAGTTTATCCTTTTCCAGTTTATTTATTTATTGTTAGATTTATGTCCTGTCGTTCATATAGGAGACCCAACCAGCATATAATACATAGTGCTTTATCCTCATCCTCCTGCTTTTCTCCAAAAGAAAATTCTTATGAAGAAAGTTAGGGTAAGAGAGATTGACTGTCACTAGCAGGGCATATTCTAAAATAATATATTCTTTCCATATGTGGTGCTGACCAGATTCACCTCAACTGTCAAAAGTGTACTGAAAATGTTTGCAGGTAGTCCTCAACTTAAAACTATTTGTTTAATGGTCATTCAAAATGACAACGGCACTGAAAAAAGTGATTTATACCCAGTTCTCACATTTATGACCGTTGCAGCATCCCCACACTCACATGATCAAACTTCTGGTGCTTGGCAACTGGCATATATTTACGGTGGTTGCAGTATCCTGGGGTCCTTGGATTATCGTTTGCAACCTTCCTAGGAGCTTTTGACAAGCAAAGTCAATGAGGGAAACCAGATTCCCTTAACAACTGCAAGATTCACTTGCAGTGAACCGCAGAACTTAACAATCATGGCAAAAAACGTCATAAAATGGGGCATGACTCACTGCCTTGCTTAATGGAAATTTGGAGTTCAACTGTAATCATAAGTTGAGCATTTTATTTCTAGAGAACCTTTCAGTTAGCAAATCAAGGCTGTTACCCATTAACCAAAGTTTTGGATACATAAATTGTATTCCATATTATAATTATTTTTTAAACAATTATACCACAAATTTATGAAGTTACATATTTATACTTTTTGTTGTTGTAAATTCCTTTTCTACTGCATGTAGAATGTCATTTCCACATGTCATTTCACTGAACTGCTCCTTGCAATGTATCATGTGTAGCCATATAAACAGGAAGGAAAAACATTTAATGGACCACATACGGGTTGTGTTCACTTACTTTGTCATACTTAGTAGGCACAGTGTGGATGGGAACAGGTTTCCAAGGAATCTCTGGATGTGAATTTGGATAGAGTCCCATCAGGTTGGCTTGGGCACTCATGATGGTGCGGTCATAATCGGTGCTGCGGACATAGATCTGAAACAGTGGATAACCATGCAGTGAGTTACCTATATTGGCCACAAGGTGACCAAAACATCGACATTCTACATGTTAGTGTAGCCTTTCTTGGGGGACACAATTTCTTCCTCCACAGAACTAGGGGAATGGTAGGACCAAGCTTGCCTTCAATTTATAACCACAATTGGGACCGAAAATTTCATGGCTAAATGATGAAGTCATTAAGTGAGTTATGCCAGATTTTTATGACCCTTTTTGCTGTGGTTGTTAAGTAAATCACATGAATCTGGCTTTCCCCATTGATTTCATTTGTTGGACCTTCCCCTGGGAATGCATGACCCTGGGATGCTGCAACTTTCATAAATATATACTGGATGACAAGCACCCACATTTTGATCAAGTAACCACAGGGACACGGTGACAGCTGTAAATGCAAGAATTGGTCATAAGTCCATTTTTCCAGCCCCGTTGTAACTTTGAATAGTCTGTTAAATGAATGGTTGTAAGTCAAGGACTACATGTATTTGTGCCTTAATTGAAGAAATGACTATTGTTGGTTTATTATAACTGTAGGATATTAGCAGTATTCACATTTGTTATTAGTTAAATTCTTTGGTACAGAAGCTCAAGGCAGCGTACATCACTAGTGCTCCCTCCTATTTCTTTCTTCAATAACCCTGTGAAGTTGGTTGGGCTGACAGAGAGTGCCTGGCCCCAAATCGCCCACTTATCTTCCATGTCTGAACGGAGTGAACTACAAACGGAGTTTTCCCCATGTTAGTCTGACTTCTTAACCACTATAGGCAGTCCTTGACTTATCATCGGTCACTAAGAGACTGTTCAAAGTTACAACAGACTCACCAAAATCCATTTAGAACCCCGTTCCAAAGTACTGAGGTGGCGCAGTGGTTAGAGTGCAGTACTACAGGCTACTTCAGCTGACTGCTAGCTGCAGTTCGGCAGTTCAAATCTCACCGGCTCAAGCCTTCCATCCTTGCGAGGTGGGTAAAATGAGGACCCAGATTGTTGGGGGCAATATGCTAACTCTGTGAACCGCTTAGAGAGGGCTGTAAAGCACTGTAAAGCGGTATATAAGTCTAAGTGCTATTGCTATTGCTATTGCTACCGATGGACAGTCCCGCCCCCTCCATAGTCACATGACTGCATTTTGGGTGCTTGGCAACCAGCTGGCATTTATGCCCGTTTGCAGTGACTTGTGGTCATGTGATTAACGATGTTTTTGCTAGAAACCAGCGTTTACTTCTGGTTTCCAGAAAAAAACAGCCCATAGTGTTCACTTAACAACCGCCACATTCACTTAACGACAGCCATGTTCACTTAACAATTACTGCAAAAAAAGGTCATAAAATTGGCTTGGTTGTGTGATTACCTGCTTTACAATTGCCACAACTGCCAGGCTCAATTACAGTCGTAAGTGGGGGACTACCTGTACCCCACACTACTGTATGTGTATGTTGTATGCATTTAAACTACCCTTACTTGTATTACTTAATGGTACAGCATTTCTGAATACAAGCTAAGAACTATTAATAAGCCAATCTTCATTCTGCACTGATAAATGTAACTAAGCAAGGAAAGAGACCAATGCTGGCTACAGTATTTAGGTTTTATTTGAAAAGCAGAGGTAACGCAATCCCTTACAACTCATATGTATGTACTCACCCATATATAGTGCTTACTCTCTTCCATTAATTTGACCTTAATCTACATATTTAATAGAGGATTTTCTGCAAATACCATATTTTGACATCCTGTGGCAACTTGATGGAGTAAGGGAGAAACATTTGGGAGGTTTCCTCACTATTTTTAGAATGACTTTTCGAGAAATGTTGGTCTTAGATTAAGATGTTTTGGTTTTCACAGATCTAGCCAAAGACACCCACCCACAAACTAAAAAGTCTGAGCAAGATTGTGGTTAGGGCTTGGATTCATTGGTTGCTGCTGTTTATTTTTAATTATTATTTGTCTTCCTCTGTTTATGGTTCCATTCAGGTTTTTTTTGCTGCCTCGGGAATTCAGAGGAGCTGAATTATGTTGACCAATGTATTATTAAAGAAAGATTACTTCTTGTGGTTTGTAAGAAGGGCTCAAAAATCCAGCGTATCTCTCCCGGAGGAATTTCCCCAAAGCCTTCTGTTGCAAAATGCCCACCTAGAACAGGGAAAAAGCAAATATTAAAATATTACCCTCCGAAATAGGCTTGCTTTGGGGCTGCAGAGTAAGATATAAACCAAATAACAGCCTGAATATGCGCAAACTTGATTTCTTGGCTGACCTCTGGTCTGATACAAGACCTGGCATTACTCTGCTTCTTGGATTTGTCTGCAAGGAACTTAAGCTTCTGAAGTATTTGTTTGTTATTGCTTAGCTTTTGCATTCCTGTATTGTGGTAAGATTTATAGCTGCCTTCAAGAACTTTTATCTAGCTCCTGCACAGGCAACTGCTGGCAACAGGATACTTTATAAGGTTACTTCCAGGAAACTACTACTATTATTATTATCGTGGGTCAAAAAGTTGGCAAATGTTTAGATTGTATTGGGCATTTTTGTCCACTTATCGAGTCAAGGACCTGGGACAGGCAGATGTTATGTAGGACAGGCCGCAGCTGGCACCAAGCGAGGATTGTCATTTGACCCCTCTTCTGCATGCCAGCACAGGCTGCCATAACAATAATTAAAATTCACCCCTGAACGTACCTCACTCAGCTGCTGGAAACCATGTGGCCAAGCTGCTGCTTTGTGGGGATCTGTAGGATAAGTGCTGAGAGGAGATCGGTCACCATGGCGATAAACCTGAGAAAGGAAGAGTTGCAAGATTGGCAATTATAGACAACCAAGTAATTTTTCTTTGACTCTAGGGAGGGTTAACTACACAACTACCTTAAACCAGGATCAGTAAAGCACCATGACTGTTCATCCAACATAGGATGCCCAAATCAGTAAACTTGGTTATAGTTTAGGATGAATGGGCTTGTTTACACAACGTGCCAAGGCTAAAATCCCATTATATGCTGAACCATAAGTTATCCAACTTTTTAGCCTAACACAGCAACTTGTGCAAACCCACCTAGAAGATAAAGGAGAATATTAGTAGCTCAGGATTGAAATAAAGGATCCTTGGTACTCTCTGAGCTTGGTTCTTTTCTTGCAGACATTGCATTACCCAAATTAGGTAACATCATCAGTGCTAGTAGGGAGTGGGGTTTGCCCTCAATTCTAGTGGATTGCCCTGTCAATGTTGGTGAAAGTGGTCTTGGTGATTCTTTGGTTGGGCTGTTCACTGTTAGCTTGCTCGGTAATTCTTTGATTGGGGTATTGTTTACGTCTTGATTATTGGTGTGATGTTAATCTTGTGGTTAATCTATGCTCATCTGGGTGTTGATTGCTGCAGGGGAGGTGTTTTGGTCTTTTTGTTCCGTTTTTGGCTTGTTAATTGTCCCTTTTGCACAGTATGTAGATGTTTATGTCTATGTCTCTGTAGTAATCTGCAACTTCATCAAAATGGGCCTGACCACTCAACCCAATATAGCACAACCAACACAGGTCATAAAAAGGATAACACTGCCATACATCAAAAACATCTCAGAAACCACCAACAGACTATTACAACCATATGGCATTGGTGTAGTACACAAACCAACTAAAGCCCTCCAAAACATCCTAAGTAAACCAAAAGACCCAGCAGCCCAGAAGAAAAAATCAGGAGTCATCTACAATGTAATATGTAAGGACTGCAACAGCCACTATGTAGGACAAACAGGCAGAAGACTAGCTGAGTAAATCCATGAACATCAGCTAGCAGTCAGAAGACATGATGAAAACTCTTTAGTTTCACAACATATAGACCAGGGCTATCAAACTCATGGCCCGCGGGCCAGATGCGCCACGTGCTGGCCATGCTCGCACCCAGTTTAGCGAAAGGGATACGTCACGTGACGACGCGGGTTTGACACCCCAGATATAGACACTCTTAACCACAGTTTCAACTGGGAAACCGTGACCATCCTACACCAAATGAAGTCCAAATATGCTAGAGAATTTCTGGGAACCTGAGCATTCTGATAAATCAGCAATCAATAGACACATAGACCAGGGGTGGTATTCACTTACCTTCCTTACCGGTTTGCAAATATGAGCGCGCTACGCTCCCACGCGCCCCATCTGCACATGTGCAATTTCTTCCGTGCATGCGCACAGCCTCAAAAATCTGGATAAATGGGACGTGATTATATCCGGGCAGGTGGGTGGGGCCACCCGCAGTCAGCGCTACCAGTTCGCCCGAACCGGATAGAACGGGCTGAATACCACCTCTGACATAGACATAAATAACATCTACGTATTATGCAAAAGGGACAATTAACAATCCAAAACGGGAACAGAAAAGACCAAAACACCTCCCCAGCAGCAATCAACACCCAGATGAGCATAGATTAACCACAAGATTAACATCAGACCAACAATCAAGAAGTAAACAATACCCCAGGCAAGGAACTACCAAGCAAGCTAACAGTAAACAGCCCAACCAAAGAACATCAAGACACTCCCACCAATATTGACAGGGCAAGCCATGGTGATAAACCCAAAAGTGAACAAAAAGACCAAAACACCTTCTTACCAGCAATCAACACCCACATGAGCATAAATTAGAAATGGAGGACTGTGATATCTGGGCTCATCCATAATATTCAGAAATAAGATAATAAAGTATTTTGTGCCACAAGGCATGGACTTTAAAAAGAGGTAAGAACTCTCTTGACCCATAAATACAAAATAGTTCCTACTATAATTTATCTTTTTGTATTAAATCCATTTCTCTCTCTCATTTACACAGACACACACAGACACATTCTCCCCCCCCCCTTGGTTTTCTTTTCCATATTTTCTTTTTTCTGAGGTAGATAGCTATAATACTGCTGATGAGTCAAGATATACCGTAATCCCAAACCAAGATTGCTTCTACCATATCCTAAACTGGCATGGAAAGATAATACCCACTTGGCCTTATTGCCATGCACTTAAAAGCCCGATTGGGCTTATTATCAGGTGATGTCTTATTTTGGGGGGAACAGGGTAGTAGCAGACTCTTAAGAAGTAGGTTTTCTGGTAGCATTATAAAATAATATATATATATATACAGAAACATTCTTCTAGACTTCATTATAGATCATGTACATGATAGCATATTAGAACTTCTGTTGCTATAAAACCCATCCTTCTGAAGTATATTTCAGTTCTCTCTGTCACGCACAAGACTGATATTTTTGCTTGCTTTTTTTTCATGCAACTAGCTAGGACTAAGTGGAGACATGACAAAGTAATCATATATTGCATTTTTGTTGAACTATTAATGTTGGACAGGCACTAAACCCAATCAACATGGTGCCCTTTTACCAGATCAAACTCTATACAGTCCACAACTTAGATCTCCATCTTTTTTCACCTGAGAACTAATTAACCCATCCCAAGAACCAAACAGACAGTTATTTCCAATCCCTGGCTACAGGCTGGGCTAAAGAGAACATAGAACATAGAATCATAAGGCTGGAAGGAACTTCAGGGATCTTCTAGTCTAATCTCCCTGCTCAAAGCTCCCTGCTCAAAGCAGGAGCCTTATACCATCCCATCGTTTGTTCAGTCTATTTTTGAAAAAAAAAAAAACCCAGTGATAAGACCAGCCTTCTCTTCTAAAAGGATGTTCTCTAGAGCAGGGGTCTCCAACCTTGACAACTTTAAGACTTGTGGACTTCAACTCCCAGAGTTCCGCAGCTAGCAAAGCTCCAGCATAGCTGGCTGAGGAACTCTGGGAGTTGAAGTCCACAAGTCTTAAAGTTGCCAAGGTTGGAGACCCCTGCTGAAGAGCTGCTGCATTCTGCTCTTCTGACTCCAGCCAGCTTTCTCATTGGCTATCCTGACTGTGAGAAAATAATGGGTTTGAGCACTTAATGGGAGAAGGCTGGTCGAAACCATCTTATTTGGCCAGAGACCCTGGGATTCCTAGCTCTGCCATTGTCCCAGTCTGTGTACCAGTGTAACGAAGCGGAGTATTCTTCCTTGGGCAGCTGAGGGAAACAGCATCTCCAGGAGGAGAAGAATCCAAGCTGGGAACTTCATGGTCTTGAGCCCCTCGTAAAACACAGGAGAAGAGTGAGGGCTCCAATTATATAGCTCTAGCTTCAAGGAAACCGTGTAATTATCTTGTTTTTCCCCCCTGCTGACAGATTTAACAGGTGCCCCACCACAAAGCATGTGGAGGTGAGGTGATTGTTCTGTCTCAGTTATGGAGCTTTCCCCATCCATCTCACACTTGCTCATCATCTTTAAAATTATTTCTCTGTGGACAGGCGAGGCGGGGGAAGGATTATTCTCCACGATTACAAATCTCAGCCAAGACATTACGTCTTGCGTGCTCAAGCTGCAGATAAAGGTCAAGGCGTGTGGCAACTGGTAACTCTGCTTGTTTCAGGCTGAGCTCTTCCACCATTAGAAGTTGCATGACTGAGCCAAATTCAGAGGATGCATGTATGAAGATGCAACCAAAGTGCCTGATGGAATCCTGCTAATTTCCCAGAAAGTTTAGGCACAGATGCTTTTCAGAGAAAAGTTCAGAGGGAGGACTGAGCTTTGGTCAAGGAATGACAAACCTTTGGCTGGTTGGTTGGTTGGTTTGCATGTTCTGCTCTTGTCATGATTATATGACAGACAGAAATCCTGTGAGTAAAACTGCGTCTCTCCTGTACAACTATGGATACGAGGCAACGGTTCTCAGCTATTAATGAATCATTACAGGTAGTCCTCGACTTGTAACAGTTCATTTAGTGACTGTTAGAAGTTACAAAGGCCCTGAAAAAAAGTGACTTATGACCATTTTTTCACATTTACAACTGTTGTGGCATCCCTGTGGTCACACCATTTGGACGCTTGGCAACTGACTCATATTTATGATCCCCTTCTGTGACTTGCTGACAAGCAAATGGGGAAGCCAGATTTACTTAACAACCATTTTACCATCTTAACAACTATAGAGATTCACTTTACGACTGTGGCAAGAAAGGTTGTAAAATGGGGCAAAATTCACTTAACAACAGAAATTTGGGACTCAGTTGTGGTTGTAAGTCAAGGACTAACTGTACTTTGAAGAAAAATTCAAGGTAATCTAATCCCCCCTCCTGCTCAATGCAGGGTCTACTATAGTAGTATGTCTTAATCATGGCAAGTTTAAGATGTGTAGACTTGAACTCCCAGAATTCTTCCCTAGGTGCCAAGTTTACCAAGGCTGAGAAACACTTACTAGAGTATTTCTAACCAATGATTATCCAGTCTCTGTATGAAAACTTCTCACTACTTCATTTGACAAATTAGTCCAATTGGTTTTAAAACTACTTTTTGAATTAGGTGCCATCCAGATATACTGTATTATTGCTGGATCATGGGGGAATATATACAAACTCCAGAGAACACTAAATGCAAGGGAGCCACAGATAAATTGGTTTTCACTAACTTAATAGGTCAGTAGAATGAATAAATGCAAGCAGTTGGAATTATCATAGCTAAATATTTCCTTAACATTTGATTCCAGGGTCATCTTGATTTCCATTAGGTAAGATCAAATCTTTAAAGAGAGACTGTGGTGGAAAAATACAATTTAAATCTGCCTGAATCCAGTTTCTAGATTCATTTTAAATCTAAACCTGTTATGGTCATGATAAACCTTACTTTTTTTCCCCTATTCTTGAAACCAGATCCTAAAAAATAGCTATTGATTGGTTTCAGAGCAAAAGGCCAACAAATATTCTATCTGTCCAGCTCCCCATATGAGTGGGCAGGGCATGAGTTTTCTAGCACAGAATGATAAAAGTACAGATATTCCAAAATGAATTCATGTTTACTTAAACCTTATACAAATGAGCTGACCAGTTGGAAATGGTCCACCAGACACAGAATTCCACTTTAAAAGCAGAACTTCAAAATATACATTAACCATACTTTTTCACATTGATTTGGTTGAGAGATTTTAAAATGCTGGATTAATTTGCTTTTTTGGTTCACATTAAAATAATAGCAAGGCAAGAGTGCTGGATTTAAAATAATTGCCTTTGTGCTATTTCTGAAACTCTAATCTGAGTGGCAAAGCCCTGCAAACTTTACTGTACAAGTGACAACATATCTTTGTGCAGAGTGGCCAGTAGGGCACTTAGAAGATAAGAGGATAAGTATTAGACGGAGCAGCAGTTGGTATTATAATTGATGGGTAGCAAAACTTCTGGGAGAAATTGAACCACAATCCACTGTGAGATCAAAGGTGCTAAGGGTCAAAGCAAATCTTGGAATTAAGTCTGGCAAACTAATCATGGGGATATTCAATAGGGATCTATCCAGGTATATATAATGATACCCATCCATCATTAAAGGTGCCACTGATGTCTACATAAGGCACCTCATATTTCTGCATTTCTGTACAGGTAGTTCTTGACTTATGACCACAATTCAGCCCAAAATTTATGTTACTAAGTGATACGTTAAGCGAACTTTGCTCCACTTTACAACCTTTCAAAGCCACAGTTGTTAACTGAATCACTGCAGTTGTAAAGATACTAACAGGGTTGTTAAGTGAATCTGTCTTCCCCATTGACTTTGCTTGTCAGAAGGTCGCAAAAGGGGATCACATGACCCTGGGACACTGCAAGCATCATAAATATGAGCCAGTTGTCTAGTGTCCGAATTTTGATCACATGACCATGGAGATGCTGCAAGAGTCATAAGTGTGAAAACCGGTCAGTGCCATTATAACTTCGAATGGTCATGAAATGAACGATCATAAGTCAAGGACTGTCTGTATAGTAACTCTCAACATGGCTACTGCCCAAGAGTTCAGTGACCTAATGGAGCAAATGTTTGTATATCAGAGAGTGGTTGCTAGTACCAGGAAAGTGAAGCTGTTTTTTATTCAAATGACCTGTTCTGGTCAGATCTCTTTCAATCTCCAGCTTACTCTCCAAACAGCCTTTGCCCTCAGAACTAAAAACTAACTGACAACAATTTAGAGGCCAGCCATGGGAGCACTTGGAGTTTTTATTGTCACCTTCCTTTTCCTTGGAGTAGCAGGTGAGTACAAATACTTCAACTGCAGCTGGTGCTGTGGTCAGGTAAAGAGAAATGATTGTGTCAGGTAGGAGTTGTTGATGGACATAGTTGATAGCTCTCTAAATATTCCCTTGAAGCCAGAGATCGACAAACTTTCAATGATCAATTGGCATCACAATTTTTTTAGGGCAGACTAAGGTCCCCAAGTAGTAGTCACCATATCATATCTAAAGTTAGGGGGAAGTGTTGAGGGCGACGTGACTTTGGACAACGTGGCTCTTTTAGAGTTAATGTTATACTTTTCATGAAAATGAAACGCCAGGAAATTGTGCGGTCTGCGTTCATCCTTCAGCAGTCATGATCACAGTCATGATCAGAATTCTGGGGACCACATATGTGGAACATAACAGCAGCCTGGGGTCACAGTCCACCTACCCCGTAAAAAAAATCCTTAATCAAACCAACATGAAAATTATTGTAGTCTACTAATTAAGAATGTCCAGGATTAAATAAGACAGAGATTTAAATCTCCATTAAACCAGGAATGTCCCTTAGATGATCAAAATGAGACAAAAACATATGCAGAACAGTTGCAGGAATTGGGAATGGCCAGTCTAGAGAAAAGAAGGACTAAGGATGACATGATAGCAGTATTCCAGAATTTGAGGGGCTGCCACAAAGAAGAGGGGATCAACCTGTTTTCCAAAACACTAGAAGGCAAGACAAGAAACAATGGATGGAAACTAATCAAGGAGAGAAGAGAGAACCTAGAATTAAGGAGAAACTTCCTAACAGTGAAAACAATTAACCAATGGAACAGATTGCTTTCAGAAGTTGTGGGTGCTTCATCACTGGAGGTTTTTAAGAAGAGACAGCTACTTGTCTGAAATGGTATAGGGCAGTGATGGATAACCTTTTTGGTGCCGAGTGCCCAAAGCACGCACACGAATGCACGCGTGCGTGCCCCAACCCCCAAAATGCAATGTGAGTGCCCCCCTGCATGTGCCCCAGCCCCCCTGTGCATGCGCCCTCCCGCCCCCCATTTTGGCTTCCAGGTTGGTGCAGACGGCTTTCCAGGCCCAAAACGGGGTACGGGGGGGCTCGTGCGGCGCCCCCACACCCCATTTTGGCTTTCAGGTTGGTGCGGGCAGCAGAAATGGAGGAGAAAGGTAGGGCGCACTGGGGGGAAACCTGCGGAGATCGGGGAAGGCCCCACCCCCCATGCATGCACGGCAGAGACCCGAAGACCAGCTGGCTGGCGGGAGGCACACGCGCATGCACGGTGGAGCTGGGCTGGGGCGACAGCTGGCATGCACGCAGAGAGGGCTCCGCGTGCCACCTGTGGCACGCGTGCCATAGGTTCGCCATCACGGGTATAGGGTCTCCTGCTTGAGCAGGGGGTTGGACTAGAAGACCTCCAAGGTCCCTTCCAGCTCTATTGATTATCTCTATGACAATTGCCACTGCTGGTTATGTCTGATGGAAGTTGGAGTACAACAGCTGGAAAACCATATTTACCCCATCTTTATTAGACTAAAACAACATGTATATTTAAGAATATGTAACAAATACTTTCTTGGCATATAAACAGTGCTGCAATAATTTAAAGCTTTCGTCTGGATTTAATGATTTTATGCATTTGAATGAGGATAAATGTAGTTACTGAACTGGCAATCTAGTAGCTCCTAAAATTCATGGTTTTGTTTTATGCTAAGATTAATCAGAGTTATAATTTAAAAAAAAAATCAGCAGACCATTTGATTATCTAGCCATCAGCCAACCCTGACTAAGTATCTATTTATGTAATGTATAGGCACAGTGACAGAGAAATAGAGACAAAAATTAACAGATCCTTTAAATTTCTTTTTCTCCTCTTTGATACATGCATTTACACAACTGATGTGCATATAGTCATATATATATATATATATTAGCACTGTCCTGGCCTTAGAAAATTCTGTTCAAAATTGCATTGATATTTTTGATAATATTTCACTGTTTTCCTTTTATACAGTGTCAACAGACTTTTTTGATCTTTCTGACGCTCTTTCTCAAGATACCACAACAGCTTCCCCAAGAAAGCCAGAAAATCAGGGTAAGCAAAAAGTGAAAATAAAAATAAAAATTTGGATTCTATAAATTTTATAATTTATCTCTTAGATTCACTGAAAATAAGTAATGACATTTTTTTTTTCTAATAATGTTTGGAGATTTTTTTTTTTTAATCCAGCATTTTAGAAATTTCAGTTTTCATTTTTGTTAACAAATTAGACTTTTCTGAAGACAAGCTTGGCTATAAGCCATATATGTGTGAATTGTCAACCATAATTTCTAGCTGTATATTGATTAGAAATGAAGGGGGGATTCAATGTTAGTGCAAATGGGTAAAATCAGGTTCTATCGACCATGCTTTGAAAACAAAATAAAGTCATGAAAAGGACATTCTCTATGTACTCAAATACAATTCTTTATTGCTCATTTACGTATATCAGGAGTATCTTGGAAATATATATATATATTTTTTGAGGATGAGAAAGAATGTTTCCAGAATTTTTTTCCCCTGGCAAGATGACAGTAGCCTGTGACTTTTCCCCCCACAACAGTCTATAATACCAAGATGAAAAAAACTGAATTTTTGTTTATTAGGAAGCTATTAAAATATTCAGGAGGCCCTCAGCTGGACATTGACTGTGATAAGTTGAGAACAGTAGAGGATAGCTTTGACTTTCAAATGAGAATCTTTCCTTTGTTCCTTTCTTTCCAGAGTGTCCAAATGTTGCCCGAGACATTGTGTTATTGATTGATGGGTCTAGCAGCATTCGACATGCAGAGTTTCTTGCACAGAAGTTATTTGTTGCACTCTTCAGTAAAACTTTTCCTGAAAATACTCTGGTCAGTTGGAGGAATGGAGAACCCCATAAGGGGGATATTATTTTCAATATGGATTGCTCTTTGAAGCCAAGGGAATGGGAGGGAATGAAGTGATGGGAAAATATTTTGTTCTTCTGAGCCAGCGGTGGGTTGCTCCCGGTTCGGCCCGGTTCTTAGAACCGGTAGCGGCGGCGGCGGCGGAAGGCTCCGCCCACCTATCCGGGACGCTTCTGCGCATGCGCGTGTGTGCGCGCGCGAACTGGTAATAAAGGGTTTTAGAACCCACTACTGTTCTGAGCATGACTTTCATCAGACAGTTGAGACAGCTCATCATAGATTTGGGGAGGAGGGGAATACCTTTGTGAGGTAAGAAATGGTGCAAAGAAAAGAACTGCCTAAAAGGTTTACAATTTAGTTTGTAGAGAAAGAAAAAAAAGAAAGAAAGAAAGAAAGAGAGGGAGAGAGAGAGAGAGAGAGAGAGAGAGAGAGAGAGAGAGAGAGAGAGAGAGAGAGAGAAAGAAAAGAAGGGAGGAGAGAGAGAGGGAGATGGAATGGAATGGAATGGAATGGAATGGAATGGAATGGAATGGAATGGAATTCAGCAAGGTTTCTCTTCC
>QLTV01001468.1:904954-935423 GCA_003457575.1 Thermophis baileyi
GAAAAAAGAAAGAAAGAAAGAAAGAAAGAAAGAAAGAAAGAAAGAAAGAAAGAAAGAAAGAAAGAAAGAAAGAAGGAAAGAAAGAGGGAGGGAAGGAGGAAAGAAGGAGGGAGGGAGGGAGATGCTAACCAGCCATTAACTAGCATCAGCCTCTGGATTGTAAAAAACAAAATTATAAAGCAGATTTCCTTGTCCTTGTCTATGTTCATATAACATGCTATGCCATGTTTAATTGGCTAATTAGCATGCTGGCTGGGAATTCTGGTACTTGAAGTTCACATATCTTAAAGTTGGTCAGGTTGAGAAACACTGGTTTAACCATATACAGTACCTGAACAGGTGGGCTCACACCTTCAAGTGCTGGCTGGTGAGTGAGTAATTATTTTCTGATTCTTTATTGTTTCTTTTAAATTTAAAATTATTTTATCAGCCAGAAACAGCAAATGATGATTGGCTAATGGTTCTTGTGAGTTCTAAACTCACAAACAAACAGGACCATACTGAGAATGCCTGGATGTCAAAACAGGCCTTAAAATAGATCGCCAGAAATAAACTGGTCCCAGATACAGTATAGTTTGAATTGGATTTGTAAGAGTTGAGGGATGATCTAACAGACCATCCAAAGAGCATCAGCTTGGGAAAGTCTGATCTTGCCTGTTGTAGGAACAAAAGCTAATTAATAAATGTATATGAATTCTTCAGAAATTCCAGATAGCTGCTTCCACTTTCATCCTCCTTTTCCTCCCCTCCTCAGTTCTCCCTCCTGCAGTTCTCCAACAAAATTCAGGAGCATTTTGACTTCAGAACTTTCCAAAACCTAAACAACATCTTACCAGAAATCCGTCAGCTGCACGGCTCTTCCTACACAGCCACTGCTATCAAGAAAGCTGTGTAGGTCTCTGGGCAGCCTTTCCTTTTCCCCAACCCTGGCCTGGGCTCCTTCCTGCTTGGTTGGGTCTGGGGGTTCACATCCCCTATCATGGAGCCATTGCCATGGAAGAATCCTCAACCCTTGGAATGTCTTCTGCTGGACCAGGATATGGGTCTGGAAAAGGAAATGGGCAATGGCACTTCGGTCTCTCTCTCTCTCTCTCCCCCACCCTCTCCTATTTATTAGGGAACAGTTCACCCCACAGAAAGGCGCTCGCAGCAATGCCAAGAGGTTCCTGGTGATTGTGACCGATGGAGAGAAAACTGGGGATCCCTTGAACTATGCAGAGGTTGTCCAGGAGGCTGACAGAGCTGGAATCACGCGCTTCGCTGTTGGGGTGAGGTCCAGCTTATTTGCCTGTCTTGTCCTTTGTTTCCACATTTTGCTACCCCACCCTCAGGGAGCTTAGATCAGTGTTTCTCAACCTTGGCAACTTGAACATGGCATCTTTCCCAGAATCCCCCACCCATCTTCAAGTTGCCGAGGTTGAAAAACACTGGCATAGATGATAGAACTCAACCAGGATCATGGCGAAGGTCACCAGAGTCACCTCTTCAACTTACAGCCTGAAGTTTTGTTTTTTTCCATTCTGGTTGCTTTTATTGTTTTTACTTTGCTTTAATTGTTAGCTGCCCAGAATAATGTACAGTGCCTTGGTACCCAACTGCTTTGAAACTCATTGAATTTGGTACCCATTGTATTAGGTGAAAATTTTATCCAGTACTCATTGTTTGTTTGGTACTCAATGCACAAGCTAGAACTTGTCCATGTTGGCTGCCTTTAACTCACATTATTTCTTGTGGGAAAAATTGTTTGGTACTCAACATTTTTGGTACTCATTATGTCTCCCGGAACCAATGAGTATCGAGGTACCATTGTATAGGAAATAGGAAATCAATCAATCAGTGTAGCATTCATATACTGTACATAGACACCTATATCTATAAGTATCTAATTGCAATGAGGCCACTTTCCTCTCTAACTATTTCTACATTCATTCTTATTTTGTTGGAATTAATGGAGGTATTGTGGGATGTTGTTTGAACCCTCTGTGTAGTTGTTGTGTTTGGTCTGTGTGAGTGTGAACATGTACTTACTGCTTTGACTTTTATTTCATGAACTACTTTTATTGGATGGAGTTTTGTAATTACTAGGTTCTTCAGAATTGTACCACACCTTTGTAAACACACAGATTAATAACTATTATTATCACCTATTATCATCATTGCTACCAAAATAAAAATAGTCATTGGCTCCAACCCAGTGCTCTCTGTGAAAGTGTGTACTAGTCCAGGAAAAAATAAAATAAAATAAAATAAAAAAAATAAAAGAAAGATGTGGTTGGTAAAGAATATCCTGGGGGAGAGCTGGAAGGGATAGCACAAAGCTTTGTCACCAATTTGTCTTCTGCTATATAGGATGGATGTTTTATAACAAATTAGAGCAGCTGTTTTATCAATAAGCAATAACCAAATTTCCCCTCCCAACCACCACTGTCTTGTGAGCATGCCTATATCAAACTCTCAGACTTCCAAACGTACCCAGAAAGGCTAGCTGCCTGTAATTCAAGTAGTCACTGTTTAATGATTGCCTCATTTAATGACTGTTCCCAGTTACAACAGTGATGAAAAATAACTTTGTGATCAATCCTTGCATGTAAGACCTTTGCGGGTCAGTAGAGCAAAGGAAAGCTGAAGTGACCAGATAAGCACAATTGCGATTTCACTTAGCAACTGTTTCACTTAACAACTGAGTTGCCAGGCCCAATTGGGGTTGCTTAATGAGGGCTACCTGTATTTCAAAAGCTAGCCTGAAACACACAGATTTTCTAATTACCAAAGTTGCCAAAGTTTCAATGGGGCCAGCGTGAATAGGAATTTTTTCTTGTTGTCGGTAAGAGTCAGCAAACTGCTTGGTCTGCAGTTTGCAAGGGTGTTTGGAAACTGTGTTTTTCAAAAATCAGTCCAGCCTGCTGGTAACAGTTAATAATTAACCTGTTTAAAACCTAAGGAAGAGGAGTTGGTGTGTAATTATCAACATTTGTAAACTGAACATTCCTTTACAAGTTCTGTCAGAGCTGTTTTGGTGTTGCTTTCTGGCAGGTAATACACCAGCTTCCTGCAACTTGACTGAAATGCCTCTAGGCCAGTTTATCAAGCAGAGGCTGTGTTTTCTGGTTGTCCTCCTTGGTAAATCTTTGCCCCTTATTCTGTTTTTGCCTGTTGAGGATGCCATAACATTCTTCCCTGCAACAATCTTCACCTTCCTTTCCAGGTTTCCTGGATTAAAAGATAAATTTTAGAGCATGGTTGCATTGTGGCAGTGTTTCTCAAACTTGGCAACTTTAAGATAGGTAGACTTTGACTTCCAGAAATGGTGGGAGCCAACAATAGCAGAATAATGGAATTGGAAAGGACCTTGGAGGTCTTCTAGTCCAGCCCCCTGCTCAATCAGGAGACCCTACCATTTCAGACAAATGGCTGTCCAGTCTCTTCTTAAAGGCCTCCAGCGATGGAGTACCCACAACTTCTCAGATCTAAACCGTTCCACTAACCAACAACATGCATTCAGGTCTTTTACAGTTTGTAAAGAAAATATATTAAATGAAGGCAGCAATGTTTCTTATACCAGTAATTGTAGAGCACTAAGAATTTGGAGTAGATGAATTCTGGGTCATATGTATTCCTTGAAGCTCACTGTCCATCATCTAACAGGGCAGAGGGCCAAATAGGAGTGAAGCCTATTTTCTTCTTCATTTCTACAAATGTCCTTGGACAATCAGTACTCAATGGTCTTTCACTGACTTTCTTTTTCCTGGAAGGTTGGTCCAGTGGTTACAAGCAGACTGTTCCAGCGGGAGCTTCACGCCATGGCTTCCCGACCTGCCACGGAACATACCTTCCTCCTGAGACAGTTCTCAGATCTTATGGATATCCAACTGAAAGAGAAGATTTGTGCCAGTCACGGTAATAGGATTTGGGATCTTGGGGAATAGAGGAGTGTAGTACCCATTCATATACCCAGAAAGGGCTAAGGGCACTTGCAAATCTATGCAGGCATTACAGGTAGTCCTTGACATACAACCACAATTGAGCCCAAAATTTCTGTTGCTAAGTGAGACATTTGTTAAGTGAACTTTGCCTCAATTTGTAACCTTTGTTGCCAGAGTTGTTAAATGAATCATTGCAGTAGTTGGGTTAGTAACACGGTTGTTAAATGAATCTGGCTTCCCCACTAACTTTGCTTATCAGAAGGTCACAAAAAGGGATCACATGATACCAGGACACTGCAACCATCATAAATAGTCAGTTGCCAAGTATCTGAATCTTGATCACATGACTATGGGGATGCTGCAGCTGTCATAAGTGTGGAAAACAGTCATAAGTCAGTGCCATTTTAACTTCAAATGGTCACTAAATGAACTGTTGTAAGTTGAGGACTACTTGTATTGTGATGTTGCAGTGAAGACTGTTCCTAATTAGTAATTCAGCCACTTAACACAGCTTTCATCTGAAAATTCCATTCACATTCTCCTCATATAACTTTTTTGCAGCATTCTGTGGCCACCGCATAGATTTTTTTTTAAAACAAGGGCCATTTTTGGTCCTCTTATAAACCATGGAGTTCTCTCAGGTTAGCTGATATCTCCTTATTGTGTACTGACTGTGCCATTCTGGCTACTAAAGCATTGGCACTCATGACTGAATATCAAAGATTGTGGAAATTGTTTTATTTTAATTTCTGTCTGCACTTTAAGAGTAAAGAAGACCAGGTGAATGATTGGATTGATAATGATTTTATTTGCACAAGAATGAATTTGAGGAATTTAATTCCAGGTGATGTGATGATGGCCTCCATTTTGAAGCCAGGATAAATGGCTTCAAAATTGCATTAGATGAATAAATGGAGGCAAAACGTAGCAATATTTCTGAGAGGTAGCTGAAGTAACTTGCTATATTTCAAGGGAAGGCAAAATTGCCTTCCTGTCTGGCTTGAATGGTGTGTGCTCATGAATTTGAAGGAAAATGATGTCAGCAACTAGGCTGATATTGAAAAGCTTTGCAAAACAAAATTGATTCTTAGATAGACGTTTACTGCATAATACCAGGGTTGTATGTTAGATTGGGTACAGTAGTTGAAAATATATCTTGGGAGAAGGCTATGGCAAATTACTTCCAAACTACATGGACATGCCCAGGAGATCACTAGGAGTTGGGCTTAACCTGAAGGAAGCTTTACTATACCTTTTAAAACTGATCATGAGAAGTAAATCCCTGCCAAGTGAAGGAAGATAATTTTATTAAGCATCTCAAGATAAACCAGCAACCATAAAATTGTTATAAACATAAAAAAAAACAGCAACCAATTTTTCTCCTTAATAAAATTCTTGCCACTTAATTGAAGTAATGTGATGGGCAAAAATTCAGTCATAGATTATACATTTGTATACATTTGTCAGAAATAGAAATAGCTCTTATCAGTCACTATCTGCTTCTCCTTATTGGTTAAAATCCTAACAACCATAACCCCTTTCCCAAATGGCACCCATGTGGCCGAATCCTTAACTGCTACATATACCTCTGTGTATATGTCAATGTAGGGGGTTCTATATATAAAGGGTGGTGGTGAGGAAAGAATTATTGCAATTGATAAAGGATGGAATGGCAGATCGCTGTGAGAAAGTCTGCTTTGTGTCTTCTAGGTACTGTGGTTCCACAGGCCACATTAGCACCCCCAATTTCTTGCACCTCGTGCTCAGACCCCCGTGTGCTGCAGAAACTGGAGCAATTAGTACACAGCCTGGATCAAGTAAAATCCAAGCTGGACCAGCTAGCTGCCAAGGTTGGGAAATGTGGACATGGTTCCCACGGTTAACACAGTTTGCAGCAAGAAGAGAGTGATGCAGAGAAATGCAGGACAAGCTTAAAGAGTTGTATTTTTGGTTCAGTTTCAAGGAGCCAAATTTCTGAATTTAATCTAGATCCCAATATGATGCTGAAGACCCTTTGATGCCAATAAAACCATTAGCTCATCAGTCTTGTATCTGCTTTTTTTTTTAATATAGCAACAATATATTCCTGTTCTGTAGAAAGCTGACCTTAGAGATACTCACTACATATTATTTATTTATCATATGGCACATTCACATCACATTTCAATAAAAACACAAGAGATAAAAACACAAAATATGAAATATAAGGTCTAAAATACTACAAACGCATGTCTGGTTCACAGATATAATTTTTTCCTTCATTTGTCACAGCCAGGAAATCAACAAAGTCTCCATTATAGGCTCTATTTTGGCTTTCTATCACTTACCGTATTTTTCGGTCTATAAGACACACTCTCCACCCCAAAAGTGGGTGGAAATGTTTGTGCGTCTTATAGAGCTAATGTTGCTGAAGCCCCGCCCACCCACCGGCCCCCACCCTTTGGCCTCTGCCTCCCAGCAATTTGCCTCCTTGCAGCAAACAGCAAACAGCCTGGTCAGCTTCAGCACAGCCTGATTTAGCACGAGCAGCTGATTGGCGGTTGGATCAGCCTCCAGGAATACCGCCGATCAGCTGTTCCAAGCTGCGGGGATCGCCGCTGCTCATCACCGCCCATCACCTATCGCCGCCTCCACGTGCCCCGTTTTCGGCCAGTTCCCCCACGCCGCCTGGAACGGGCCGAAAACAGGATGTGTGGAGGCCGAAAATGGGACACACGGAGGCTGAAAATGGGGCGTGCAGAGGCCGAAAATGGGACACATGGAGGCAGTGATAGGCAGCGGCAGCGATGGGTGGCAACGGCGGTGGCGATCCCCGCAGCCTGGAACAGCTGATTGGCGGTATTCCAGGAGGCCGATCCAACCGCCAATCAGTTGCTCGTGCTAAATCAGGCTGTGCTGAAGGTGACCAGGCTGTTTGCTGCAAGTAGGCAAATTGCTGGAAGGCAGAGGCAGATTTTTTTTCTTGTTTTCCTCCCCAAAAGCTATAAAATACACTATATGTTGGATAATTTATTTTTCAGCCCCAGAGTTTGATGATGGTATTTTTACCCCACTTATGGAGGGCATCTGCACATCTATCATGGCCAGTGCGAATTCAGATCAGTGTGGTCCATATCGAATGAGGCTGGTTAAATCCAGATGGTTTTTCCAGGATGCAAGGCAAAATTTCACTACACAAATGATTACAAATAACATGTTTAAAAACATACCTTAAACCAAGGAATCACGACATTAAGAAGAAGACAAACCCTACCTTAATTTCTTGGGGCATAAAAGAGAGAGAGAAGGAAAAACGCTGGCAGGGTTTGACGACCTATGTGAAATCTTTGAGGTCGTCTAGACCAGGAAACAAACTACACAAATTTGATGGAAACTGTATGTATTGATACAGGCTACAGTAAAAGAATCTTAATGGGTTGACTGTGCTTTACTTCTCTTCTTCTTGTACCCCACAGAACTAGAGCAAAGCCAGCCTAGGTTTGATCCTAACCTTTTCTTTGTTTCTCGGCTTTACAACATGATTTTGTAACCGTCTCTGCACAGTTTCTCCAAAGTCATCTGTGTGGCTCTGCACAGCCTCATCAATGCTCTATGAGCTGTGAGGGCTTTCTTCACCAAGTCTCTCAGCAGGAATACGTAGCAGCAGGTAGCCCTCCATAAACTCCAGAAGCCTTAGATAGCATGACTAAGAGTAAGAGATGATGGAAGCCGCAGTTTAGCATAATCTCAGAAACCACATATTGCCCAGTCTGATTTGCAACATCATTTTAATTCAATTCTTGAAGTACAACGAGCAAAAAATATGCAAATAGATAATCCTGCAGGCAATTTTACTCAGAAGTAATCTCCCTTGGATTTAAGGGAGGTTTGTTTCCATATATCAGATGATTATATCTAAAAAGCATACCATATACAATAATACAGAGAAAATATAAGTACCGGTAGGTTTTTCTCTCTCGTAATATAAGAATTCAAAATTACTCAATGAAGTGGGCTGACACCATACAAGTAATCCTCTTACGACCATAATTGAACCTACCGGTAAAATTTCTGCTGCTAAGCAAGACAGTTGTTAAGTGAATTTTGCCTCATTTTACAATCTTTCTTGCCACGGTTAAGTGAATTGCTACAGTTGTTAAGTTAGTAACATGGTTGTTAAGTGAATCTGGCATCTCCATTGGCTTTTGCTTGTCAGAAGGTGGCAAAAGGTGATCACATGACTCTGGGACACTGCAACCGTCACTAAATGAAGTATTGTAAGTTGAATGCTCCTACTTGTATTTAAGAAAGATGGAAACAGGTGATTCAATATATACTTATACTATTTCAAAATCACTGTTACAAATGTACTGATGTACTCTCTGATAGCTTTCAGAAAGGATTAGTCAAATCCAGAATGAGAAGGGTTAATAATCAGGATAGTGAAAATAAAACTTCCATGTTCAGCAGTAGTATATCACAGATTCTGTGTTGCATTGAGACACGCACAGCAGGAAAGGCTTCTTTTCTTCAACTCCCGTGTGAATTTTCAAGGGAAATTTGGTTAATCTTTGTATGTAAAAGGATGTTTTAAAAAAGAATTATGGTAATCTTTTCAGAAACTTAAAAAAAAAACTTTTCCTAAAGGGTTGTGCAGTTATAACGAGTACCTGCCAAAAAGCTGAAAATGTCTTCATGGCAGATTTTTAGTCAGTGCATGCTGGATAATGAAAGTATACAGAATATAAATTCCTTACTGAACATCACAGGTGGGGGTATCAAAGAAATCAAAATGTACAACTGTACAATTATAGCCTGCTCCTTTTTACATGCTATAATGGGACTTTTACTGTACAGTTGGAATCTTGACCTTTTGTAACCCCAATCCAGAGGGGTGCTTCATCATTCTGCCTCTATCTCAGGATTTCCCAAATTTGGCAACTTTGAGATGCGTGGACTTCAATTCCCAGAATTCCCCAGCCAGCCAGCTGGGGAATTCTGGGAACTGAAGTCCACGCATCTCAAAGTTGTCAAGTTTGGGAAAGCCTGCTTACCTTTGTAGATGGAAACTACAATTCCAGACAAGTGTAGATGGTTTCCAGATACTTCTTGGTGTCTACACAATCAGGACTAGTGCTAAATTGCCTGGTATCCAGAACAAAGAATATCTTTTAGTCTGCTGTCTCCATTCATCTTAGAGATTTCCTTTTATTATTGATAGCATGAATAATAGTTGTGTTTTTTATTATTTATAGTGTTTAGCATTCATGGGTAGGTCAGCTGCTTGGTAATATCACCTTGTTTCACTAATTATTATCTTGAATGAAAGGCAGCAAACTGGAAACTGAGAAGCAGACATGATCTAAACTTTGTTTTTATAACTAGTCAGATGACAATCTATTTTTACTATGTAAACTTTTTTCCCTTTGGAAAAAAGCCTCCAGTCACTACTGAAGATTAGTTCACATACAATAAGCCAAATATAACTTAGCATGCTTTTTTGTGAATTAACATGTCAAACTTAGCTCATAGAGTTTACTAACTATGACATTATGAGTCAGCCAGTTTATTTATTTATTTATTTATTTATAAAATTTATATGCCGCCCAACTCCCGAAGGACTCTGGGCGGTTTACATCATATAAAAAATAAAAATAAAACATATAAAAACAATTTAAAAAATGATATCCATATTAAAATAAAGCATTCACACAACCATACGTGGGCCAATCAGACAACTATTGGCCCCAGGCCTGCCGGAAAAGCCAGGTCTTAACGGCTTTACGGAAAGCCAGTAAGGTGGGGGTAGTACGGATCTCGGGGTGAAGTTGGTTCCACAGAGTCGGAGCGGCTACAGAGAACGCCCTCCCCCGCGGGCCCACCAGCCGACACTGTCTGGCTGATGGGACCTGAAGAAGGCCAGCCCTGTGCGACCTCACTGGTCTTTGGGAGGAGTGTGGCATCTTCTACAGCCATGCAGAGCCTCCTGATCTAAATAGGGCCACAATTGGTGCACAAGACGTACCTGTGCAAAGGTCCCCCTGGCCACTGCTGTCAGGTGTTGATCTAATCTCAGTTGTGAGTCCAGGAGGACAGCCAAATTGCGAGCCCGGTCTGAGGGGATTAAGTTTTCTCCCCCCAGAACGACGGAAGGACGATCAATCTGGTCCTTCGGAGGTAATATCCACATCCACTCGGTCTTATCTGGGTGTAGCTTGAGTCTGTTAACTCCCATCCAGACCCTTACATCGTCCAGGCACCGGTCCATTACGTCCACCGCTTCACTGAATTGACGAGGGGTGGAGATGTACAGCTGGGTGTCATCAGCGTATTGTTGAAACCTCACCCCATGCCGTTGGATGATCTCACCCAGTGGTTTCATGTAGATGTTAAATAAAAGGGGAGGGAGGACCGAACCCTGAGGCACCCCGCACTCAAGGGGCCTAGGGGTTGACCTCTGCCCCCTTGCCAACACCGATTGTGAACGATCAGAGAGATAGGATGAGAACTACCGCAGAACGATGGTTTCATGAATCCATCCAATCATAAGGCTTAGGTGGTCAACCTTGTTTGACTTGCAGGCTACATTGTTTCCTTCAATTGTGGTTTAAGATTATGGGGTGATTTTGGCCCCTTAAATTTTTCCTCCCGAAACTGGGAAATAATTCCTTGGATTTGGAATTTGTGAGGAGCCAGAGTTGCTCGCCTATTAAATATTACCAGTTATCTTTGGCAGAGAACATGCAATGAAAGATAGCAATTTAGTTAGAAATGGTAAAAAAAATACAGCAAGTAGATGAATTTATGTACCATTTTCACTAAAGATGGGGAAAATTTAAGATGTGCATAAAAGTTGAATGCAAATGGGGTCTTTAAATTTGGGTGGAAAAACAAAAAAGAACACATTAAGACTGAAGAGTTCATATATTACGGAACAGCAACTGGGAGAAAACTGAGAAAGTTGATGGGTGGAGTTAATATGTTCTTCAGAAAGACAGCAATAAAGTTTAAGGAACAAGAAGGATATATATGAATCAGTGCATGGTCTTGCTTTGTTTTATGATAGAAAGGAATGGTGAATGTTGTGGTGTAAACTAGATTTGGTTATATTTCTAACTTTTTTTGTTTCATGCCTCTAATTTCTCAGGCATACTATTTCTTGTTCCTTTCTTCACTTTGCACAATGCTGTTTATCCCAAAAGTGATTTGGGGATAAACAACATAATTTATTTTTATTTTTGCCATGTCTAACAGAGACTTTGCAGCTGTAACTACCTGCAGATGTTTTCCTGGAGACAGCAATAAATGAGAAGGTAAAAAAGGGCATCTTCCCCACAATCAAGAGGGTTTTTTGTTCTTTTCAAGGTAAGAAATTAACACAACAGGCATTCAGTTCAGAAGATGAAGTGGCTGCCTTTGAAAAGTTTGTAAAATTACCCCTAGTCTAGGCTATACTTGCACTACTGTATCCAATGTGAGACATTTACCAAAGATTGTATCAGTGTATCTCAACCTCAGCAACTTTAAGATGCATGGACTTCCATTCGGAATAGGAAGGTTTACTGCAGTCAGTGTCCAATCTTGCATTTTAAAGTTGCTGAGGTTTAAAAATAGTGGATAAATAAAGCTGTTCGGTCCCGGAAGGTGGCATTTTTTTGGTGAAAAAACAGTTTTCCAATCCAACGATTGAACTCTCCATTAAACTACTTCTTTGAATCCTCAGGCCCAACTTCAAAAACAATTCCAGGATATGCAAAAACACCGCTTCGACAAACGCCCTCCCTCCTCACTTTCATACGCCATTTCCCTTCGGTTCTCTTCGGAAACGGTCGAGAAGTCTCGGGGAGTCCCGCAAAGAGTCAACCTTAAACAGAGGAGCCGCGGTGTGTCGATCGTTCGGCCATCTTCGGCACATCCATGTTTTTTTTCTCTCGACCATTTCCGAATTCCTTCGGCTATTTCCGGTTCCTCTCGGGGAATTCCGGCTTCGCTCGGTCTCCGGGGAAGCAGCAGCTGCCTCACCGCCACCGCCGGAGCAGTAGTTAGAAAAGTCTTGGCGGAATGGAAGGTACGCGCGGACGCCCCCTCCCCTCCCCGCGGTGGGCTGGCGACCAAGTGCGAAGCCACGCCTCCCGCAGCTACGGGGCTTGCTAGAGAGGAGATCCTGTTGGCGTCACTCGCACTGAGCAAGGTCAAAGGTCGCGGCTGGGATGTTTAAGTCGGGTCCAGGGCTTACAAAGTTTATTGGCTGAGCGATGTGATAGACGGGGGGGGGGGGGGAACGACACGGCCAGTTCTGGGTTCCAGTCTAGCTCCGTTTGTCATTCATCGGTCCCTGTTTTTCTTTCAAGAGCCTCAGAGGGTGCAGGATGTGGGCGTGCCCCGCGCCCCGAATCTCTCTGGGGACCCCAATCCTGAAGAGACCATCCGAAGCCTGCAAGCCCAGTTGGCAGCCGCCTTGGCCGAAGTGGAGACAGTCCGAGCTGTGGCTGCAGTGAGTGAAGGCACCAAGCAGGAGGCGGTGGAGGCTGTCCAGCGCCGGTGCCAGGAAGAGGTGGCTTCGTTGCAGACTATCTTGAAAGGTGAAGGAGTGCAGGTCGTGGTGGGTGGGGAAGGAGCTGGGGTTGTTTTGTCCAAGTGCCTTAAGCCTTTCCTTCTAGACCTTGCCTTGGATCTTGCCTTGGAGGTGGCAGCTCAAAAGTTTATTTCCTTTCTAGATACCATTTCCAGCTATGAGGCCCGTCTGTCAGCTTTCCAGCGTGACAGCCGGGAAAATGTTTGGAGCAGGCTGCCAAGGACCAACCCTTTGGACTCATTGGAGAAACAGATGGAAAAAGTAAGCAATGCACTCAACCAGAATCTGTCTTTGAGGGCTAAACTGAGTTTCCAGTGGGCAGGAAAAAACCAAAACCCTATGTCTGTCTCTCTCTGCAGGCACAAGAGGATACTCAGCGACTCAGGGCCATTGTTCTGCCGATGGAGCAGGAAATTGCTGAACTGAAAGCAAAACTGGCCCACGCTGAGAGTCTGGTTCAGGAGCTGCAGAGTGAGGAGGTGAGATGGAAAAGAGATACAGAAGGAAAGGTAAATATTGGAACGGATGGGTGAAAGCTACTTAATAGGGTAAAAAACTGAGAAAAAGAGGAGGAAGGATAAAATATCTTACAAAATATATCTGAAACTGATGGCTATCTCAGAACAGATGCCAAGCCTTTGTGCATGTAATACCAGAAATGTAGGTCTGCAACTCTAAACCCAAGTGTTGCAGGTGGATCTCTAAAAAGAATATAGATTGGCAAGGAAGACAGAGTTGTGTGACTGGGACAGAAAATGAATGACGTGAGGACAAAATAAATTTTACGGGATGATTAAAAGCCTGGGAAAGTTGTAGATGAATCACTAATGGAAAACATTTGTTTATTCAAGCACATTTATGAACTGCGCAATTAAAACTCTGGGCAGTGCAGCATATAAAAGTGGGAGAACAAATGTTTTTCTGGTAATTTACAAGTCTTCCATTAATGATGGAAAATTCAGGGAAAGTCCTTTATGTCAAGTTATAGATATTTTTTTGTTTATCAAAAGGCATGTGCTTCCTATTCTTCTGATTCTAGGCAGCTCACAACACATGAAATAAAACATAAAATCCATTTGTAAACCCACTAAATAATCACAGAAATGATTAAAAACTATAAGTAAACCAGCAACTACAAACGAATCTGAATGCTTTCTTAAAGTGAGATTCTTTTCACCATCTTCTGACATATCAGTGCAGGGCCACATCTAACTTGGCAGGGGCAGGGTGTTTCAGAGGGAGAGTTGCATTACTGAGAAAGTTAATCTCTGGATCCCAGCTTCCTTCCTGATTTCTTTTAGTATGGGTACCCAGTGCATTATTTCCTCAGGTTATGCAGATTGGGGAAACACTACATGAAACTAATCGTGCCATCAAATCTTTTTCAACTCCTACTGATCGTATAGATTTTCTCCATGATCTATTCTTTTTTACTTTACTTTTTACTTTATTGTCATTGCACATGGTACAACGAAATAAAATGCCGTCTTCAGTGTACATTATAACTAAAAAAATAAAAACACAAACATACATCCTTTACATTCTGTATAATTGAAATTGAAAACCCGATATTGCACTATACCGTAGAATTCAATATGGTTATTGCCCTGGGATAGAAGCTGTTTTTCAGCCTATTTGTCCTTGTTTTTATTATCCTGTACTGTCTGCCAGATGGTAATAGTTCAAAAAAAGGGTGCCCAGGATGAGATAGATCTTTAAGAATGTTTTGAACTTTCTTAAGGCAGCGGGAGCTATAAAGCAATTCCAAGGAGGGGAGAGGGCAACCCTTTCAGGAAGAATACTTAATTCCTAAATCACATTAAAGAGAGATATGGGCAACATTTTGGGTTGGATGTCATAATGCCTGCTTACTGTGGCCACTTGCTCCACTCGGTCTCCATTGATAAGCAAGGGCTGGATGTCTGATCTATTCCTTCTATAGTCCACTATAAGCTCCTTGGTCTTATTTGTGTTAAGGATCAAGTTATTGTCTCCACACCACGAAAGCAACCGTTCCACCTCATCTCGATAGGCAGACTCATCCCCCCACCCCCGGAGATCAATCCCACCACTGTTGTATCATCTGCAAATTTAGTAATAGTATTACTAGTTCTTTTCTGAACCTGAAATAAATGGTCCTACAAATAATGAGAGCCCCAGCTATAAATACTTTGCAGTACCCAATCTGAGCCACTTGAAATTCTTTTTTAACTCCCATATTTTTATTTTCAGCATTCCTTATGTAGCTCAGCGGAATCCCTTCTTGCTGATCCCGAGACTGTGTCCACGGATTTGCCTGGAAGTCACCAGGTTCCTTTGATGGAAGGAGGAGTAGCAGAGAAGTTTGCCTGTAGTCTGGACAGCATCTCCATTGCTTCATTTTCCTCTTTGGCACCAAGTTCTGGGCCTTCTGTCCGACGCAGACGTCCCCCAAGTCCTGAGACATGTTCCATTGCCTCCTCAACTGGAACCCTGGTGCCTGAGACTATTTATCTACCACCAGTGGGATACCAGCTTGTGTCTGAATCAGAGTGGGCTCAGCTCCAAGAACAGGTTTGTGTGTGGAAGACAAAGATAGTTTATTATTAGAGATATTTCTGTGTATTCATTTAAGGTGCTTTTTGTGCTATCTTTCAGGATATAGCCATCCAAGATAGTAACTTCTTTTATACAGAAAGAATATTATGTTCCAAATTACTTTCAAATGCTTCCACTTTAAGACTCCATAAACTTTCTTTTTATTTACCTACTTCTGTTGCTTCTGACCATTCATGCTGTTTTCTGGTGGTCTTCCTTCTCCCCACTTTTGCTATACCTTTTTTTGTGGCATTATGAAATTAAGCACCCTAAACTGATGTTGGAAGAATTTGGGAATATTACAAAAATGTTTAGAGCAACTTTCAACTATGTACAGTGGTGCTTAAAAATTTGTGAATCTTTTGTGAATTTCCAACATTTCTGCATAGATATGACCTAAAATGTAATCTGTTCTTCACAAAAGTCCTAAAACTAGATAAAATGAACCCAATTAATTGAGTGAAAACATTATACCTGTTCATTTATTTATTGAAAAATTATTTCTTTATTGAAAAAGCTACATATTGGTGCATGGCAAAAGTGTAAAAATGTTTTTGACTCCTTTATTTAAATGGGTTTTTTAATCTAGTTTTAGGACCTTTGTGGAGAACAGATAATTTGTTAGGTCATCTTTATGCAGAAATATTGAAAATTCAAAAGGGTGCTGCCATGGAAGGCTTCACAGAGCCACAGCAGCTACCTCACAAAGGGTCAGGCCCAACGCCCCTTGTCAGCAGCAGGAGGAAGAAGAAAGCAAGAAGTGAAGCACAGGGCCTCCAAAAGGGCAAAGATCGGGGGTGGGGGGGCATAGGCAAGTGGGTAAAAATTGAAGCAGAGGCAAATGTGTCAGGTCAGGAAAAATGTGAGGTCTTTGCCTAAGAATAGCATGGTCTAATGACCACAATCAGGACAACTGAAATTGCCATTGCTAACCAGTGCAGTTATATGTTTTACCTAATGATTACTTCACTTAACGATTGCAGTCCCAATTAGGATCATTAAGCGAAGCCTACCTGAGTTCTTTTCTTGCAATCACCCCCTTTTGAAGGGGGTGATTGTTAAGTGAAATACTGCCTTAAACCAAATTCTTTAAACTTTTATATAACTGTATAGCCTGAAAGCACCCATTGTCTTCCTTCAACCCTTTCCCCAAATACATTAATTTCAGCCCTGCTTGCTTTAGAGGGGGCACTGTAGAAGTACAAGATTGTCTACATGTATTATAGGAATATGAAAAGGGCAAGTAGCCTTTATATATGGCTTTCTTCATTGTAGCCCCCCCTCTGTAAAGCACCCTGCTGATTGAGGCCTCCTGGTTCTATCACAGTGATGGCGAACCTTTTTTGGTTCGTGTGCCAAAAGGGGGTGTTTGCGCGCGCTAGTGCGCGCGCATGTACCCACACCCATTCCCTCCCCCCACGCATGCGCACAACCCCCCTGCGCTGCCCCCTGCGCATGCGCACAACCGCCCCCCGTGCATGTGCAAAGGCCTCATTTTGAAGCCTGGGACGGTGAAAAACGGGCAAATGGGCAAACCGGCCTTCCCCAAGGCTGAAAATCAGCTGGCCAGCGCGCACATGCGCGCTGGAGCTGACATAGGGCAACGCCTTGCGTGCCCTCTGATATGGCTCCGCGTGCCACCTGTGGCACGCGCGCCATAGGTTCGCCATCACTGTTCTATCACATTGTAATTTCTGGCACATAGTACATAAGAGAATTGTCAGGCTCCTTGGTGGAAGATTTGTGGGCTGGGGATGGATTTACTTGATAATGATTCTATATAATCATTATTGTTGGTATTGGCTTCTCTATGCTGCCTTTGTACTTTGATTGTTCACAGTTATTGTCTTAACGAGGATTTTTAGTTGCTTTGGAAAGTTTTTTGGAGGACATTACAGCTAGCTGACAATTTTTTTCATAGACTGTCATCAACTTTGTAACTCCTAGAGGGATAATTCGCCACAGGGATAATAAGATAATTCTGATTAGCATAGTGAGAAATACAGGTAATCCTTGCTTCACAAGAGTAATTGGGACTGGAATTATCATTGCTAAGTGATGCAATCATGAAATGTGACATCACATGACTGCTGCTTAGCAATGGCAATTCTGGAAGTTCCCAATCATCGTGAAGTGAGAACTGTGTGGGTCGTTAAGCAAGGACCTCATGTGTTTGTGACTTCTGACTTCTTGCCGGCTTCCCCATTGACTTTGCTTGTGGAAAGCCAGCAGGGAAGGCCGCAAATTTCAGTTGCGTGATTGCAGGATGCTGCAACAATTAGAAATCCAGGCTGACTGCTGAGTGCCTAGATTGTAATCATGTCACTGCATGGGTGCTGCAACAGCTGGAACTTTAAGGACCAGTCATAAATACCAGTTGTTCAGCACTGTGGCAAATTCAAATGGTCACTGAACAAATGTTAAATGAGACCCATCGTACAAGAATTTTGAGAAATGAGAGATGTGAAGCTAAAGGCTTACTTTCCCCATCCCCTATATCCTTGGCGGCCTCCTCAGGTGCAACAGCAACATGGAGCTCTGGAGGAAAGAGCAAAGGAGAAAGCTAACCTGGAGGAGGCATTGAGACGTAGCAATGAAGAGTGCAGTAAGCAGGTAAACGCCATGTCTTGGAACTCACGCTTGTTCTAATGTTAAATTGGATATATGTCCTTTCTCTAAGGACCTTGAGGTGGAATACAGGATTAAATCCATGTATCCATAAAGCATATGAAAATAAGACATAATAAAATACTAAATATGAATGAGGATTGATACCAAATGACCTATATTAAAAAAACTGTCAGGGAATTGCACAGCTGATGTCCAAATGGAGTCAGAGACGCTGAGAAGAACTTGTGGTTTTATATAAATAAAAACATTTACAGTGAATAAGAGAGGCAAATAGGAGCATAGTCAGGTAAATCAATACAGAGGGAACATCATGAGGTAAATCACAGAGAGCAGACAAGGCAAAAAAGGCGGGAAATGAGGAAACTCCTCCTTTGCTCACAACAACCAATCACAGCTCAGATTCCCTCATGCAGTGGCCAGCTCTCTAAATCAATTAGCTATAACTGTGTTACTCATTGTCCAACCCTTCACTGTCCCAACTATTAAATTTTAAATATATTAACAAACACTAGTAACTTCATAGAAACATCCATGTAGAAATAGTTTGCCATTGCTTCCTACTAGAATGTTTTATTTCCTAGATTGGCCTATCATTCCTCAAATTTTCTGGAGGTCTCCAACTACTAACCAGACCTGACCAATATCCAGACCAGGACAAATTCTTTCAGATGTTTTCACTTTCTGGAACTCTATCAATAGTGTAGTTAAAAATAAATATTCAGAGTCTATTTATGAGAAGACAAAAGGGTCTGCCTGGTATTTGAAAAATAATTTTGGGTGGTAGGCTAATGTCTCACAACTGAGAAGACCCAAGACTTCATTCATCTGAGGTTTGTGGGTAAAAATCTCTCAAGGATAATGTAGATTTCTAGATAGATGCATATACTGCAGGAGGAAGTATTCCTTGAGATACTATAAGCACCAGCCTGTATAGATCTTTAAACATTAAGCTAAGAGATAAGGTATTGGGTGAATGTAGTCCCTAAGCCATAAATTATAGTCTGTAAGGCTGAGTTTACACTAGATGTTAAGCCAAAACCAAGCATGCCACATTGCAGCATATTGCATTCTGCAGACTTGCTAAAGATAACATGAAATCCATAGGCAGTTTAGTGATTTTTGGTGATTTTAACCTGGCACATTTCACTTGCAAAGTCTTAAAGAATGTCAACTTTCCACAAGCCAGTCTCCCTTTCTCAATTTTTCTGAGTAGGTTCAGGTTCTTTTGACTCAGATCCAGACATCAGAGAACATTCTCCAAAGCCTCCAAGCCACCGTGAGTGAAACCCAGCGGAAGACTCAAGAGCAGATGGTGAGTATGGTAAATGGGTGACGGTGCTGGGAATGAAGCAAAGCAGAAGAATCGGAAGAGATGCTTGGGAAAAATGATCCTGCTACGATGTATTCAGTTTGGGATCTTTCGAACTCAGACTTTAGGTAGGAGGAGTTTCAAGGCTATTGACTTGTTCATTAAAATTCTACCTGGCCTTCTGCAGTAGAGGCTGAGAAAATAAGGTAGAAAAAATGAATTGCCTATCTATGATGAGTAGAGCCTCAGTAGAGCACTCTTATCCAAATGCAACTATACAATATACCCCTGGGGACTTGAGGACAAAAGAAAACCTGTATGTGGCACTTCTGATTTTTCAGACTTGCAAGTTGTTGACAGGACATGCAGTGTTTTCCTACTAGGGATGAGGAGTTTGTGTGTCTTACATATTACAAAATGTCTTGAATAGAGTTTTCTCCTAAAAAGATGGCACATATATTTCTTTTTCCAAATGTGCCGATAGGCACAGCCTTTCCACAGTCCTCGACTTATGACCACAATTGAGCCCATTTCCATTGCTAAGCAAGGTAGTTGTCAGTTATACCCCATTTTACGACCTTGTTGCCACAGTTGTTAAGTGAATCACTGCAGTTAAGTGAATTGTGTGGTTGTTAAATGAATCTGGCTTCCCCATTGACTTTGCTTGTCACAAAGTGATTACATGACCCCGGGACAGTAGAACTGTCATAAATATATGCCAGTTGTCAAGTGCTCGAATTTTAGCCACGTGATCATGGAGATGCTGCAATGATCGTAGGTGTGAAAATAGGTCATAAGTCACTATTTTAGTGTTGCTTTAACTTTGATCACTAAACAAATGGTGGCAAGTTGAGGATTGCTTGTATAACTTGTCCATTGTAGATTTGACAATTCCAGACCTTTTCTCATTTATAAACTCTCTGCTTGCTTTTCTGGATAAGTGTTTCTCAGAGGCCCTCATGTAGAAACCTTTAAATTCTCTCTTGGAGATATCAGTGGAAGGATAGTTATTGGTTACTGACTGTCCCTCCCTCCTCTTGTGGTTCTCTTCCAGGCTGATTTGGCTGCATCCCACAAACGCCTCAGCTACGAAGTGCAACGTCTCAATGCTGAGAATGAAGGGCTGCGGGGGATGAGTTCCCAGGATTCTCCCCCAACAGATGATGAAACTAGGAGCTTGCCCAGCACAGTGCCGGTACCTAGACTCCAATTTTTGCTGATATTGAGGTTGAGTGAGTTTGCTGGTGTTTTACGGATTGAATTTCATCTTTAATAAAATATTTTCTCTCTCTCTTTTTCCTTCCTCAGGAGTTGCAAGCCATGGTGTCCAAGCTGAAACAAGAGCCTGCCTTACAACTTCGGGCTGCAGAGCATCAGGCTGAGCGCCTGCGAATTGAAATTATATCCTTGCGGGAGCGGCTGGATGAAGAAACAGCATCTCAGTCAAGCCTGAAGGGGGCGCTGGAGAGAGAGCGGGAAGAAAGAGGTGGGCAGGGGAAAGTGAAGAATGATTGCAATCCTGATTGTACAGATAGGAATGAATCTCTAGAATTGGCAAGTGCTAATTTTTAAAAAATTAGTTCCTCTGCATTTAGAAGCTTGATATGAGGAATTCTCTTTAGCATTAACAACTTCTTTTTGTTTCCTTTTCTCCCGCTGTTTCTGACTGAAAGAGCTTTTGCAAGGTAAGATGCTCTCAAGCTACATGGTCCATATATTTCCATTATACCATTTATGCACGTTCACGAACTGGATTTCTTGTCTTGCTTTCCAGCCTCTTTGAATAGTATTCAAAGTGAGATGGAAAGGCTGCAGCAAGGGCAAGAAGAGCTGAATAGAATTCAGGTATGCTTGAATTTCTACCCCAAAATCTTGCACTTCTCAAAACTTGTTTCCACTGTATTTTTTTCAGTCTGGTGTCCTTGCAGGGCCTGAATTCTCAGAGATTTCACAAACCTCGCAATGTTTGATACAATCTCAGGGAATTCTGGGAGTTCAAATTCTAAACTATCCAGAAGTCATCACATTGGGAAAAAGTATGTATTTCTGCCCTGCCATACTTTGCAATTTCATATCATAAAGCAATTTGCTGCTCCTATAATTTATTTTAATTTATTTATATAATTAATTTTATAATTTTAGTGAACACTTAATTGACTTTTTCATTGAGTTTCAATAAAGATTAGCAATTGGGCCTGCAGAAATGCCTACTGCACTGGATTGACTATGTTTGGCTCGTGGGTTCCTTACTTGTGTAAGGTTGGTTTAAGTAAATTTGTTGCAAACTTGCTAGACTCTTTGAATGCAAGGGTGTTTTCTCCAAACAAAAAAGGAAAAATCAGGCCAGATGATTCCATGTTATGTGAAGTCTAGGGAATAACATGAGAGGATCAAAATGTTTCTTACAGTGCCCCATGGTTCCTCAGAACCAACACGATCCCACAAATGATGCTGAGAAAGACATTATATTTCTCTAAATTCTGCTGTTAGGCTTCAGTTCTTCTCCTAGGCATCATGATCAAGTTATCTGAAGGACCAAGTTAAGGAGGGCTGCAACTACTTTGGTTAATGTGTTGGACAAAATTGAGGCACTCTACAATCCTGCTTCTAACTAGGATTTTACCTAACATTTCCTCACTTGAATGTATTAGTAATCTCAATTACACCTGTGTTGGATTTCAAGAGTCTACAAAATGATCCTAAGTAATTGGATTTGAGAAGCTGATAACCACATTAACTCTTAAAATCTATTGCTTAGTTGTAGACCAGACGTGTCCAAACTTGTCAAGTTTAAGACCTGGGGTCTTCAACTCTCAGAATTCCCCCAAATCCCCAGTGAGCGATGCTGGGTAGGGAATTCTGGGAGTTGAAGTCCCCAAGTCTTAAAGTAGCCAAGATTGGACACCCCTGTTCTAGCCTTTTACTAAATTGCCTTTCATCTTTCAGTTTGAGGAAGATGACCACACTGACATTTCCCCCCCAAATATTTCTAAAATGCCCCCCAAGAAATCGATGTAGTTCTACTGCAAGAGTTACCTTAGCAGGTGACCAGATTGCTTTAGGTCAAGCTTGGTTGCAGATGTAGAGCCATAGCGCTGTACCGCAGAATCTGTGGAATTTCTGACCTATGGAACATCCCAAGCTGCAGGAGTACAAACATTTGGGAATGGGAAGTTGAAAAGGGAATATGGTTGAAAAACAATGGCAAAATCATATTTAAGTCATAGAAGAGAGGCCCACAACAGATTTAGGTAGATCTTTTCTCACAGAACAACTTCAAGCAGTATTAAGTGCTCTAGAGAAATTTGTTATATTTCATATTGTCTTTATAGACAAGTTACAGTGTACTATTCCATATGGTGAGGACAGCTACCCCCATCCACCCCCATGAGTCCACTACCGTTGCAGTCTTCATTAATCCGACCTCTCACTTATTTTAAAGAATGACATGTTATATGCAGTAACAACCACCTACTTCCAGGGCCGTGCGTTTATCGTTGGTGTCTTCAGAACTTCATTTAGTTCTTCAAAAATGTTTTAACTCAGTTTCTCTAGGGCTCACTTACAAGGTGCTGGGATCTCTTCCTGCAGTTCTCTCAGCCACCTGAGTAGGAACCAGGTTGTTTGTGGGCTGTCCAACCACAATAGACATAAGTGGTAAATCCGAAACACTTTCACTGATTCAAGTTTCACTAATTGCCAAGTTTGAGAAGAAAAATGTGAAAGGATGTAGGCAAAGCAAAGATACGGTGCAGGCAGGGCTAGTATTGCCCTTTCTCATGGTGTTCCAATCTGAAGGCAAAGCCTCGTTCAGATGGAAGGCATTGTCTTAATAATAAATTATATTTAAAAAGTTAACATAAGAAACAGGCAGGTGCTTGCCTTTGTCCCAACACCCTGTTGTGACCCAGTGTAGCAAACCCCCAGAAACGACACACACACACACTTGTCCAAACTAAAGTAGGTTTTATCACTAATCAAGGCTTAGTGATCATTCAAGTTCAGAGTTTCTCCCCAAAGTGCTTGTTAACATTCACAAACACTATGGCTACAGAGTAATCAGAAGCCCGGTAAAGACATCTGTTGTTTCCAGCAAAAATGGTCCGTTGTGAGTCCACCTTATATAGGCTTAGGGCGTGGCCCCTCTGCCTGCAGAGTTACTTGCGAGTAGACCTCCTTCTGCAAAGCCACTCTTGCCGGCTAGCTGCCCTGCGTGCCCTAGCATCAATCAGAGGCCCCTCCTCTTCACTGGAGTCACTGAACTCCTGCTGGGGAGGTGCAGAAGGCCCTGATTGAACATCGTCCTCTGGCCCTGCTTCCTCTTCGGTCTCGGACTCCGGTGCTGGAGCTACAGACTCCTCTTGCCACCCTATGGTCTGTTCTTGTTCGTCCGGATCCATGAGCAGCTGCACGGGACGGGGGCAACACACAACACACCCACAAGCAACACTCAGTTATAATAATTATAATTCTTAGCTGTTGGGATTGGGCATATTCGTGTGGGTGGACCTCTCGTTCTAGTTGACAAGTGAAGATGGTACCTATCACTTTTATTTGTGCACCTGAGTGCTTTTGGCCATCTCATGTACTTTGGGGGATGTGAGAGATGTTTGTGGGACTCAGTCATCTTCGTTCTTTATACTTTAGATGCAGCCTGATGTGACAGAAGCCAGTACACTACCAGGGAGACCAGAGGCTTAGACTGAGGATAAAGAAATTGGGCCTCTCTGTCTTCCTATCCCTGACACTCCAGGAACCTCAGGGAAATTATGACTTTCCAGGCACCAAGGGTCAACTTGCTCCTCCAGGTCTTCTCTCTGCATGGATAGGAGTACCAGAACTCTGGAGGAAGGGACGGCTGGGTTCTTTTGTTACTCCCCCCCCCAACCCTTGTCTGGACACTGGAGCCTCCAGAGCACAATAAATAAGACTTTTTTTGTAACTTTCTTAGCCTTTGCCTCTCCCTTTCAAGGTTAATTAATTAAGTTTGAGGTGGGGGGTAGCACAAAGTATTATGACTCTGGCAAAAATGCACAGCATGAGCATCAAAGTGGCCTACTCAAAGCATTATGAATAGTGGCACCTCCACTTTTCAAGATAAAATTGCAGCTTGCAAGCAGTTTAAACATTTATAATAAATACTATTTTGCATCTATGTTATCCTAACTTTTATACAAGGAAGATAGAAAGAATTCAGCTGAAAGGGCTTCTGTGCTGGCTGTTTCTTGCTTTCTTCCTTTTGTCTTCTTTTCAGAGGCCCTAGCAATCTCCCTCACAGCTTGGCTTCACCCTTTGTACCAAATTAGAGATTGCTGAATAAATCACAGTGATTATATCTCCCATATCCCTATGTCAAAGCCAAACAAGCGACATTGTTTAGCCTGATGTATAGAACTAAACACAGTTCCCACCAAAAGCCTGTGGAATCAACTTGTGTGAAGTCGAATTTGCAACTCCTAGCTCAAGTCTGACTTCAGGTACTCCTAACTACTGTATCCTTGAAAATAGTCAGTTTATCTGGGACTTCTGGGTGAGGAAAATGACAGATTGATATATCTCTGAAAGCATGGAGACAACACTGAGGCTGGAACTCTGACTTGGTGGTGAGCCCAGTCCTCAGAGCTTTTCTGGCAAGGAAAAGCCAGAGATTGCCCAATGCTCATGGGCAATCCGGATCTCAGCTCCTTGTGAGGAAGCCTGCAGAATCAAAAAGGAATATGCAGGCACATTATAAGTAAAGAGTACTGGGAGCTATGAAAGGAAGGTTTACAGCCCCAGCAAAGTATTTAATGGATGTTGGGTCCATCCAAATCCCACTTTCCTAAACACCTTGGATTACAACTATCTCACAGCTTAAGTGATCTTCAGAATCAGAGGTGGGTTTCAGCAGGTTCTGACCAGTTCTGGAGAACCGGTAGTGGAAATTTTGAGTAGTTCGGAGAAACAGTAGCGGAAATTTTCGGAGAACCGGTAAATACCACCTCTGACTGGCCCTGCCCCCATCTATTCTCTGCCTCCCGAGTCCCAGCTGATTGGGAAGAAATGGGGATTTTGCAGTAACCTTCCCCTGGAGTGGGGAGGGAATGGAGATTTTGCAGTATCCTTCCCCTGCCACACCCACCAAGCCACGCCCACAGAACCAGTAGTAAAAAAATTTGAATCCCACCACTGTCAGAATGGCAGTTTCATTGGACCATCTGGTGAGTGCTCCTATGGCCCGCAATTTATTTAACAGAAAAAGAAGAGACAAAAAAACCCTATAAAAATTAACTTGCTGCAAAAAAGCACATTAAGAGTTTGGACTATAAAAGTTGTAAACATTTATTTTTTGCCTTTGTCATTTATTATTTATCCCACTTTCCCCACAACAACCACCCTGTGAGGTGAGTGATTGGCCCAAGGTCAAGTTCCTGTGAATTAAATAAATTAACATGGGAGTGTTTTGTTTAATTTCTCTGAAGAAATTGAACTTTTTTTTTAAAGAGATAATTATAAAAGTGTAGAGGCTATATGAGAGTAGAAGCATCAAGACTTTAATCAATTGTTTTAAAAATGCACATATTGAAGAATTACGGAAAAAATAAATAAGGCTTGCTAATTACAAATTAGAATAGAGAAAGATGGCCACTACTGTACCAGAAACACAGTGAAAGAAGGGAGAAGAGGATCATTAACTGACTAATTTGCTGAAATTACATGTCAGATTTTACAGAGGATGTTTGAAGAGATAGGAAATACAATCACAGCCTCAACAACGGCTGTGACAGTGACCATAAAGTAAAAATTGCTGAATTAGGAGGAAAGAATGAATTTAAAAAAAAAGATCAATGCAGATACAGATCAAAAATTAGGTTCAATTTAGTCAGCTTTACTGTTTTAAAAAAGTTTATGAGAAAAAGGGAACCTGGAGATGCAATTTGGGTTCGTAGAAATGGTAAATTTGCTTGCAACTGCTGCAAAGAAGATCAGAAATCACTGCTTTAGATTTTTCTATTCCTTTACTTAGTCTTTTCCTATCTTTCACTTTTTTTACTCTTCCATACCTTTTTCTGTTTTCTTTTTCTATGTGTAAAATATTTTCTTAATAATAAAAAAGATTTTTTTCTGCTCAGTCATGTCCAATTCTCACAGGCTGCCTGGAGAAATCCCTGCAGTCTTCTTGGCAAGGTTTTTCAGAAGTGGTTTGCCATTGCCTCCTTCCTAGGACAGAAAGAAAGTGACCAGCCCAAGGTCACTCTGCTAGCCAGCTCTTCTCACAATATTTTTTTCTGCATCAAGATTTTAACACTGTCATGGAAAAGGTCCATTAATGCTGAGAAAAAGGGGGTAAAAATCCTTCTATCCTAAAAAAGAGCAGACTGAGAATTCACTGCAAAAGTACGGTAACAACTGGAACACCAATGCTCTTGTACCCAATAAAGAATCCATGATCGATAACAGGGTTCAAGGTCCATTTCCTATGCCCTACTGCAATCTTTCCCAGTTTAGTTTACCTTGGGGTTCAGAGAACATAGTGCCTGGAGATGTGGGAATTTAAATTCAAGAAATCTGGAATTTGCAGGGGACTATATGCATATCTTTACTGGTTAGATTTATACCCTGCTTTTACTCTAAGAGATTAAGGCCTGTTCATTGCATTCCCCTTTCCATTTTCCCCCAACTCTATAGGGCAAGTTGAATTAAAAGAGAATGACTCACCAGAAATTACCCTGCAAGTTTCCATGGCTGAGTAGACTTGAATCAAGATCTCTCTAGTGCCACTAAGTTTAAAACTGATGTCTCCAATATTAAGATGCTAGCATATTTGCAGATACTTCCTAGGACTTCTACCAGACTTGTAGAAAAAAGTTAAGAATTTATTTATTAAATTTGTTTGCTGCCTATCTTGCTGTAAGGCAACTCTGGGCGGCTTACAACATTAAGAATGGGAAACATGTTGATACTATTTATTTATTTTATTTATTGAATTTATATTGCTGCCTATTCGCCCATGGCAACTCAAGGCGGCTTACAGAATATAAAAACCACATTTAAAAACAGTAAAACTGATTAAAAATCAAATAAATTAATGTAATAAAATCACCCCCCACCTCTCGCCCCAGCGACAGCTGATCACACGAGCCATTTAATGGGATCCATCCCGCTCTGGGTTCCCCAGGCCCGCTGGCAGAACCAGGTCTTCAGCGCCTTCCAGAAGAGAATTAGAGTGGGGGCCATTCTAATCTCTGGGGAAAAGATGGTCCAGAGAGAGGGAGCCACCACGGAGAAGGCCCTTCTCCTGGGTCCCATCAGGTGTATCTCCCTTGGGGATGGGACCCGCAGCATTCCCTGCCTCCCTGCTCTGATGGGTCAGGTAGATGTGACCGGCAAGCAACGGTCCCTCAGATAACCTGGTCCCAAGCCATGAAGGGCTTTAAAGGTGACAACCAGCACCTTGAATTGCACCGGAAGCAAATCAGCAACCAATGCAGCTCCCGCAGGAGAGGTCATACATGTGCACACCGGGGTCTGCACCAAACCGTGCAGGCTGCTGCATTTTGCACCAACTGGAGCTTCCGGATGCTCTTCAAGGGCAGCCCCATGTAGAGCGCATTGCAATAGTCAAGACGGGAAGTGACTAAAGCATGAGTGACTGTGAGTAGGGATTGCCAGTCCAGGAAAAGGCGTAACTGGCGCACAACCCGCCATTGCACAAAGGCCCTCCTGGCCACGACCGCCACCTGCTCTTCGAGCAGGAGTCGCGAGTCCAGGAAAACCCCTAGATTAAGTACAGGGACTGTTTGGGGTAGCTCCACCCCATCCAAGACCAAAGATGGCAATTCTCCCTGAGCCAACGAATCCTAAACCCAGAGCCACTCCGTCTTGCCAGGGTTTAGTTTCAACCCGCTGCTCCCCATCCAGCCCCTAACAGCCTCCAGGCACTGCGAGAGGGAGGACACGGCATCACTTAACTCATCACTGGCCGAGACATACAGCTGAGTATCATCAGCATATTGGTGATATCTCAGTCCATAGTGATGGATGGTCTCACCCAGCGGCTTCATATAAATATTGAACAGGAGCTGAGAGAGTACCAAGCCCTGTGGAACCCCGTAAAGCAGTGGGTGAGGGCTGGATCTCTCCCCTCCTATCAACACTGACTGAGAGCGGCTACAGAGGAAGGAAGTGGACCAGGATAGCACAAGGCCTCCCACTCCCATCCCCCGAAGCCGCTCCAGGAGAATACCATGGTCGATGGTATCAAAAGCCGCCGAGAGGTCTAATAGAGCAAGGATGGATGCACTACCCCAGCTCCTGCCAGAGATCATCGAAAAGTGCGACCAATGCCGTTTCTGTCCCAAATCCAGGCCTGAATCCTGACTGGTAGGGGTTGAGATAATCCGTTTCATCCAGAAACCTCTGGAGCTGCTGCGCAATCACCTTCTCAACAACCTTCCCCAAAAAGGTAAGATTGGAGACAGGTCGGAAATTATCCAACCGGGTGGAGTCCAGTGATGGCTTCTTAAGAAGAGGGCGGACCACAGCCTCCTTAAAGTGCTGGGGCACTGCCCCCTCCTGCAGGGAAACATTAATCACCGCCAGAGTCCACCCACCTGTCACCTCCTGAGAAGCTTTCACAAGCCAGGAGGGACATGGGTCTAATACACAGGTGCTTGAGCGCATACTCCCTAGGATCCTGTCCATTTCCTCTGGAGCAACAGGGTCAAACTGTTCCGAGATAACAGGGCAAGAATCTGCCTCAGGGGCTTCCACCGGACCAGCAACCACGCTGGCATCTAACTGGGAACAAAGTCAAGCGATTTTGTCTTCCAGAAAATCTGCAAATACCTCAGCTCATCCCTTCAGGTGGACTTCAATCTCCTCCTTCCCCAGGAGGCGGCAGCTCACCATGCAATTAGTGTGGAGAAGTATTTACACTTCGCGCACCGAATCGCCACGAGGTAGGCCTTAGTAGCAGCTCTTACCCGTGTTCGATCGAGTTTATCCCGTCTTCCGCCAGCGGCACTCTAGATGTCTCCTCATGCGTTTCATCCCTCTCAGTTCCTCTGTATACCACGGGGCACAACTATTAATAATTGTACTCTGTTTTATATTGTTGTAAGTCACTGTCAGACAATTAAGTACCATATAATTTCAATAAATACTGTAAATAAAACAAACATGTAACCCAGTGTTAGGAAGTAAGTCAACTGGTCAGAAAAGAACAGTGAAAGGGGAGATCAGAGGTGGCTACCAGATATCATTCTAGCAATTCAATGTTTTATAACTGGATTGTTATGAATGTAAATTCCCCCAGTAGCCATTATGAGATTACTCATAATATTTTCCCAACATACCCCACTTGCCTAGAGAGGTTTGGAACTCCTGCCTTATACAGTACCAAGCCTAAATATCTGACTGAGCAAATATCTGACTGAGCAAATTGAAATCAAATTTTATTTGTCTTATTTCTAGGGTTTCTCTTTTGTAAAAGTTTATGGCAGGTGACTGACACCTGTTCTCATTTACATTCTATTCACACTGCTTTGGTGGTTTTTAATATTTTTATTTTCTGGACCTATAGAAAAGAATAATCAAATTCCATCATGACCTCAATAACTTCCATCCTACCATCAGTTTCAGCCTTGATCTTTCTACAAAAAAATCCACTTCCTTGAAGTCACAGCAGATACATAAACATCATGTTCTGCAAGAAACCTACAAGAAACTGCTATCAGAATCTTGATATATATATTTTTTTAACCCATCTTTATTATTTTATAAATAACTCAAATCAGCAAACATATTGAATACTCCTTCCTCCTTCTATTGTCCTCAAAACAAACCTGGGAGGTAAACTTGCATTGAGAGACAGTGACTGACCCTAAGTCACCCAGCTGGGTTTCATGCTGAAGGTGGGATTAGAATTCAGTTTCCTGGTTTCTAGCCTGGTGCCTTAATCACTAGACCAGTGATGGTGAACCTTTTTCTTCTTGCGTGCCAAAAATAGGAGTGCGCGTGTGCACTAGCACGCGCGCGTGCCAGAACACAAGCCCCCCACATGTGCCACACTGCACATGCGCGCATCCCCACGCATGCACACATCCCCCCCCGTTGGGCCGTTTTTCACCCTCAGGCTTCCCTGAAGCCTCCAGAGTGCGAAAAACGGCACAACGGGCAAACTGGAAGTCCGTTTTTCCAAACTTCCGGTTTGCCCATTGGGCCATTTTTCGCACTCTGGAGGCTTCAGGGAAGCCTCCTGAAGCCTGGGCAATGCCTCACGTGCCCTCAGATATGGCTCCGCGTGCCACCTGTGGCACGCGTGCCATAGGCTCACCATCACGGCACTAGACTGATGATAAACTCTTTGGCATATCAAAAATTCAGAAAATGCCTAAGTTGACTCTGCTGGAATGTCACTCTTCTCCAACAAAAGAGAAACAATTCTCTGACACAGACACACACACACACCCCATCTAGGCCAGGGGTCCCCAA
>QLTV01001468.1:940944-954230 GCA_003457575.1 Thermophis baileyi
GGCAAACCTAGACAGCATACTAATAAGCAGATACATCACCCTGCCAACAAAAGTGTGTATAGTCAAGGCTATGGTTTTCCCAGTTGCAATGTATGGCTGTGAAAGTTGGACCATAAGAAAGGCTGAGCGCCAAAGAATTGAGGCCTTTGAACTATGGTGCTGGAGAAGACTCCTGCGATTCCCTTGGACTGCAAGGCGATCAAACCCGTCAGTCCTAGAGGAGATTAACCCTGACTGCTCTTTAGAAGGCCAGATCCTGAAGATGAAACTCAAATACTTCGGCCACCTAATGAGAAGGAAGGACTCACTGGAGAAGAGCCTAATGCTGGGAAAGATTGAGGGCAAAAGAAGAAAGGAACGACAGAGAATGAGGTGGCTGGATGGAGTCACTGAAGCAGTAGGCGTGAGCTTAAATGGACTCCAGAGGATGGTAGAGGACAGGAAGACCTGGAGGAACGTTGCCCATGGGATCACGATGGATCGGACACGACTTCGCAATTAACAATAACAATACATATTTTTGCGTAATCTATACTTGTTCCTTGGATTAAATGCAGTATAAACCAGATCATTGCATGGTGATATAAAAGTTCTGCTTGATCTAGATATGCTTTTCAAGTTACCTGAAGTTCTGAGCATATATGGTTTTTGTTAAATGCCTATACTGAGAGTTGTATGCAATGATACAAAAAGGGAAGGAATGGAACTGAGAACAAGAATGTCCAAAGATAATGGTTTGGTTGGAAGTATAACAATTTCAGTGGGCTATGTGAAGTACAATTGGATGTTTGAATATGAAGCAGTGTAGTGCGTAAAAGCAGAATAAGTTAATGAGATTCCTATCACAATCATTGTATTTGTGTCTTGTAGGCCTACGTGGCTGTCTGTCTCAGTACTTGCAAAATGTACTATCCAAGGTAAGAAACATTTACATCAGGGAGTGGAAAAGACAAATGTTGTGTTGATAAAAGTTAGAGGCAGAAATTCAGAGATTTTAATATTGCTACTTGTTTTTTTGCAGCCACCAGTACATGGCACAAGCTTCGGTGGACTAGAATTCCCAGTTCGATGTTTTGCAGTTGAAGCAAAAAAAGTATTTGTAAGGGACAAACCACATCTCAACATTGGAACAATTGGGCATGTGGATCATGGCAAGACCACATTAACAGCAGCCATCACTAAAAGTGAGAGTTGGGGAAAGATGGGCACAGTTGTTAAAGGAGACCAAATAAATATCTTAAGCACCTCCCTTTTTATTTGCTAAAGGGCCATTGATTTAAAGCAGGGGTCTCCAACCTTGGCAACTTTATGACTTGTGGACTTCAACTCCCAGAATTCCTCAGCCAGCACATGCTGGCTGAGGAATTCTGGGAGTTAAAGTCCTCAAGTCGTAAAGTTGCCAAGGTTGGAGACCCCCGATTTAAAGAACCACCAGTAAAGTATTGGAGCAATTGACTAGGCTGATCCAGAGCTATTGGTAAACAGGATGGTCTAAAATTAAATCTTGATATTAAAAAAAAAAATTGCCAGGGGTTAGGGTTTTTTTTGGTGCTGGGTGCTCTGGCTTTTGTCAGTCATCAGGATTCCCATCTAGAATCTGCTTCAGCCTTTGTATTTGGAATAAAAATGTTACCCTTCAATAATAATCTTGATTGATGGCTATCACAACGTATTTGAAGGTGTTAAGGCTCTGTTACACAGCAGGAGTCTTCCAGAGGGATTTCAGATCAGATCAAGCATAATATTAAGTCTATCACATGGTAGACTTAATGCTTTCTCCTTACTTGAGGCTCAGGTGAAGAATTAAACATAGTGCATTCTCCCCCACTTTTATCAACTGCGAGAAAGACTTTGATGCTATTTTCTTTCTATTAACACTTCTTATAATTGCATAAGGGGAAAAAGGCTGAGATGCATAAAAGTTCTTTTTGCTAATTCAAAAGTTCAGAAAAGGAATAAAAGAACCTTTAAGCATTGTTTGGCTGACTTGTCCCCTTACACAAGGAATAGTGCCAGCCCTTCAAACACATCAGTTTAAACACACCCGTGATTCCATTTTCATATTTACCTTTTTCTTCCAGTTCTTTCAGAGACTGGAAGTGCCCAGTACAAGAAATATGAAGAGATTGATAATGCACCAGAAGAGAAGGCCCGGGGGATTACAATTAATGCCTCCCATGTCGAATATTCAACAGCCAACCGCCATTATGGTCATACAGATTGTCCTGGGCATGCTGATTATATCAAGGTAGGCATGGGGAACTAGATGCCAAGGAACTTTTTAAGAATTCCAATATTCCTATTTTGGAATCCCTGGCAGAAGGTTCTTAGTGATTGTACTTGTAAGATATATTTAAATAAATGGATGATTTAAGGGAAAAAAAAGTATCTTTCCTGTTTGAGATATTTTTATGCCAACCATAATATGAAAGGATGTTTTTCTAAGCTTAGTGTTGGAAACTGACGTTTCCCATTCTTTGGTCTATAGAATATGATCATTGGGACAGCACCCTTAGATGGCTGTATCCTGGTGGTGGCTGCAACAGATGGACAAATGCCACAGACCAGAGAGCACCTTCTGCTCGCTAAACAGGTTGGTTGTAGATCTAAAAGACACATCTAGTGATCACCTGATACATTTGCTCAGAAAATTAAGCAATTTTCCCTCCTTTTTTTTAACCCCCTCACACTATTCTAGATTGGAGTGAAACACGTGGTTGTGTACATCAACAAAGCTGATGCAGTTGATGATAAAGAAATGTTGGAACTAGTGGAACTGGAGATCCGTGAGCTACTTACAGAGTTGGGCTATGATGGGGAAGCAGCTCCTGTAATTATAGGGTCAGCTCTGTGCGCTTTAGAGGTCAGTGTTATGTTGCACAAACTCTGGTCCTTTTATTTCCTCCCTTTATGATGATGTATTACTAATTCCCGTGGTTTTTTTTTTTTCTTTTCTTGTAGAACCAAAATCCAGAACTGGGATTGAATTCTGTCATAAAGCTTCTGGATACAGTGGATTCATACATCCCTGTGCCAAAACGTGACCTTGATCAACCTTTTCTGCTTCCTGTAGAGCGTACTTACTCCATTCCAGGTACCAAACCATCACATTATACCTTGTACATCCAAACATGGGGATCTATAGCTATTTTATACCTTATTTAAACTGGTTTTAATTTGTTCTAGGTCGGGGCACTGTTGTAGCAGGTACCCTTGAACGTGGTATTCTCAAGAAAGGGGAAGAATGTGAATTTGTGGGTTACAAAACACATTTACGCTCAGTTGTGATTGGTAAGTAGAATCCTCCCACTCTCCCACCCACCCACCTTTTTTTTTTTTTTTTTTTTTTTTTTTTTTTTTCCTGTTTAGCTTAGTTTTTCTCATGTTACTGGTCCGTTTCTAAACAATTATGACCTGAAAATTATGACTGGGGCAATCCTTGAAGTACATGTAGTTCTCAACTTACCACAACGGAACCCAATATTTATGTTGCTAAGTGAAATTTGTTAAGTGAGTTTTGCCCCATTTTTCGACTTTTCTCGCCACATTTGTTAAGTGAACCACTGCGGTTGTTAAATTAGCAACACAATTAAGTGAATCTGGGTTTCTCCATTGACTTTGCTTGTCAGAAGGTAGCAAAGGGGGATAACGTGACCCTGGAATGCTGCAATCGTCATAAATGTGAGTCAGTTGTCAAGCATCCGAATATAAATCATGTGACCATGGGGATGCTGCAATGGTCATTAAGTGTGAAAAAGGGTCATAAGTCATTTTACTCAGTGCCATTGTAACTTTGAACGGTCACTAAGCGAACTGTTGTAAGTCGAGGACTACCTGTATAATTTTGTGGGATCGGGGAGGCTGCACAAAATTAGCAGAAATGTGTGTGTAATTGGCTTCAGGTGTCGAGATGTTCCACAAACAGTTGGATCAGGCACAGGCTGGAGACAATTTGGGCGCTTTGATCCGGTCTGTGAAACGAGAAGATATACGACGGGGATTAGTCATGTGTAAGCCTGGCTCCATCCAGCCACATCAGAAGATTGAGGCTCAGGTGAGTGAGGGAAATATATGTGGGAAGGCAGAATACTAGGATGCTGAGAAAGACTCTGGAGTCCATAAAACTCTGGAGCACATGTTAACATGTTACTAGGGAATGGTAGACTAGTATCCCCAAACTTGCTCTCCTACCCTGTAAAGTTAAGACAAGAAAAATAAATTGCTTTGCTTTCATAGGTTTATATCCTGACCAAAGAGGAAGGTGGCCGTCAAGCATCTTTTGTGTCTAAGTTCATGCCAATTATGTTCTCGCTGACCTGGAATATGACTTGTCGCATAGAATTACCTGAGGGAAAGGTTTGTATCACACTTTTTCCCCACTAATTTCTTGTGCGTGATCACTGCTGAGTAGTGGGGTTTGTAACAGGCATTATCTCAATATTTCTAGATTGCCACATTTCTTGCAGTTGTGGAGGTCTAAGTGTAGGTTGCCATCTCTTCATACCTTTCCTCTTGTTTGCTGTAGGAAATGGTGATGCCAGGTGAGAACGTCTGCCTTAAGCTCATACTGCAGTACCCCATGGTCTTGGAACAAGGACAACGGTTCACTCTGCGGGATGGATCTCGAACCATGGGCACTGGAGTGGTCACAAAGATACTGCCACTAGCTCCAGGGGAGGATTGCTGGGATAGTTAAGTTGCAGCAGCTGGAATTGGACATGAATACTTCCTAGAAAACTGACGACACTGCACCCAGGTCTGCACAGTAGATTAACGTGGCAGTCTTGCCTCAAAGAAGAGGGTTCCACCAAGGGGTGGGAGCAATGTGAAAATTGTTTAAATAAAAATAATTAAAAAATGAGCAGCAGCTTTTTTCCCCCCTCCAGAATCATCCCTGGCTCAATCAATGCAAGTGTGCTGATGAAGCTCCAAAACATCTGTACACCACAAGCACATAAATAAACCTGCTATGCAACCTTAATCCATTACAGATAAGCAGCATGCAAAAGCAGCACATTTCCAATAGAAGACAATATATGTAGTTTGGGATTGAACTGTGAGCTTCTTGGTGCTCTGGGCTTTGTTGCTTGCTTGCAGACATTTCGTTACCCAATCAGATAACATAATTTTGGACTGCCAAGAACCCCACAGAAGCCTATTTGTTATGTTTTTGTGCTGCCTTACATAGGAGAAAGGAAACATGAAATCACAAAGTATTGAAAATATAAGAAAAAATATCTGCATTTAAAAAATGGAGGTGGGAATTATTATTGTCTTGATGGGAAAGAAGATATATGATTTGGAAACTAGCTAAAGTATTCATTGGAAGGAGTGAAATCACTTTATCTGTTCCCCAGCAGTATTTTAACTATACATTGACAAGGGTTTGTTTTTTTAAAAGTGATGTTAAATACTATCAACCATACACAGCCTTATTTTTGCAACTAATTACATGAATCACTAACAAGAGTTTGATAAAATTTAATGTACAAGTTTTTAGCCTGATTAAGCATTGCCAACCTGTTTCACAAATATGATCAGCAGAATTATAATAGTTGAAAAGGGACTAATATCCTTAATTCTGTTTTCTTCGATACTTAATGTTTTTTCCTGTTTAAAAAAAGGACATTTCCTTTATTCACCATTTCACAACTGTTGATTCAGATTACAGCTGTATATATACAATGCCAGATCCCCTATACCTCAGATTGACTAGCCAGGATCAAAGTAAGACTATGACACTGTAAGCAGGTTGACAAATGAAAACTGAATTTCATTGGAGAGCAGCAAAAAGGTCATGGTCCACAACACTGAACTTAACCTGCGCTCATTTTAAAAGAATTCTCAGATGGTGACTAGCTGAGGTATAAAACCGGGACTATTAAGTGATTCAAAGTGGTCTCTACAAATAAAAAAGATTTAACATCTCAGTCACACCATCATCCTTGTTTTCTCTTTTTATAATTATGAAAAAACAATAGCAACTAAGACTCCTGCAGAGGCCAAATTGAATTATGGCACAAATATACTGTTTTTGCCCATCTCCAAAGCCCTTAAAATTTAATGTGTCATTGATTCCAATAAAAGCATCAATTAAAATTTTAATTTGGTGTGTAACTGCATTCACGGGATAACCCAGCACTAAAAACTACTGCTTTAGGATCTGTTTCACTGTCACTCAAGCTACTAATCCTTGGTGATCTATTTTCAGAGGGGAAAATTATGCTGCTAGACAGCAATGCTGAATTCCAAAACAGTTCTTCAAGTCTGGTTGAGCTATGTATGCTGGACAGGTCGCAAATTCTTCCTCTCTGATGCTGCAGAACCACAATTAAGGATTGTTGCTTACAGACTGGCCCTCCCACACATTCACCCCAAGCCCAGTGTTAGTTAGTTTAAAATTTTATTTTTTTAACTTTTTAAATATTTTTACTTAATAAAAAGTCAAGATTTGTCCATATGGTCATGTCCTTGTCAAGTTAATGTGGGAAAGTGGCATTTGCTCTAGAAACCCCAATGGAGTTATAAATAAAAGAAAATAAACCCTGCCCTCCTCTGGGCAATGGAAAGGGGTCTTGATCCATCCCGCTGGTCAACAGTACCCTGGGCAGGCTTCACTAAACCAACGGAAAGGACGGTGCTTGCCAAGAGGGGCTGGGCCAGACTGCATCCCTTCAGGGGCCTCTGCCTTGGGCACAAGGGATGGCCCAGGCTTGGGGGGGGGGGTCAGCAACAGAGCCATAGCTGGCTGGGGTCTCAGGTCACAGGGAGAAGAGTGGACATCAATTCCCAGGGGTGTGGAATGGAAGCTGCTGGGAGGGATGAGACTGAACTGAAAAGAGAAGAAAGAGACAGTGAGGACCACAAAAGCACAACAAAATCCAAAACAGTATTATCAGTATTATCTGTTATCTACAGATAATATCCCTGACCAATTGCCATCAACATTCAATCAATTCTTCAGAGTAGCCAATTTATCCTGATCAGAAATACTGACTACAGAATCTTAATTTCCACCCATATGGACATGCTAGATGGGGATCAGGTTGGTACATCAGAGGGCTCATCTTTCCACCTTCTCCCCACCCCTGGCTTTAAATAACAGACTTACCTTGGTGGTGCCCTATGTATGTGTAGGGGGATGGTGTGGAGGCGGAAAGGGTGGGCACACCACTCTGGGGCACACCTCCTTGAGGGGGTCCACCATGAGTCTGTGAGGGATGCAGTAACATGACTTGGGGAGCTCCAGGATGAGGTGGTGGGGCAGCTGCAATTCCAGTCTGGACATGGGCCTGTAGTAGACAAGAATAGTTTTGAGGATTTTAATAAATGATATGCCAATTTATCATTAGGCCAGCAGAGAAAATGCCAAATTTTCTAATTTAAGAACATATATTTAGCAACTGATGTAACTCATGCCACTGAAATTTAGACGTGGCACTTAACCTAATTCCAAGAATATTTCAAAGAATATTTAATAACGAAATATTATTAAATAACAAATAATTCAGGAAACAATTCCATTCTTGATACTAATACTGACACAATCTTTGCTCAAACTTATGTAGTACCCTATTGATGACTTTTAAATGTTTGTCCAAGCAATCCTAGGACTCAAGCATTTTTTCTCATACATCAATTGCCACAAAAAATGTTACTGGTCATATCCATCTCCTGGGTTGTCAAACTGAGTGTTTATGAGGACAGACACTCTGAAATGTCTTCCATGGTTAAGACCGCTGCCCCTTTTCCCTTCCCAGGGTCAGGCATACTCACCTGAGTGACATGGGCCATGTTGGTGTATCCGTGCTGCAGCTGCTGATGGGCATGAATGGCATAAACTGTCGGCTGTGGGAAACCGCTCTGTGGAGACTGAGCACTGGGCCCCGGGGTTATGGATGGTGGCGTAGCCGTCAGTGTAGCTGTGTGATATAGGTTCTGCTGCTGCTGAGCACTGGCCAAATGAGGGGGCTGTCCAGCTTGGTGCTATAGTAGAAAACACAAGAGTCACACTTCAACTACCAGAGTTTGCATTATTTTTTCTTTTTACATTATTTCCAAAGAATATGTTTGGTATTTTATAGAGAAAAGCAAGATTTGAAACTTAGGTTAGTGTACATCTGTGGGAAAGATGGGGAATGACTAAATTTGTTTTAATGGCATTAGCACTCTTTTTATTACAGTAGCCTTCGGGTTCTCTGATCTCCTTTATATAACACATAACCCTCTGACTCATTGAGCATGTTGTCATAGATTTAAATTATTCACATTTTGAATATAAATTCCCAGAGAAAGTACTTTTATTTAGAGATCATATCCAAAAAAGCTACATGTCAGTTATGGTGGGTAGGTTCCAACCACCCACCTGTCCTCAGTTCCGCATTTCTATTGCAGAAAATAGCCCTCCATCCACAATTTGTCTTATATTAATACCCAAATCACAAGTAGTTGCAAAGCTGCATCTAGTTTAATTCCTAGATCGCCTTCCCCCCAAATAAAGCATGCAAGGATTAATAAAGTTTGTCCCTGGTGCTTCAATTCCGTAACAGCAGTTTCAGGAACTGAGATCACTTTAAACATCACTTTAAAAGCAAGATTGCTTTTCATGCCAACCTAGAATTTCTAGAGCTTCAAGGATCATGGTGCTCTAGGACCAACTTCAAACATAAAATCAAATAGCAGGGTGTTGAGTGCCAAGACAAGCATTAAGTGTCTCCTATGCAGTAACTCCATACTTGGCTCCTCCCCCTCCCTCCAAGTACCTGCACAGGGCTGGGGGCGGCATGTTGTGTTTGCTGCTGGTTGCCCGTGGGTGTGGTAGCTGGCTGAGGCTGATGCGGATGCAGCTGTGTGGCATGATGGGGATACGACTGATGCACTGTGGCTGGGGAGAGAAGCAGCAAGCAGCAGTCAACAAGGCAACGTGGCGGGAGAAAGAAAGAAAGAAAGCTCAGACTTCAGCTAACAATAAAGGTACCATAAAGAGTTTGGGGTGTAGGTTGTTCTGTCGGAGGATATTGTGGAGTAGATGATGAGACGATAGCTTGGGGGTGACTGCCAGATGTCATCATACGGGGGTTACTCTGCAGCATAGGGGCAAACATAGGCTAGAAGGAAGGAAAAAAGATAGAAAACATGAGCAAAACAGATAAACACACGTTATCTCTTTTCCCTTGAAATTTATTGTATCTACCTGCGAGGAATAGTGGGCCATGGGCTGCATCATAGTAGGCTGTCCTGTGAACTGCTGGGGATTGTAGGAGATGTATGAAGAGTATGGAGTAGCAGCTACCAGAGGGGGCCCCGCAGCTGCTGCTGCTTGCATAATGGGAGGAGCTGAGGTGGGCTGGTGCTGGTCTGAACGCTGGGGAGGTAGAGACCCTGTTCAGGAAAAATAAATGGGTTAAGAAAAGCCTTTTATATTCTTGTTTCCCCCCCCCCCCCCAAGTGGCAGAACAGTTGAGCCTTCCAGGCAAATTTCCCATGATCAATGAGGCTTTGGCCAAGAATCTCCTCACCTTTAGCTCTGTATTTCCCCTGCTGTCCGGGCACAGAATTGGAAACAGGATAGGGGTACATCTGAGGTGTCTGCAGAGAATAGCAGCAAACTAATTAATTCTAATGGTATCCTTACTACTATACCTGATATACTTTGTAAAGAACCAATAATATACAGTGCAAAGATAGGACCATTTAGGTATCATTCCTCCCACCTCACCTGCACAGCTGGGCTCATGTGAATCTGTGGGATGTAAGAAATATATTGTGTGCTGTACATGCCACTTTGCCCTGGGGTAATCACTGGGATGGAGGGTGTAGAATGGGTGCGTGGCCCTGGTGATGTAGGCGTACTTGTTGATTTGTTCTGGGGAAAAAGGCAGCAGTTATTAGATATTTGACTATGAAAGCAAGTTAAGAAGGTGCTGTTATCCCAAAACCCACCACGTCAACCCGCACTATCCTCAGAGCTAGTTACGTACCACAGAAAGAAGCGTCTTTGAGGGGTTGAATTCTTTTGCATTAGGATTCAATGTTGATTTCTTCACCTGCCTGGATGGGAGTACAATGGAAATGAGACAGGAACATAGACAAACATGCAGCAGTCTTATCTACAGATAGTCCTCGACTTACAACAGTTCATTTAGTGACCACTTGAATTACAACAGCACTGAAAAAAGTGACTTACGACCACTGCAGCATCCTCATGGTCACATGATCAAAATTCAGACACCTGGCAACGGACTCATATTTATGACCGTTGAAGTGTCCCGGGGTCATGTGATCACCTTTTGCGACCTTCTGACAAAGTCAATGGGAAAACCAGATTCACTTAACAACTGTATTACTAACTTAACTGCATTGATTCACTTAACAACTGGGGCAAGAAAGGCTGTACAATGGAGCAAAACTCACTTAACAAACGTTTCGCTTAATAACAGAAATTTTTGTCGCAAGCCGAGGACTAACCGTACTCCGGTTCCCCCCCCAGACTCACTCTGAGACAGGACCATCTTCCTTGTCCTCTGCTTCCCCTTTACCCAGAGGACTGGCAGTCTGGGTCTGGCATTCCATGCCCTCAGAGGATCCTTTCTCCTCCTTGCTGCTGCCTTCACAGAAATCCAGGCTGGGCTTGGGAGACTCTCCAGGCACTTCACATGAACTGCCTGCCCCAACCAACACCTCTGGCAGTTTGTCTTTTACTTTCCCTTCAAGAGACTCCTTTGGCCGGAAGGGGTCATGGGTGGCCTCTGGAGAGGAGCTGGGCTGTAGCTAGGAAAAGACATGAGGTAAGCAACCGTGGTTTTATTTTATGTTTCTATTTTAAAAGTGCTCAATGTTTTCCTCCTCTTTAAACGAAGGGGAATAAGAGAATGTGTTCACCTTAAACTGGGCTCCAAACTTCCTCAACTCCTCGAGCTGATTCCTCTTTTGCTCATTTTGGAGACCTAGAGCAGTGCAATTGCCACAATTGAAGATTTAAGAACTCAAAACCTTGAAGAGCATTTTAGTATCAATCTCCAAGTTCTGTTAAGTCTTCTCAAATCTGGTACTCTAATATTAAATGGGAGTAATTGGCTGAGGATTATGGGAGCTGTATTCCTATAAATCCAGATGGTATTGGTTTCTGGTGGCCAACTAAATTATATGCACCTGGTAAGATTTTTTTTTAACTTCGCAATGATTATTCAATTTTGTATTAATATTCCACTTTTCTGAATGAGTAAGGGGATGTTATTGGGGGTGGTGGTGTAATCAAGTCTTCCTTCATTCATCTCCAGGACAATCCTATAAGTTACATTGAGATGAAGTAGCTGGCTCAAAGTCATCTAGTGAGTTCTGAGTTTATTAATTAACTGTTTAGTTCATTACATTTAGGATAGGATAGGATAGGATAGGATAGGATTCTTTATTGGCCAAGTGTGATTGCACACACAAGGAATTTGTCTCCTTGCGTGTAGACTCTGCCTGACTTAGCTTACAATTTTAAAAAACAGCAATGTGGAAAATATAATGTATCATAGAAAATATGCAAAGCAACTCCAATCTGACATTTAGAGTAACAAGCAAAAAGCTCAAAGAGTCAAAAGAAACAAACCTTTGCTGGTCTGTTTGACCAAGTCTGAGGGCCCCATAACTTCTACAGTCCTGCCGGCTTCTTTGGTGGCAGAGCTAGGCACCTCTTTAACTAGAAGGGGAAGGAAAGGGTTAGGAGGCAAAACATATGCTACATTTTACATCCAGATACCGGGCAAGGAAAGAGGAACAAAAACTTGAAATGCACTTGGAAAGTATGGCAGCTTCCCAAAGAGCCTTCAAATCCCATACTCTCCTTCTTCAGACAGACAATAATTTGTTTACTATCCTAAAACTTTTTCAACTGATCAAACCTATCAAGTATTTAAAAACTGTAAAATCTCAAATATTCTTCTTACTAGGGTAAAACAGGAGGGAAGAAAAAACAGTGAGAAGCTTGTAAGTCAGCAATCTTTCCAGGCAGCAGGTTTCAAAAATCTTAACAAAGTCCTGAACATTCTCAGAAACACTGAAATCATGACACATTGAGGAGTTTGGTGCAGCACATCTGGGATTCTCTGGCCAGCTAATACCTATAGGTTGCTTTGTTTTAGGTCCATCCTTAGTTCCTTCTTTGTTGATTGGCAATCAACCAAACCTGCTTCACTCCCAATTTAAGTACTTACCTTCAACAGCAGCTACTGGGATAGATGCTGGGACTTTAGGTGAAGGTGGGGTCGGGGAAGCACTCGATTCCATGGTAATCCTTGACTCAGAAGGTGATGCAGGAGCAATAGGGATAGCTGATCCCACAGGGGGATCTTGGGAAGAGACTGGAACAGTTGAGGCAGACTTCGGTGAACGAGGAGCATAGAGACGGCCCACTATACAATAACAGCGAAGATGCATTACATTAGGGCTAATATGTGAAGATTTTTTTTTTAATCACAAAAAAAGACATCAGGTTTGCTGCTTATTTGTGCTTCTACCTGGAGGAGATGCAGCAGAGACTTCCATGGGTCGGCTAGTCGGGGAAGACATATTCTTGGCCCCTCGATTGGGTCGTTGAGACTTTGGAGACATTCTAGATGGACCTAAAACGAAGCAGCCATAGGTGGTGTTGAATCAAACTAGACACACACAAAGAAAACAAAATGTTCCTTTGACATCTATGGCTTTCCCTTACTAGTAAACAATGGAAATTCTATCATGCCAATGAAATTAGCAGGCACCTAGTTGTAATTGGCATTTACAAATTGACTAATTAAGAAATTTAAAATAAGTGAATGGTGATTAAGTCAATGCACCAACTGGAACCCTTATCTACAACCCTTATATCTGTTATCTTCCTAACAAACAGAAAGCAGCAGGTGAAGATAAGCAGAATCACATCAGATACCTGTACAATTAGCACAGCCCCCCCCCAAGGCTGTGTGCTCTCTCCACTTCTCTTCTCTCTCTATACCAATGACTGCATCTCTAACGATCCATTTGTTAAACTACTGAGGTTCGCAGATGACACAACAGTGATTGGCCTCATTCGAGACAATGATGAATCCGCATACAGATGGGAGGTTGAACAACTAACCTTGTGGTGCGACCGAAACAACCTGGAACTGAATACACTCAAAACCGTAGAAATGGTGGTAGACTTTAGGAGAAACCCACCCATACTTCCACCTCTTACAATACTAGACAACACAGTATCAACCGTAGAGACCTTCAGATTTCTAGGTTCTACCATATCGCAAGATCTAAACTGGACCCCTAAC
>QLTV01001468.1:954821-969850 GCA_003457575.1 Thermophis baileyi
CTTCAAAACGACGCTATAGAGCACTGCACACCAGAACAACTAGACACAAGAACAGTTTTTTCCCCGAACGCCATCACTCTGCTAAACAAATAATTCCCTCACCACTGTCAAACTATTCACTAAGTCTGCACTACTATTAATCTTCTCATCGTTCTCATCACACATCTCCTCCCACTTATGACTGCATGACTGTAACTTTGTTGCTTGTATCCTTACAATTTATATTGACTGGTTCCTACTATGATTTGATTGCTTATTTGTACCCGGACTATCATTAAGTGTTGTATCTTATGATTATTGACGAACTTATCTTTTCTTTTATGTACACTGAGAGCATATGCACCAAAGACAAATTCCTTGTGTGTCCAATCACACTTGGCCAATAAAAAATTCTATTCTATTCTATTCTATTCTATTCTATTCTAAGAGGCAAACTAATGAATGTGGATAAGTGACTGACCCTGCGGCCTGTATAAATATGGGGGATGAATGGGAAGAAGCAGGAAACGCTGCACCCTATCCAGAGAAGAGAGGCAAGGGAAGAGAAAGGTCACAAGGACTCGTGATGAGATGCAGCAATCCTGGTTCCAGGTGTAGTGTAGCAAGACTGAACAGGGGCAACTGAAGGTGAGCATGAGATCAGTGGTAGGGTAGAAGGCTGCTTCAGACACAGCTAACTGAAGGGAGCGAAGTTGTCACTGGTATTGTTACTGCTTCTCCTGATTTTCAGCCAGCACTTTCAGTGAAGGCACTTTGTGAAGACCAACAGTGCAATTTGACTTTTGCAAGAACCAGAAATTAGCCTTGGATAATTTTTTTCTGAGGTGTTTCATAGGCTGTTCAGGCTTCAAATCTAACTTCTTCCCATTTGCACTACATCTCTTCCTTTCTTCTTCACTCCTTCAATTTAGAATCCATTTTTTGATCCCATACACTATAAACTGTGTCACTTCATTTTTTCCCCTTTATCTTTCAATGCTACTACCTTTTTATTGTTATTGTTGGGGGGGGGGGAAATCATGTGAAGTTCCAGCCAGATGGGCCAACCTTCACCAAAGCTTTTCTGCCTGTTAAAATGACTGTTTCAATCCATTTCAGTATTTCCCTTTAAAGCCAGAGATCCTCAGCCTTACCTCCATTGATACCTCGTTGCTCTGGAGCAGAGCCAGTGTTGCTTTCTGAATGATGTGAACTCCCACGGGGTGGCAAGGAGCCCATGCCTGGCCTCCCTCCTCGAGAACTACTGCAGCGTATGCCTCCTCTGGAGCTTTCTCTGACACGTTGGGGAAGTGGGATATATTTGCCCTCTCTGCAAAAAGAAATAGCCGGGTGAGTTCGAAGAACAATAAAGAAAGGAACCACCATAACTTTCCTCATCCCAGAAGCTGAATGCAAATGCAAGGAAACATTTGAAGCAAAGAGATTGGCAATCAACAGGTGAAACAGTTTCTAAGTTACAATGGGACCTTAAGGTTATTTCTTCCCCAAATATATAGGGTACATTAACCACAATTAGTACTTGTTTTATACTAGAGAGGCATATGGCTATCCAAAGGTTATTTTGTTTTAGTTTTGAATCACCTTAACAAATGCTGTCTGAGCTATGCAGAATAGCTAATATACAATTATAAAATAATTGATATCATTGATATTAGAATATATTTAAATACATATTTTTATTCATTTCACCAATGCTGCAAACTTACCTGGAAGCCAAGCTGGGGCTGTCTCTTCCAGACACTTGTCTTTGCACTGAACTGTGCTTCTCTTCTTCTGTGCGCCCATCATCATTTTCCATTGCAATACGCAGTCTATACTGTGGGCTTGACTCAATTTCTCGTGCCAGCTGTGTAGCTCTGGCCTCTCGCTGCCTAAAAGTCTCTGTATTATCTTTTTCAAGAGGAACTCTGTCATGAAAAAAATGGGCCATTGGAAGAGGGGAAAAAAGGAAATGCAGCAAATAAATTCTACTGATCTACCCAAAAGAACAAAATAAACTTGTTTATTGTAAATGTACCAACACCTCTTAATTTGTAACATGGTAAAAAACATCTCAGCTCCCAACACTTCAAACTTTTTGATTGAACTTCCTAGAGTTTGTAAATTTCAGATCCATAACTAATTTCAATAAAGTTCTGGATGCTTATTACTTATTGCATAAATCCACACATTGCATTTTGAGTAAAATTGGATTTGGTTGGTGACATGCTACTGCAGGTATTGGTGACATACTGGTCAAAATGTGCCCAAACTGGCCAGTAGAGTTCTTACCATTAACAGAGACAACAGATGGTAACACAATTTGCTCCTTCTTTGAATAAAAAGGTGTTATGTGAAAGCTTTAAATGATGAAAGCCGTAACAGGTACATGAGGTCATTTGTTGACCATGAAATATGAAGGTTCTGATTTGGAATATAACAGGAAAATAAATTAACTAAAAAGGGGGGGGGGATAATGTAACTGATCTAACGCTGTGAGGTACTGATGGATATGGGTATGAAGTAAAGATGTAGATTTAATTATGAACAAAAGAACTATGTCACACAGTATGAATTGGTGCTATATTGACATAAAACCAAAGTTAATGAATTTTGGAAAGAGTACTTAAAAATTTAAATGGGAATGACAACATAGTCAAAAGTGAAACTGAAATGGTCACCTAGGGTTGGTTGGAGATATGAATGTACATGTACTTTGATTGCAGGCAGTGCCATTTTGTAGTCTGAGACTCTAAAGGAAAAATTGAATTACCATTTACACATAAATGGCAAAATATTACGGCCAGGAGATAACACTGTTAACTTTAGGAGTATATCTTTGTATTTTATATTTTGATAAATCAATAAAAATAAAAAAGTAAACAGACGTATATCTCTAAAGAAGGGGACATGGATAGGAAAACATTAAAATTTTTAAATGCTGATAAAAAGATGGGTAATATATAGCCTACTACATCTGCTAAGAGGATTAAATGTTTGTTGAAAGATAGCAATAGCACTTATATACCACTTTCTAAACTGCCCTCTCTAAGCAGTTTAAAAAGTTAGCATATTGCCCCAACAATCTGGTCCTCGTTTTAGCGACTGGGTCCTCATTTTAGCAACCTCGGAAGGATGGAAGGCTGAGTCAACTTTCTCCTCTGGGAGGAGGTTTTGAAGTACGTATTTCCAGCAGGACTATTTGATTCTTTAACAGCTTTGTTCCCTATGCCATCCGTCTGGTAAACTCACAAGATTCGTTTTTCTCGCCATGTACATGCATACATCCAAACTAGACTGTTGTTTCTCTGTGTCATATATGTGGGTATATGCATAATTTTTATTTATTTATATCGTGTTTCTCAGAAAATAAGACCAGGTCTTATTTTCTTTTGACCCCCGAAATAAGCGCTTGGTCTTATTTTCGGGGAGGTATTATTTTTTTTTGAGGTGCAGAAGGCGGCGAGCATGGTCACCTCATGGCTGCTGGGCCCCTTAACCGCGGCTGAGCTGATTGGGAGCTGCTTCTCGTTCTATCTCTCTGGGCACCTGGAGGTGTTTCTTGCACACTCTTGCCAGCCCCAGCCTTGCCGCGGCACCAGGCAACCTCGCAGCCAAGGGCCCCTTGTTGAGCCGATCCGGGGCTTGCCATACCTGGGGGTGGGGGGTGGGCATGGAGCTGCAACCATCGGAGCTGGCGAGTCCAACAATGAGCGAGGCTGCGGCAGCGGTGGGACACGTCAGGACAGTGCCGGCCAGCCGCTCGTCAGCAGGCCACTCTCCTGGACGGGTCTGGCCGCGAGTGGCACTGGCAGGCAACGAGGTACGTGGCCGGCGCAAAGAACAGGGAGGCGCCGGCGGTGACGGGACTTCCGGCGGCAGCGCAACATGGCCGCTCATCAGCTGTTCGCCCCTGCGGCTGTGCACACACTTCCAGCCATGCTTTGCAGGACTCTGCACCATGCCGTCGGCCCGGCCATGCCGCTGCGACCTGTCGCCTAGTCAGTGCCGCTCGCGGCCAGACCCGGCCACGAGAGCAGCATGCTGATAAGCGGCTGGCCGGCGCTGTCCTGATGTGTTCTGCTGCTGCTGCCGCCTCTTGGAGCAGGACTCTGCTTCTGCTTTTGGCTGCACGCAAGGAAAGCAGCAGAAGCAGTAGAAGTCTTTCTTTCTCTCCCCCAAACTCCGCCAGAAACGAGTCTTTGTGAGACTCCTGCTGCCGCTGCTTGGAACAGGACTCTGCAAGGCTTGCTGTGCCATTAAACGGCAGCATCGGCACGAGCTTCATCATACCGGCACAGCCGTGAGCGGCAGGATGCCAGCTGTGCCAGTATGATGAAGCTCGCAGCGATGCTGCCGTTTGTGCAACAGCAGAACAAGCTTTGAAGAGTCCTGCTCCAAGTGGCGGCGGTGGCACGACGAGTCTCACGAAGACTCATCTCTGGCGGAGTTTGGGGGAGCGAAAGGAAGACTTCTGCTGCTTCTGCTTTTGGCTGCACGCAAGGAAAGCAACAGAAGCAGAAGTCTTTCTTTCTCTCCCCCAAACTCCGCCAGAGATGAGTCTTCGTGAGACTCGTCGTGCCACCACCGCTTGGAACAGGACTCTACAAGGCTTGTTGTGCCGTTGCACGAACGGCAGCACTGCCGCGAGCTTCATCATACCGGTACAGCCGCAAGCGGCAGGACGCCAGCTGTGCCGGTATGATGAAGCTCGCGGCGATGCTGCCGTTCGTGCAATGGCACAAGCCTTGCAGAGTCCTGCTCTAAGCAGCGGGGCCGGTGGGACGAGTCTCACAAAGACTCATTTCTGGTGGAGTTTGGGGGAGAGAAAGACTTCTACTGCTTCTGCTGCTTTCCTTGTGTGCAGCCAAAAGCAGAAGCACCATTCCAAGAGGCGGTGGTGGCAGGACATGTCAGGACAGTGCCGTCAGGACAGCGCCGTCCAGCCACTCGTCAGCATGCCACTCTCTTGGCCGGGTCTGGCCGCGAGCGGCACCAGCAGACACCGGCGATGGGACATCCGGTCACAGCGTCATGGCCGGGCCGACAGCATAGTGCAGAGTCCTGGGAAACATGTCTGGAAGCACATGCACGGCCGCAAGAGCGAACAGCTGATGAGCAGCTATGTTGCGCTGCCACAGGAAGTCCCATCACCACCTCCCTGTTCTTTGCGCCGGCCGCGCACCTCATTGCCTGCCGGTGTCGTTCGCGGCCAGACCTGGCCAGGAGCGGCCTGCTGACGAACGGCTGGGTGGTGCTGTCTTGACGTATCCCACCACCGCAGCCTTGCTCGTCCTTGGACTCGCCAGCTCCAATGGTTGCAGCTCCATGCCCAACCCCTCCCAACCCCAGGTATGGTGAGCCCCGGATCGGGACTCAACAAGGGGCCCTCGGCTGTGAGGTTGCCTGGTGCCGTGGCAGGGCTGGGAAATGTGTGTAAGAAACACCTCCAGGCTCTCAGATAGATAGAACGAGAGGCAGCTCCTGATCAGCTCAGCTGATCCGCGGGTTGCGATTAAGGGGCCCAGCTGCCATTAGCTGACCAGGGAAGGGAAGGGCTGCCTCCTGTGCTGGCCATGCCCACCACTAGGTCTTATTTTCAGGGGAGGTCTTATTTTCGGGGAAACATGGTATTTTTGTCATGTTATGTAGTGTATATTGGACGTGGTGACCCTTTGAGAGCTATATGTAATGAAATTTCATTTTAATGTAGGCCGATTAGTGTAAATTTAAAGTGACAATAAAGTTTGTCTGTCTAAATCTGCAGTATTGCATGCTAACCACTGCGCCACCATCAAGGCTCTTTGAATGTAGATGTTTGAATGTAGTAAAGCAAAAAAAGATACGGTCAAGAATGAACAAGCAGACTTGATACAAAAGTCTGTTTAGTCTTTTATGAATATAAGCCGCCCAGAGTTATCCTGAGGTAAGATGGGCAGCCAATAATTTTTATAAATAAACAAACAAACAAGCAAGGAAAAATCAAGTACAGGCTTCTGCTACTTCAGTACACTGTTAAATTTTAGGAGCATAACAGAAACTAGTAATGTAGTGAGACAAGCTGTATATTAACTACATAAAGTACAACTGAATTGGTTAGCGGTCCAAAGTGACCATTTTGCACGAGCCCTAATATTCACTGCATTCAGTATTCATTAGATTTGTATCGCCTATATTTTGTGCACTATTTTATGCAACTCAAGAAGGCGTACATAATCTCTCCTTATATTTTCCCCATAACAGCAGCCCTGTGAGGTGAATTGGGCAAGAGTGTATTTCTGTCTCAAAGTCATCCAACTGGCTTCCATTCCAAGAGAGGACTAGAATGGTCTCTCAGTTTCTAGTCCAGCACCTAAACTAAATTGAATCCTGGAATGCAAGTGCAAGGGTAGCATTATAATATTCCAATGGACATGTCTCATCATGGAATATTCACTGTTTCTGCTATCAAATATTTCATTTTTTAAAGTAGCCGTCAACAGCCTGTAATAAACAGGTGGAACTGAGGATAGAGAAAGGATGAAACTATTCACAAATACTGACATTCAAAGGGCTGAGATTATTACCTCTGAATTATCTTGACAATCAGTCTACTTTTCTTTATCCACTGATTTCTGCCAACAAATGAAAGCCTTACAAGTCCTGGTATGTTAACCAACTCTCATTTATTAAGTGAAAGAGAAAGAAAAACAACCTAGACACGTGATGGCGAACCTATGGCGCGTATGCCGGAAGTGGCACGCAGAGCCATCTCTCAGGGCACACGGAGCTGTCGCCTGTTGCTCTTCCGGGTTCTGGTGAATCAGCCACCTGGTCTTCCCGCGCGGGAGCACCAGAAACCCGAAAGAGCAGCCGCCCGGTGCGCATGTGCGTGACTGGAAGATGATCTTTTGGTTTCTGGCGCATGCATGTGTACCGGCCACCTGGTCTTCTGGTGTGCATGCACGCGTGACCAGCTGGCCAGTGCGCATGCGCGCGCCGGAACCCACAAGGGGAGCAAGAGCAAGGCGAACAGAGCTGCCAGCCAGTACGGGCGGCCCGGGGCTTCCCTCTCTCCCCGCTCGAGCAGGTTTCTTGCACGGCCCCAGCCTTCCAGCCTGCGGCCTGGCCAGCTCGGGCGCATGGGGCAGCGGGGCAGGGTTTGCTTGCTGGGCGGCCGCCCGCCCCACCCACTGCTCCTGCCGCTGCAAGGGGGCGGCGGTGGTTCTCGCTCTACCGCTCCCGGACGGGATACTGGAGCAAGAAAAGCTGGAGCCGCCGTTGGAGCTCCTGCCAGGAGGGCCGGAGGAGAGCGCAGCATGGAGCTGCCCCAGGAGGGCCGGAGGAGAGCGCAACATGGAGACGCCACAGAGGGGTAAGAGGCGCCGGCCAGGAAGCAACCGGGAAGGGGAGGGGCTGCACTGGGTTCTTCTCGGTGGCGGGCTGGGGGGGGTGCTTCATTCTGGCCAGAGTTGGGGCGAAGCTCTCCCGCCTGCTGGCCCCACAACCCGAGCCCCGGGAACGCTGATGTCCCTTCCCTCCGAAGCCGGGAAGGGGCTCCGGCTTTCCAGCGGAAGGACACGGCCCAACTTTCTCTCCCTGTCCAGGGCTGCAGAACCGGGTCATTGGTGGGGATGTCCCGCCACTCCGATGGGGGGCAGGGGGACGGGCAGGGAGGCGCGAGGATCCCCAAAAGGCCAGGTGGAGCCAGCGAAAGTGCACCAGACAGCTGGTCTTCGCACGTGCATGTGCGCCAGAAACCAGAAGAGCAGGTGGCCGGCATGCATATGCGTGCCAGAAACAGGAAGTCCATATTCTTTTCCAGTTCCGGCGAGCGTGCGCGCTTTGCATGCTTGCTTTGGCACTCGGTGCCGAAAAGGATTGCGTGCACTCCTGTTTTGGCACTCGGTGCCGAAAAGGTTAGCTGTCACTGACCTAGACTCTATTTAATAGCCTACCAAATTATATCCTTTTCGTCAGCTGCTCTCTCCCCTGAACCTTCACATAAATATGTGTGTGTGTGTGTGTGTATACACACACACATACATACATATATATATATATGGCTAAATCATTAACTTACGTATATGATGAGAGACTGCTATCATACGTTGTCTTCACACCGTAATTTTCCTCGTTGAATTTGAACATCTCATTTGGGTCCCAGCCATTAGACTGAAATCACAGATAAATGCTTTAGTACCTTTGCTGCAACAAAGCTTAGCGAAGCAGCTCTAAGTAAATCTATTTTGAGGACTCAAGCCTTATCAGTTACTTACCATATCTGATTCTAAGTCATAATCATCACTGTTGCTATCTCCCCCTTCCCAGCGTTGTAGTACTTTCTCTTTGTGCTCCCCATTCACTTTAGAATTCATGGCGATGGCAGAATCTGTGAACTTATCTAAGACACATGACAGAAAGAAAGGCCAGGATAGAAAGGATTCAAGTTCTCCCTCACGCTTCCTCCCATCACATCTCAATTCTGTTATTTTAAGACTGTATTACCTTTGGTGGCGTAGTTAAAATCAACATTGCGGAAGTGCACTAACATGACATCAGCAGGCTTGAAAACCATAGTGTCTACAATATCCTCCCTCCTTGGCCCTACTGGCTGGTCGGGCACCTTCTTGTGCACAGCATCCACAGCCAGCTCAAACTGTAAAAAAATAAAAATAAAATACAGGCTGCCTATTCCTACTATAGAAAACCACATAAATCGGAAAACATGCCATATCACAATCCATTGGTCACTAAGCACTATTTCCAGATATTAAACTTTGTCATCTCAGGGTGCTTAAGTAAGCTTTGTGAAGTTTGGGGAGAAAGAATGCTTCCTGTATCCAAAGTTCCAATATAAAATAAAACTAAATACTTAAAATGCAATTAAGAAATAAACTTCACTGAACCTGTTAGCTAACATTCTAAGAAAACTAGTCAGCAAAAAAAGTATTCACCTTAGAACTCAGGGTTTTAAAAATTCCTTCAAATGTGCTTCCACTTTTCACTTTCACATCACATGTTGATCCCTAGGAAGAGAACCAAAGGGCAGGAAGACTTTTAAAAAAAAGGATACAAGGATACTTCAAATTGCAAATCAAAGGCTCCCTGCCCGCCGGCCCCCCAACATACACCTATAATCTATTTGGAAGGCTGTTAAAATAAAGCAAAGTAAACTGAAGAAATTCAAGAGAAAACCCTGACTCATTTGCACAACGCTTAGCACACACCATTCTTAAGGCACTTTTTGCCATGAGACCTGGAAGGGGAAACAGCAAACTATTAGCCTTTGCAGGCATCCCACCTTCCTTTGGTTGAGAACCTTGCAGTTTTTGCATTGTCTACCATTTTAAAATCAACCCAAAATAGCTGGAACTAAAATTCTTAACATGAGGATTCGAGTTCAAAGAATAATGTAAATAAAATTACAACATGAATTAGTACATCATATGAGCAATGCCTATATAAAACAAATGCTCAACTCTTCCTGCAGGACAACCACATTGAAAGACATCCCATCATGTACCTTCCACGCCCTATAAACATGCACCTGTACATCTATCTTTCCTACATCCTTAATTTATCACCAGGAGACTCACCACAACTGCTGTTAGAAAGTGAAGCATTCGAGAATTGTTATAAACACCCTCAAAAGCCTGGGAGGAATGAAAAAATAAGTGTCACCAAGACATCTGTAAGCATCCATTGCCCAATGTTACAACACTCCCAATAATTAGGTAGGCAACTGAAAGATTTCAGAAAATGTATACACCTGTTGTAACAAATATAGGCCTATATAACTATTATGTCATTTGTTTTCTCAGTAAGGAGCTTCCTTCATGAATCTTAGTATATAGGGGGCTTGGCACAGGTTCAAACTGTATTACTACGGTACTTCTCATAGAGTTTGGATAGAGGGTCTATAGTTGAAAATGAAGATTATATTGGAATTTTCACAATTCAGTATCTAAAATTGAAGCATTCAAATATTTTTCACAAAATAAATCAAAATGAGGAAGATATGATATTTAATATAATATATTAAATATAATATAAATTAATATAATAATTAATTAATTAATTAATTAATATAAATTAAATTAATATAAATATAAGGTATTTGTTGTTGAGCAACAATAAAGCTAGTGGAGATGACAGTATCCCAGCTGAGCTATTCAAAATCTTAAAAGACAATGCAGTAAAAGTGCTACACTCAATTTGCCAGCAAATTTGGAAAACTCAACAGTGGCCACAGGATTGGAAAAGGTCAGTTTACATTCGAATTCCAAAGAAAAGCAATGCCAAAGAATGTTCAAACTATCACACCATTGCATTCATTTCACATGCTAGTAAAGTTATGCTTAAAATCCTACAAGCTAGGCTCCAGCAGTATGTTGATCGAGAACTACCAGAAGTACAGGCAGGATTTCGAAGAGGCAGAGGAACTAGAAATCAAATTGCCAACATACACTGGATCATGGAGAAAGCTAGGGAGTGCCAGAAAAACATCTACTTCTGCTTTATTGACTATGTTAAAGCCTTTGATTGTGTGGATCACAGCAAATTGTGGCAAGTTCTTAAAGAGATGGGAGTACCAGACCATCTTATCTCTTGAGAAACCTATATGCGGGTCAAGAAGCAACAGTGAGAACCGGACACGGATTGGTTCAAAATTGAGAAAGGAGTCCGGCAAGGCTGTATACTGTCGCCCTGCCTATTTAACTTATATGCAGACCACATCATGAGAAAGGCGGGGCTAGATGAATCAAAAGTTGGAATTAAGTTTGCTGGGAGAAATATCAACAACCTCAGATATGCAGATACCACCACTCTAATAGCAGAAAGTGAAGAGGAACTAAAGAGCCTCTTGATGCGGGTGAAGAAGGAGAGTGCAAAAATTGGCTTGAAACTCAACATTAAGAAAACTTAAGATTATGGCATCTGGTCCTCTCAATGCCTGGCAAATAGATGGGGAAGAAATGGAGGTAGTGACAGATTTTATTTTCCTGGGCTCCAAGATCACCGCAGATGGGGACTGCTGCCAAGAAATTAAAAGACACTTGCTCCTGGGGAGGAAAGCTATGACAAATCTAGACAGCATACTAAAAAGCAGAGACGTCGCCCTGCCAACAAAAGTGTGTATAGTCAAGGCGATGGTTTTCCCAGTGGCAATGTATGGCTGTGAAAGTTGGACCATAAGGAAGGCTGAGCACCAAAGAATTGAGGCCTTTGAACTATGGTGCTTGAGAAGACTCCTGCGAGTCCCTTGGACTGCAAGGCAATCAAACCGGTCAGTCCTAGAGGAGATCAATCCTGACTGCTCTTTAGAAGGCCAGATCCTGAAGATGAAACTGAAATACTTTTTCCACCTAATGAGAAGGAAGGACTCACTGGAGAAGAGCCTAATGCTGGGAAAGATTGAGGGCAAAAGAAGAAAGGGACGACAGAGAATGAGGTGGCTGGATGGAGTTACTGAAGCAGTAGGCGTGAGCTTAAATGGACTCCAGAGGATGGTAGAGAACAGGAAGGCCTGAAGGAATGTTGTCCATGGGGTTGCGATGGGTCGGACACGACTTCGCAACTAACAACAACAACAAAATCAAAATGAAGTGGTTTATGATACCGGTTGATATGAAAAATACACTTTTCTTTTTCGAAACAAAAATTGTGCCTCTCAGTGATTTAACTCCACTAAACTTAACAAAGTTGCAAATTTAGAAAAAAAGAGATATAAGTATTTATAAGCAGACTTTGCTGTACCTCAACAACAGTCAAATGATATTATGCTGAAAAATCTACAAATTTGTTACAAATTTGAACTAAATTTATTACATGAAATTATTTTACTCCAGATATTATTTATACTTTGCTATTGTTCTAGAAATTGTAAATAGAGGAAATGTAATACAAATTAACACAAAGTCACAGAAATGTGACTTAGTAGTCATAGCAGATACATAAGATTCTAGGGAGTCTTTTACCACATCATAACTAAAACAATTCTTACGTTAGGGGTACATTTATAGACATAAGAACTGAAGCCTACTAGCAGATATATTTATTGGCGAAGACTGGTAGTAGAAACCTCAAATGTCTAGCAGTTACACAAATCATGCAGATTATAAATTACAATCCCAAATGGTTTATAGTACAACTTACAGGAGATTGTGGAGGTCCTTTGCCTGTACTCTGGCCCCTGAAAATAAATAAGACACAAATGTAATTAATAATAATTCAAAATGTAAACTCTTTAAACCAATAGGCTACATTTGGTGCATAAATTCATCATGAATCTAATTCAAAGGAGCTCTTACCACTAACAAGAACCCCTTATTTTATTACCAAAATAATTAAACAGACTTCCTAATTCAGCTAAGACATAACTTCCTTTCCATGGAGGCAACTTTCTGAGAAATCAGTGCATGTACTATATATGAAAACTCATCCTCTACAAATATATAAAAGTAGATGTTGCTTCAATGGACACAAAGTGTTACTGGCACATGCACCCAAGAATTTTCTGTGTATGAAAAGAAGCTTAGAATGGATTTGCCTCAAATCCATGATTTCTGAGCTTTCTAAATTACTTTATCTAAATTCGGAATAACATTTTGCACAATTTATTAAAATTCCCCAGCCAATTTAAAATAAGTGGGAGATAACTAGGTGATAATTCAATCAGAATAGCAAAAGGAGCTCTTTATATTAATAGCCAGATGAGCTCCTTCATTGCTATGCCTTGCTCTGTCATAACCAGAATTATCACAAAAAAAAAAACCCACCAAAAAACAAACAAACCCCAACTCCTGGGAACAGGACAGACAGAAACTATGATCTTGTTCAACTTTATAAAATTGATATATGGCTCAGCAAATGTTATTTAGTCCTGCTCCTTGTTAAACCAGAGATTTATGCTAGGCTACTGAAATGAAGAAAAAAAAAACCCCCACCTTTAAGCAGCACGCTGGGCAAAAGTCATTTCTGGTTGGCATCACTGCTCATATATACAGGTAGTCCTCGACTTACAGCAGTTCGCTTAGTGACCATTCAAAGTTACAACGGCACTTAAAAAAGTGACTTATGACCATTTTTCATATGCAGTCAATGGGGAAATCAGATTCACTTAACAACTGTGTTACTAATTTAACAACTGCAGTGATTCACTTAACAACTGTGGCAAGAAAAGTCGTAAAATGGGGCAAGAGTCACTTAACAAATTTCTCACTTATCAACATAAATTTTGGGCTCAATTGCGGGGGTTAAGTTGAGGACTACCTGTATAAGGAAGTTCTTTTAATTAAGCAGACCAAGCCAGCCCAAGACGCTGCAATGTCTGAAAAAAGGTCTGTTGGATCCATGATTTTTCTGATGTCTTTTAAATATATTGGATTGTACATTTGGCGTGCAATTAAGTCAACCTAATTTACTTCCGAGAAAACATCGTTCCGCCTATTGCTCCATTGGCACCCGAAATTAATCCTTGCCTAAGCAGTCAAAGTCTACTACTCCACGACAAGGAGTGCAACTCAGCCCAGAACGGATCGATCTTCCTTTTTCGAAAGACGGGAGAGCCACATAACATCCCTTCCAAAAATCACACAAGGCCAGAGATGGGGAAGTGGGGTGGGTGCGAGTCCACCGGTATCCGCTTTCCGGTCTCGGCAGGGCTTACGCTGAGAAGAGCGGCACCCAATCAGCGGCAAAGCAGCCCAACTCAGCTTATCGGGTTTACACATAGTATTCCGCCCCCCCCCCCGCCACCCTGCCGAGTCCTCCCGTCAACCCTTTTGGGGCGGGAACGCGACACTGTCTCCTTCTTCTTCTTCTTCCCTTCCGCTCTTTTTGCCGCCAGGATGGCTTCCCTCCCCTCGCTCACACAAACCAGAGCATTCGGCCAAGCCTTACCTGGTGCCGCTTCCTCCAGGGGGGGCTCCTCCGCCGCTACCCGGGGGAGCCACCATTGTGGCTCTCGGTCCGCCCGCAGCCCCGGGGCTGAGGTTCCCGTTGGGGCTGGCCGGGGGTGGGTTGGCTTTGCGGGAGGCGGCGGCGGCAGCAACGGTGGCGGCCGGAGGCGGCGTCGGAGGAGGGGGGCCCGAGGAAGGCGCAGCAGGTTGAGGGGAGGGCGGCGGCAGCGGTTGTTTCAACATGGCGCTGGCGGAAAAAAAAGGACCGGGCGCCCCTGCTCTCTCCTCAGCACGCGTTCAAGGCCGTCGAGCGAAAAGGACGGCGGAAAAAAAGAATACAAAAAAGCCGAGCGGAGGAGGGGAGGGCAACCGAGACCCTTGCCCCGTGCGCGCCTCCCGGGCTTTGACTTTATGCGCTGCCTCTAAAGCGGCGAGTTCAAAAACAAAAAAGGGGAGGGGAGGAGGAAGAAGGGGGGAAAAAAGGGCGATCCGTCAAGGCAGCCGCGGCACGTCAAGAAGCCCGGCTGTTTCTGACTTTTAAGCCCCGCGATACAGGCAACGCCGTGCGCTCCTGCCGGCCCGGAAGGGGAAACTGGCTGGCTGGCTGGCTGACGGGCGGGCAGGCCGGCCGTCGTGGAAATGGGGAAGGGTTAAACGCTGCGAAACAGTGGAAGGTGGTGGTGGTGGGCGGGGGGCCCGAGAGAGAGAGCGGGCGGCCGCGTTTCTGCCCCCCACACCCGCTTTCTGTTGGCTTCGCCTGCGCGCGCGTCAGCAAAACAGACGCCTAGAACGTGGGCCTCGATCCCACCTGCTGCTGCTGCTGCCGCCGCCGCGGGATGAGTCCTCCGGGAGGACGCACGCCGTTTGGCCGCTTTTGCTTCCCCTCCGTTAAAGCCGGCGGCGCCTCGGGAAAGAGAAGAGGGGAGAAGTCTCGAGCCCCGCCAGGCAACGTGAGGGGAATGGCAAGCTCGCGGAGACTGGGGGGAAGAAGATGGAAGAGAGCGAGGCCGCAAGAGAGAGAGAGAGAGAGAGAGAGAGAGAAGAGGGAGGGAGCGGTCGTGATGTTGGCGCTCAGGGCCGCGACGCGAGCGGTCTCAAACCCCTTCCTGCCGAGGGAAGTGGACGGCTCTGTCCCCTATCAGGCTCGCGCTTGCTTGTGTGCTTGTG
>QLTV01001468.1:986358-1008063 GCA_003457575.1 Thermophis baileyi
AAATGTTTTTTTTGTTACTGATTGTGTCCTATTACCGGTTACCGGAGTTAGAAGGAGGGGGTGTGGGGTTCACAGCCCGCCAACGTGGTTCATTGGAGCATGTGATTTATGGCATGTCCAGTGAGAAGGGGGGGAAACAGGATCATGAGGGCATGTAACCTGCGTGAGCTCAGTTCTGACTGCATCGGAGTATTGCCAAAATGTCGCTCCTAATAAATCGCTATATTTCTTTTGGAGTTTGGCTCATGACTCATGAATTAATTAGGGCATCTTTCGGAAACTTCACAGCCAACACCCGAGGACAAATTGCAGATTTAGGGAAGCCATTTGCCAGTGCTGCGACAGAAAGTCACCTAGCCAAAGTCTGTCGAGCCAGGCAACCCGCCATTTTTGAAACAAGGAAGTCAACCAGCTACTCCTGCCAAAAAATTCCGACCTGGATGCCCAGACGGGACCGACTGGACAATCCAAACAAAACACACCAAATCATACACGTTGTCCAGCAAACCAGCGGTAGGAGAACCAGAAAAACCCATGTGACCGTGCACATCGAAGGGTCACCGTGCAACATGGAGATCGATACTGGGTCAGCGCTGACCATCGTCTCATGGGCAACACTAAGAAGACTGGTGCCAAGGCTCAGAAGAAAGCACATAAAGCCGCAGCAAATGCAATTGAGAGACTATCAGGGGAATCGCATCCCCGTCTTGGGCCAGGGCATCTTCCAAAAATATTTCAGAGACTTTTCCGGTCCTCTGAGCATCACAGTGGTCAATGGCAACCTCCCAAGCCTGCTCGGGTTGGACTGGTTCGAGGCCCTGGGCATGGGAGTGACTGGTGTCAACGCCATTCGGAACGACGGTGACAAGCTGATCCACAAATTCACGGACATTTTCAACAGCAGCCTGGGTAAGTATACGGGGACTCCTATTTCCTTCTGCCTAGACCCAAAGGTTGCCCCTATGCGCATTAAGCCCCGGAGACTGCCCTTAGCACTATGGCCGAAAATAGACAAGGAGCTGGACAAGCTCATAGGACAAGGAATACTAGAACCGGTAGACTACGCAAAGTGGGAAACCCCAATCGTAACCACCATTAAGGCGGATGGCACCATCCGCATCTGCATGGATTACAAGGGCACAATAAACAAGGCGTTGCAGCCGAGCGCCTATCCTGTGCCGATTGTGCAGCAATTACTACACTACCTGGGCAGAGGCCAAATTTTTGCCAAACTTGACCTGGCTCAAGCCTACCAACAGCTGCCGGTTGCTGACGCCACCGCTGAAGCCCAAACCATTGTCACCCATAGGGGGGGCCTTTAAACGCCGCCTCCTCCAATTCAGAGTAAGCATAGCTCCCGGGCTATTGCAGAGCATAATGGAGCGGTTACTGCATGGCATCCCTGGGGTTGTACCCTACTTTGATGACATTCTGATATCGGCGAGTGACAAGACCAAGCTCCTGGACCGCTTAAGGGTCGTCCTTGCCCATTTCCAGGAAGCCGGGCTCAGGGTCAAGAGAGAGAAATGTCAAATTGTAGTCCTGGAAGTCGAGTTCTTAGGCTACCGGGTCGACGGCTCAGGAATCCACCCCACTGAGAGCAAAGTTAAGGCTATCAAGGAGGCCCCTACACCTAGAAACAAAACAGAGCTCTAAGCTTTTCTGGGTCTCCTGAATTTTTACAGCATTTTCTTGCCACAGAAAGCGACGGTGGCAGAGCCACTCCACCGACTCCTCGACAAGAAGGCCACTTGGCATTGGAGACAGCCTGAAGCACCACGTTTGCAGCTGTCAAGAGATTCCTGTCCTCGGACAGCCTCCTAGTCCAGTACATGGACACCTGGCCTCTAATCCTGACCTGTGACGCTTCGCCGTTTGGGGTCAGGCTGTGCTCAGCTACTGGATGCCTAACGGAACCGAGGCACCCATTGCCTTTTACTCCCGAACTCTGTCTTCTGCCAAACAGAACTACAGCCAGCTGGACAGAGAAGCGCTGGCTGTGGTTGCTGGAATCCGTCGGTTCCACAAATACTTGTATGGCAGAAAGTTCGAACTTATAATGGATCATAAACCTCTCTTGGGTTTACTGGCTGGGGACCACCTGACCCCGGCTGTACTGTCGCCCAGAATGACTAGATGGATCATTTTCCTGGCAGCTTACAGCTACAAACTTTTGCACCAGCCGGGACGGTCCCTGGGCCACACGGACGCCCTCAGCAGGTGCCCCCTGCCCGACCTGCTGGACGACCCTGCCCCTGCTTCCTCAGTCCTGCTGATTGAGGACTTTACCATAGGCCCAATCACCACGGCAGAAATCGCCAGATATTCCGCCAAAGACACTACCCCGGCTCAAGTGCTGCAATGGGTCTGGAGGGGATGGCCGGAGGACCATTTAAAGGGGAGTTACAACCTTTTGCTATGTGCCAGCATGAATTGTCTGTGAATAGGGGGTGTTTGCTATGGGGGAACCGGGTCGTGGTACCCGGGAATCTAAAGAAAACTGTATTGGAAGTTTTGCATGAGGGGCACCGCGGGATAGTCTGAATGAAGGCTCTGGCAAAGAGCTACGTCTGGTGGCCTAACATCAATAAGGATATAACCGAATGGGTAGCTGCTTGTGCCCCTTGCCAGGAATCCAGGGCCGTTCCCCCAGTGGCCCCCGTTAGGGAATAGGAAAACCCCAGGGCACCATGGGCAAGGATTCACATTGATTTCACAGGACAAGTGAAAGGCCAAAATTTCCTAATTGTCGTGGACGCCTACTCTAAATGGCTGGAGGTCATCATGATGCCCTCAACCACGGCGGAGGCAGTCACCTGAGTATTGCGGCGCCTATTCGCCACTCACGGCCTGCCGGACGTACTGGTCTCAGACAACGGGCCCCAGTTCACCGCCACACAATTCGAAATTCGAACCACATTTGTTTTAGCTTCCCAAACACTGCTAAGAAAATACTAAGAAGATCCAGGAAGCAACATGGAATCCCAAATAATGAGCAACAACAGGCTGATTCACGACAGCAGTCTCTCCAGTCTCTGCTCGCTCAATGAAAACAGGATGTTTGGGGTGCAGGAGTGGAATAATGAACCAGATTTTAGGAAGAGGGGGGAGAAGGTGGCACGGATGAAATGCATGATGTGCATCCTATTGAAATGCTCCTTAGTTGAGTAGCTGGTGGATCAGCATGGGCATATTTTGGTCACTTGGCTTCAGAGGTGGGCTTCACATAATTTAACAACCGGTTCGCCCAGAATGAAAAATGTTAGCGCACGCCTTACACACATGCACACTGCATCAAAAACACGGCGATTGTATAGGATGGGATAGCTTCGCTCGCACGCGTGCCATCCACGCATGTGTGCAGCGTCAAAAAACAGCGATATAGGACGGGATTGCGCCCGGGTGGGTGGGCTACTACCGGTTCACCCGAATGGGTCCGAACCGGCAGAATCCCACCCCTGCTTGGCTTGCATTTGGCAAGGCATGGGTGGGAGACAGAAATCTGCAGAAGCTAAGCAGCTGCAGCTAATCCATACATCATTTTTGTTGATAAACCTGAAGAGGGCAGGTTGAGTCTAGTTTAGGATTCTCTCTGGAAGCATATGGGCTAGGGGATTCCAGCGTGTACAAAATATCTCTCCAGAGCAGCTTGGCAATCATTAGAAGAGCAATAGGCAATTGTTCAGGAAGAGCTGAGGTAGCATGAAGAAGAAGAGATCACACTCTGAATTGGAATTACAACAGTGGGAAGGAGCAGATAAAGAGGGGTAAAGCCAAAACCATCCCATTTGGACACATATGTACTAGAATCCAAGAAAGCATTCTATCCAATGAAGATGTAAGTCAGATAGGGAACACCCCTAAAAGAGAAGCAGCACCCATCCCATACCTACATTGGTATGGTAGGTAATGCCAAGCTGTCTTGGGACTGGGAGTGAGTGCAGCTGTGAGAGGGTCATCTTAGCTCTGAAGGAATTGCAGATGCTACTTGGAAGCAGCGGCCCGCATGGTTTTGTGCAGATCTCGGTGTGCACATGTATCACCTCTCCTGCAGGAACTGCATTGATTGCCGATTTGCTTCCAGGTGCAATTCAAGATGCTGGTTGTCACCTTTAAAGCCCTTCCATGGCTTGGAATCAGGTTGTCTGAGGGACAGTCTCTTGCTGGTCACATCTACCCGACCCACTAGAGCGGGGAGGCAAGGAATGTTGCGAGTCCCGTCCCCTTAGGAGATATCTGGTGGGAAGAAGGGCATTCTCTGTGGTGGCTCCCCTCTCTGAAATATCTCTCCAGAGATTAGACTGGCCTCCACTCTAACACTCTTTTGAAAGACCCTGAAGATGTAGTTCAGTCAGCGGGCCTGGGGAACCCAGAGCAGGATGGAGCCCATTAAATGGCTAGTCTGAATGCGTATTGTTGCCGGGATTTGGGGGTTATTATTTTATTATTTTTCTTTTTATTATCTTTATTTCTTTTATATGGTATTTTTATATTCCTGTAAGCCGCCTTGAATCGCCATGTGCGAGTAGGCAGCAATATAAACTTTCTAAATAAAAATATGGACAAGATAAATATATGGACAAGACAGGGGAGACAGAATATGCCAGCTTGGTGTAGTGGTTAAGGTGGTGGCCTAGAAAGCAGGAGACTCTGAGTTCTAGTCCCACCTTAGGCATGAAAAACCAGCTGGGTGACTTTGGGCCAGTCTCTCCATCTCTCAGCCCAACACAACTCATAGAGTTGTTATGGGGAAAATGGGAGTGTTAGGTATGTTTGCCACCTTAAGTTGTGTGTGTGTGTGTGTGTATATATGAACATATGTACACATACATAAACATACACACACTATATATAAAATCATCAATGTGTGAAATTAAGCATTTATAGAATGCCTAGAAAGTCTAGAGAATGCCAAAACTGGGACAACAAAGCATGAAATGCTTAATATTTCACACATTTCCTAGGGATTCTATGCAATCTCAAAAGGCAAACCAGTAAAGTATAAAATACTCCCACTAAAATGCCATTGTCGCTTTCCTTGTGGAAGCAAGTAGGTCAATACTCATCTTTTTATCTTGGTTTTTTTTTAGTAAGAAAGTCCTGTTCTATATTTTATTTTGCATTTCTTCTTTCATTTTCATATACATCTTTTCAATAAAGGGCTAGAGTTAGGGTTAGCCTAACTGTAACCCTTTTTATGACTCTCATTTCATACTTTGCCTAAATAGTTCTTATCATTCTGCATAATACCTATATATTACAGGTAGCCCTTGATTTATGACAATTGAGCCCAAAATTTATGTTGCTAAGTGAGACATTTGTTAAGTAAATTTAGCCCCGTTTTACAATCTTTCTTGCCACATTTGTTAATTGAATCACTGCAGTTGTCAAGTTAGTAACACGGTTGTTAAGTGACTCTGCCTTCCCCATTGATTTTGCTTGATAGGTCACAAAAGGGGATCAGGTGATCCTGGGACACTGCAACCATGATAAATAGTCATTTGCCATCTGAATTTTGAACACTTGACCATGGGGATGCCACAAGAGTCATAAGTGTGAAAAACGTCATTAGTCACTTTTTTCAGTGTCACTGTAACTTTGAATGGTCACTAAACAAACTGTTGTAAGTCGAGGATTACCTGTATATAGAATGCCTAGGGAAAGTACATACAGCATTTTCAAATAACACAGACATTTTATACTTTGTCTAAAAAGTCATGCTTTCTATAGATTTCCTAGGCATTCTATATACCAGTGATGGTGAACCTTTTTTGGCTTGGGTGCCAAAAGGGTGTGTGCGTGCGTGATAGCGTGCGCGTGTGCCCACACCCATAATGCAATGCCCCACCACCCCCGTGCAGGCGCGCACAACCCTCGGGCGACGCACACAAGTGAACTTCTGGTTGGGCCGTTGGGCCGTTTTCGCCATCCCCAGGCTTCATGAGGCTTTCCTGAAGCCTGGGGAGAGTGAAAATGGCTGAAAAGAAGGCCGAAAATCAGCTGGCCAGCACACGCATGCACACTGGAGCTGACATAGGGCAATGCCTTGCGTGCCCTTAGATATGGCTCCACGTGCCACCTGTGGCACGCGTACCATAGGTTCGCCATCACTGCTATATACAATGCCAGCTTTTCACACCTTGCCGGTATTCCTCTCTCTGTCTCTGTCTCTGTCTCTGTCTCTGTCTCTGTCTGTCTCTCTCTTTGTATGTCTCTCTGTCTGTCTGTCTGTCTCTCATACACCCACACACTTTTACAAAATTTCTTTTGGCAGTAACGGCACTATGGCAGGTGCTGATATTCAGCTGCAGTGGCAGCTGTTCTGCCTCAGGTGTCAGTGCAAGATTGTATCCAAAAGTGAAATTACTACTGGCAGATGCGGAGCCAGAGCACAGATCTTGGTTCATATCACAATCATATTCCCATCTGTATACCACAGACTATCAAAAGAGGGTCTCCTTGCATTTCCTTCTCTTGGTGTAGAGATCGCAGGAGGGAGATGGGTGGTTACTCTCTCCCTACACAAATTTTTGGCGGAAGGCAGGTTTCTAATGTTCTTCCATGGCCATTGAGTTATATGGCTACATGGTGCTGCTATACCTTCTCCTTACAATTTCTCCCTTGCACAATTGGCCCTGGCTTCCTCCTTCCCCCATGACAGATCAGTTCTGAATGTTGCTGAACACTGACGTTATCAGAATATACAGGTAGTCCTCGACTTACGACCACAGTTGAGCCCAAAATTTATGTTGCTAAGTGAGACATTTGTTAAGTGAATTTTGCCCCATTTTACAATCTTTCTGGCCACAGTTGTTTAGTGAATCACTGCAGGTGTTAAGTTAGTAACACGGTTGTCTGGCTTCCCCATTGACTTTGCTTGTCAGAAGGTCACAAAAGGTGATCACATGACTCTGGGACACTGCAACCGTAATAAATATCAGTCAGGTGTCAAGCATATGAATTTTGACCACGTAATCATGGGGGGTGGGGTGCTGCAGTGGTCATAAGTGTGAAAAACGATGATGGTCACTTTTTTTCAGTGCAGTTGTAAATTTGAACGTCACTAAATGAACTGTTGTAATCGAGGACTATATGTACCTGTCACGACCAAACAGTGACTAATAAATGGGCTCTCAAATTGAGGCGTGAATCATAAAAAAGTGGGAGGGAAAAAAAGAAAAGATAGATGGCCGGGTTTGGAACTAGCCGCCAAACATATTTTTGGTGTGGAGATTCCACAATGTAGGTGGACAGGCGGCTTTCCTTAGAGAAAGCACTCTGCATATGCTCAAAAATAGCATACAAGCACTTCCAGCCTTGGCATAAGAACAACCCCACTGAACGGCGTGGCGTTTACAGTACTTCCTAGTTACCATTCGGGGAACTGCGAAAGGCGGGGAGTTCCGCATGTGCCGTTGCCCGAGCAACCGAAGCAAGACGCTCACCACCAAAGAACATCCCTACTCCATGAGCATTCGTCAATTTACGTCACGGGCCGCCATGGTAACGACTTGGACGCAGCGTCCAACGGAGAAGGCCAGCTTACGTTAACAGAGTCTCTGACCCTTCTAGCCGGGTCCATTTACTCTCTATGGTAAAGCTCGTTGTTTTCATCGCTTCGGTCTTTTCTTCCTCCAAGATGATGACGAAGACGGAAATGAAAACAGGAAAACAATTGACACCGACGACAAAAAAAAAACACAAACCCGGAAGCGGAAATAGTGCAAGAAAGCCAGGGAGAGTGAGAGAGGGGGACAGACAAACCCTTTCTCTTGGAAGGAACCCAAGGCCGGGATGGTGAGTGACAGATGCGCCCAGCCGAATCGAGGCCCCTTTTCTTTTTCCCGCTCGCGCGGAGACCTTTCCCCCTCCATTCGGCTCCCCTGTCTGCCCTTGAGAACGGACTCGTCTTCTGTCCCCGTCCCTCCCTCGAGTGGGATGTCTTGGGTTGCGGGGTCCAGGATCTGGAGGTTGGTGGGGGGGTGTCTTCTATTTCGCAGCCTAGCTCAAGGTACGACTGTGAGGCTCGTCAATCAAGCGGCTCCTTGCTTCCCACCAACGGCGCTCAGAAGGCCGCGCGGGCAAGTTCTGAAGAGCGAAGCAGCATGTCGCCAAGCGGGGCTTTTCCCGTCAGCAGGAGCGTGACGAGAAAGGAGCCACGTCATGTGAATCGGTTCACTCCGATGCAGGAGGTCTTCACGGAGTGTAACGCCCTGTCTTTGAAATGCATGTGACAAGCAACTCCCGCGTTTCCAGGCTGCACATAATTGCTTGCAGAAAAATAAGCTGGTTCCGCTCCAATATCTTTAGCTAGTGGTGTTGCTCCCTCTGTCAATTTTTGCTTTAGTGCCTAAACCACAGAAAAAGTACACCATATCAAAGCTTTTGCTTTTCATGGGGGAAAAAAAAGAACCCTGTATTTAATGGCATTTCTAGATCCTCGGTTACATGCCTAAAAGATACTGCCACAGCAAATTTTCAGTTGTAGGACCTTTTTCCACAACAGGCGGGACCATCCCACAACATTTATTTTGTTCTTCATTAGATACATATTTTCCTACTTATGCTGATCCATTTTCAAAGAAATGCACATTTCAAGGATGATTCAGCATGTTTGCTGAACTGGATAGTATTCAGTCATTTTAAAAATCAGAGGTCTAGAGAATAGATTATAAAATAGTTCAGGTACTATAGAATATAATCAATTATTCTAGTCCCGCCTTAGCCATGAAAGCTGGCTCGGTAACCTGGGGTCATTGATGCTCTCTCTCAGCCCAACCTACCTCATAGGATTGTTGTAGGGGGAAATAGTAGAAAGGAGTTTTAGATATGTTCGCTGCTTTGAGTTACTTATAAAAAATAATGATGGGATGAAAATAAATAAAGTGACCTAGGTTTTTCCTAAGGGAGAACAGAGATAAGCATGTTCTCTTTTGTGAGACCACAAAATTTTGACTAGTCTCAAAGAACATGGGAAGACTTAATTGCATAATTATACAAATAGCTTTTGAGAATTATCTATACTGTAGAAAGAGTTAGGTTCTTGCATGAAACCTTTACAGATGTATGTTTTACCGAATGAGTTGATAGTTGAGGTTATACAGTTCCTTTTTTGAGGTTTTGACATTTTGGAAATGCAAATAGGTCACTGGTTTGAAAAGACATGCTTAGACTGAAAACTCCCTCTATGTAAAATATTAAACGTTTTCCCCTTGATATACAGGTGCTCTGTGTAAAAATGATTTCAAGCTTGGGAAATACTATAGTAAGAACTCTACTGCATATGTTCATGAGGTAGGCATAATCTTTTGTTTTATCTATTTTAGGGGATGGTTGACTGAATCTTAAATTTGTTAGAAATATCATTTCAACAGATGTATTTAAATTTGCAAAAGAAGTATAATTTTCAGGAGTATGCATTCTTTATCAAAAATACAGTGTCTTGCAAATTAAGATCACCCTCTAATGTACTTGGTCTCAGCATTCTTTGGAAGTCTCAATATCCAATAAGGGATTGTTCATCTAATGGAAACTTGCCAATGTACTGCAATTTATATTTTACCAATCTTTGTTTATTCCCTGAGACTGTATTAATTATACAGAAGTATGGTGGTTCAGTCTTGATGGTATCACACTATTGTGACTTAATCATCCCCTCATCCATACAATAAATATAGGGTGATACTTGGCTTACTGATTCAGTCTCAGAATTTATTTTGTCCAGAAAATAATATTTAGCTTTGCTTTCACTAAGGAGCAGTGCTTATTTTTAGCTAGTCCAGTTATCTAGGCAACATTGCTTCTGCTACCCCAAAATGTGGAAGCTCTACATCATTCTTTTATGCAATTGTTCATACCTTGTTTCCACTGTTTCTTCAATTATGTTTCTGATAGAAAAATGGCTCTCTTCATTATGTCCTTTTTAAAAAAATACTCTGACTCTTCTATTATTTTGGTTTTTAAGAGTGGTATCTTAAGCCTTTAAGCATGTGTGAAATGCTCAGGTGTTAGCAGTTATAGTTCTCAATCAAACAAAGATAAAAACAACAACAACACACACTCCTCTGTTGATTAATAAGAAACGTGCATGAAAAGGAAATGGTTGGTTCATAAAAAAATCCTTGAAAGGACATTATTTATGCACATGGTTTCTACTCTATAACTTATAATAACTCCTCTGTTTCTCCCTCTTCAGGTCACAAAACCACTGATACTAATAGCAACTCAATCCTGGCACTGGATATATTGTTACCTAGCCCCACCTGGGTGATCATGAACGGAAGCGCAGTGCCATTGTCACCAGTTGGGGGAGGGATGGTGGGAGAACCTGCCTCTCTCCCCTCCTTGGGTTGGCGGGAATTCTGCGAAGTCCATGCTCGCGCTGCTGCAGTTGATTTTGCCCGTCGTTTCCGGACCTTCCTTGGCGAGAACCCTCAGTTTGCCACCCCAGGAGCCGAAGCTGCTTTCTCACACCGCTTTGCAGAGCACTTCCTAGAACACTTTGAGGCTGAGGTGAGCCGGGCTTACACCAGTGACTCGCCACCCCGCTGTGACATTGCCCCTTTCACTGGTTGTTCTTCTGCACGGGACCTCTCTGAGACTTGCAGTGACTCCTCGGTGGCTTCCCCTGTTGAGCCTCCATTGGGCCCACCCTCTGGCCTCTCTAGCAGCCAGTCCCGCAGCTCTGAAGATGTTTCTACTGTGGCAGCAGTTACCGCTACGAAGCCAAAGCTGAAGAAGCGCTTTTCTTTGCGCAATGTTAGCCGCAGTGTCCGAGGTAGTGTACGTGGCATTCTGCAATGGAAGACCTCGGCTGAATCATCCTCTGGTGGTGGAGATGGGACACCCACTGGAGCCAACAGTAATTCCAATTCTTCGGGGGGTGGTGACTCAGAGCGTTGGACTCACCGATTTGAACGTCTTCGGCTCAACAAAGCCTCCCCAGCCACTCTCCGAGTCGAACTGGCTAGTGTGCGCCGGGAAGGCCTACTGAACTACATTGTGGCTGATGATGGGTCAGGCGGGGGCAGTAGGACACGCTGGCAGAAATGCCGTCTTCTCCTGCGCAAAGCAGGGAAGGGAGAAGGGGAGGGTTACCTGTTGGAGTTCTACATCCCACCAAAGGTAAGCAATGAGTCATTGTGTTCAGGCAAGAGAAAAGTCATGGGGAAAAGTCAAAAGCTTGGGGTTCCTAATTTAGGCCTTGAGAATATAGTTACAACAGTCTTTTTTTTCTACCCCAACCATCAGGCAACAAAGCCACGGGTCAGCATTGCTTGTTCCTGTGTAATGGATGTGCGGACAACAACTCCACTGGAGATGCCAGACAAAGAGAACACTTTTGTGCTGAAGGTCAGAAAAAGATTGATGGGGTACAGTTAAGATTTGGTAATAATTGAAACAGTAGTAGTTATGTATCTATAGCCAAGGGATGCGTAGAATTGAATTTCCTCTTCCGTTGACTCAGAATCCATCACTAACATCTGGCTGGAGTTTGCTTTTAGCAGTTGTCTGCTTCTTGCCTCTTGCATTTTCATTAGAGAAAATTAATGGTCCTTTCTAATCCTCCCTCTCTAGCAATGTTTCCTACATTTGGCAGTGGTGATATTTCTGAGCAGATTTACTCCTTCCAAACTTTTTAATGTCTTTGGCAGGAGAGGAATCCATCTATTTTGTATATAAAATGACTAAGAAGTCATTTTATGACGATGTGATGGAGAATATGCGTGTTGGAGAAAGGGATTTGGCTTCTCGGTGATTCTTAAATTTTAAAACCAATGGGAATTCAAGCAGATAAGCACAAGCACATTTAGCAAAGAATTCAAAGCTGAATGAGGGGAGGGGTAATCAGCTGCTAAAAGATTTTTTCGGTTTCTGATTTTGATTAGTGTTGGAGCCCTTCTATCAAAAGCCAGAGAGGAAGTTCTTGATATTTTGTGTGTGTATGTAACCATCTTAAGATAGGAACAGATGGATTAAGCCCTTGGATTTGAATTGTGCATGCATGATTCTTGAAAATTTATTTATTTATTTTTATTTATTAATTCAATTTTTATGCCACCCGTCTCCCCTGCAAAATAAGTCTGGGTAGTTTGCAAGGTATAAAACAAGTAAAAACAATTAAAACATTAAAACTACACAGATTGAAATATTATTAAAAGCTGTACTAAAGCCAAAACTGAGAGAGCTAAGAAATAAATGGGATGGGGATCATCAGGTCTTCATTCAATTAAATTCAATTGAATGTTTTTCACTGATACGAGTTCATCATTTCAGAGGGAAACGGGGCTTTAGAATAAAACCCATCCTGTAGTGTTGTATATTTATTATTTTTTCCCAAAAATAATAAATTTTTTTCCTCCAAGCTGTCAAGTTCCTTGGAGTACATCCTTGAGACTGTTGACTCACTACAGATGCGATCATGGTTGGCTGACATTCAGGAATGCATGGGCCTGGGGTAAGTTAACCTAAACATCAAGGAAGGCCACAGCTCAGTGGTGGAATACATAGTATACAGGTTTAAAGTCTCAGATTCAGTCAACAAGTAAAGAGAGAAGAGTTACATGGCCTAATAAAAACTTTATGGGGGACTGAGACTTTCCCTCTGTACAGTTGCTGGTTCTATACAATAGACCAGATGTGAAAAATGTGTAACTGTTCAGATGTTTAGACAACAGCTCTATCATCTCTCATTATTGGCAATGCTGGCTTGGTCTTTTCTCCACAGACCGGGAGATATAATAAACAATATGATTCATTACCCAGTTTTATATGAAGCAGTTTCTCATGACAGCGTATAGAAGGAAGATTAGGGTAAGAGTATGAGAGAGAACAGATATGCAGGTATTAACAATAATGTTCTTACTATACCTTAATTGAACAGTGGTGCAACCCTGAGGTTTGGATGGCTGTGGAACAGGTACACGATTCTTACTTCTTTAAACAAACAATTGGATAAGAGCTCAATGTTATGTTGACTTTTTGCTTCCAACAGTAGAAGCTAATTCCTCCGGAAAACTCCCAGGCGGGGTTTAATAGTGTAGGAAAAATGTTGTGTGGCAAGTGCTGTGTGGTGGCAAAAATTAAAAGTTGTCTGGTGGCCCCTTTTCTAACTAATATCTTTTATTAAAAGGCATAAGCATTTGTGAGCTTCAGCTCACTTTATCAGGTGCATAGTGTGATTTGATTGATATAACAAGAGGTAGAACCTTTGTTTGCAACATCAAATGGTTAGATATATGTGGTCTTGGACTATGAAAACATTGCTAATGATACTTGTCTCCACAGAGAAAGTACTGATAGCCTGGAGCAGCCATGCATGAACCACTCAGATAGCATGCCCAGCCGGGAACTTCCCATGGTGCCGAGTGAGAGCAATGAACAGCTCAGCCAAGGTGTGTATTCGGCACAATGTATACCCACACTATTATGCCTTTTTGATCTCTTGGTAAAGACAAAGAGGCTTTCCAATGATGTCTTTGTGTACAGGCAATCTGTTTGCAATAGAATACAGGTAATCCTTGAGTTACGACAGTTCACTTACCGCCCGTTTGAAGTTACGACATAACACCCCCACCCCCCACCAAGTATTTACAGCAGAGTTCCAAAGTTACGAATGTTGCAGCACCACGGCAGTCGTTCACACTTAGGCCTTGGAGACTCACTTACCTTATGACGATCCAGCGAGCCGTCGGTTCTTTTACCTGCTTCAGTGCATTCGCGGAGAACAGAGGCCTAAAGTAGTGCGAGATCTCATACTACAGTACCCACAGTACTTTTTTTTCCTTTTGACTTTAAATAGTTTTATTAATTTATAATACGACATACAAAGAGAATACAAAAGCAAATATTAGGGAAATTAGGAAAGGAAAAGTGGATAGTGGGGGAAAGCAAGGGAAAAAGAAAAGAAAAAGGCATTGACTTCCGACTCCTTTGGTGCAGTAAAATAAGGCATTAAGATCTATCCTCAACTTTTTACTTTTTCATAATAATAGAAACTAGCCATTTCTATAACAACAAATCTATCCAATCGGTAAAACCCAAAATCAAAGTTTCATTTTTTTCCACCTCAAGCACAAAGTCCAGAAGTGGTTTCCAAGTAGAAATGAAGGTATTTGTATTTTTTTTTTCTTTAATCAAAGCAGTCAATTTAGCCATCTCTGCTAACTCCATCAGTTTTTTGTAGCCATTCATCCGTTGTGGGGATTGAGGTGACCCTTCCATTTCTGTGCGTAGGGTAGTCTTGCTGTTGTCAACATATATAACATCAGAGTTCCGAATATTTCCCCCAAGTCTTTTTCCATTAAACCCAAAAGAAAAGTCTCTGGTTTTCTTTCTATATTCACTTTAAGAATTTTCTGTATTAAGATATGAATCCTACTCCAGTATTTCTTTATCACAGGTCCACCATAGATGATAAAAACTCCCTTCTTTACATTTACATTTCCAACATTCATTTGAGGTACCTTTATACATTCTTGACAATTTATCTGGTGTTAAATATCAATGATACATCATCTTATAGACATTTTCTTTTAAGTTATAATTTAATGTAACGTTTAAATCTTTATTCCACATATTCTCCCACCGTTCAAGCATTACATTATATCCAAAATTCCTTGCCCAATGAATCATACAATGCTTTACTTGTTCATTTTCCAGATTTAAATTCAATAACACTTTATAGATTTTAGCAATAATATGCTCATCACTACCACACAGTAGAGTATCCAGTTCATTTTTAACAAAGTTAAACCCATAATTCTTTTTATCTAATTTAAATCTTTCTTTCAGTTGTAAATATGTAAACCAATGGCAAGCCTCTGTTCTCTGCAAACTGAGCCCTGCACAAGATCTGCGGCAAAAGGCTTTGCAAACGGAGAGGCCTTCCCTCCGTTTGCAAAGCCTTTTGCCACGGATCTGGTACAGGCCTCCGTTCATAGAGAACAGAGGCTAAAGTGCGAGGTCAGAAGCTTCTAGTCTCGGCGTGAAAAGCGTTTGCAAGCCGATGGGAGGCTTGAAGCAATGCGATTTCGCTGCCCCAAAGTCTTGTCTGTTTGCAAACACTTTTCGCGCCGAGACTGCAAGCAGGCAAAAAACTGTGGCAGAGAGACTGGAGAGGAGACAGCTCACTAGATCTTCACAAGGAGCCGAGGTGGCGCAGTGGTTAGAGTGCAGTACTGCAGGCTACTTCAGCTGACTGCTAGCTGCAGTTCGGCGGTTCAAATCTCACCGACTCAAGGTTGACTCAGCCTTCCATCCTTCCGAGGTGGGTAAAATGAGGACCCAGATTGTTGGGGGCAATATGCTGACTCTGTGAACCGCTTAGAGAGGGCTGTAAAGCCCTGTAAAGCGGTATACAAGTCTAAGTGCTATTGCTATTGCTAAGGTAACTAACTTCACAAGGTAACATGGCAGGATGGGGGTGGAGCAATAATGGGGACCCGAGGAGAGGGAGCATGAGATATCTCAGTGGGTTGGGGCAGGCCTTGGGTGGTCTGAAGCAGGTGGCCTGTTCCATCGCTAGGCCCCCCATGGCTTTCCCCACCCTGAGATACCTCATGTGCACTTAAGTAGCCGCGCATTCGATTAGCGAATGTGTGGGCGAAAGCAGGGAGTGATCACATTTGTTTTATGTGATTCACTCCAATGAATCCTCGGGTTATGAATGTAATTGGCAGGCTCCATTACATTCGTAACTCGAGGATTACCTGTATGCTGCAGAATGTTTCTTTCAAGGACGACATTCTCTGAAAAGCTCTACCATGCAATATCTTAGCCAGCAGGCATAGAAGTATTACCATATATACTTACAAATAAGCCAAGAATTGTAGGTGCTAAACCCCCATCCCCCACACACTCATTGAATTCCACTTATAAGGTAATATGACTTATTCGTGTATATCCCAATTATACTTGTGTATATCAGCAGATAAGCAGATAAGCTGATCCTCAAATTTTTAACCAATATGCATGAAAAATGGATAATGTGTAAATTGTCTTAAACAGAGGAAGTATTATAGTAGCCTTCTGAAGCTTCTGTCTAGATCAGTTAACCAGCTACACTAAGCAAAGATACCCGTCCATAGAGATTTCTCCTAAATCATTTAAATATTGGATGAAAAAATTTTTTTAATTAAAAACTTCAGATTTTTTTAACCAAGAAAATTTTTTTAGATTGTTTAAAAAGTAGGTGGAGTCATCAAAGGGCGTGACTGTAAAATCAGAACCGGGGAGACCAGAGTTCAAATCCCAGGCAAGATAAGAAGCTGATTGCGTGACCATGAGTCAGTAAATCTCAACTGAATCTTTGTACCTTATAGGATGCTGTGGCAATCCAGCAATAACTGATCACCAGTAAAATTTATTTAGTATGGTTTTTTGTTTTGTTTTTACACATTACACCAAAAACAGCTTTCAGGCACAAACTACCCATTCAAGATAAGCACATGAGAAAAATGTAAATTAGTATTAAATCCAGGATTTGATATTTATGAAAAGAAAACCAAATAAAACTTTGATAAACACTACTAATTTTCCAAGAAAAATAGGTAAAGATTAAAAAAACCATGCCTGAAATCAAGCTTATTGGCAACAATATAGAAGTGCTTTTCCATAGTTGTCGTCTGCAGTGCATGTTCAACTTCCAATCAAGCCTACAACTGTAGAGTTTTCTGATGGTCTCCCACCCAAGTAATAATCGGCTCTGGCCTTTCTTAACTTTTTTCAGAATCTGCCAAGGTCAGCTAGGTGCTTCTGTTTGTTGTAGATTAAGAACAAAGGAAATAAGCACAAAGCGTGTGCTCTCTCGATGCCACAGATACCTCCTTTGGGGTATAGGTACAAAGTGCAGTTATGAACCTTGGAAGAGGAAATGACCTGGTTTTTAGAAGATGGAACAGGATTCACAGGATTTACGTAACAACCGTGTTACTAATTTAGCAACTGCAGTGATTCACTTAACAAATGTGGGCAAGAAAAGTCGTAAAATGGGGCAAAATTCACTTAACAAATTTCTCACTTAGCAATATAAATTTTGGGCTCAATTGTGGTTGTAAGTTGAGGACTACCTGTAGTCCTCGTCTTACTACTACAGCTGAGACCAGAATTTATGTTGCTAAGCAAGGCGGTTGTTAAGTGAGTCTTGCCCAATTTTACCACCTTTTTTACTACAGTTGATAAATAATCACTGCAATTGTTAAGTGAATCACACATTAAATGAATCTTGGTTCTTCCATTGACTTTACTTGTTAGAAGCTGGCTAGGAAGGCCACAAATGGTGATCACATGACCCCAGGAGGCTGCAAGTGGGGTCAATCCAGGTTGGTTGCCAAGCACCCAAAGTCTCATCCCATCACAGTGGGAATGCTGCATCGGTTGTAAGTGGAAGAACCAGTTCTAAGTCGCTTTTTTTGCTGCCGTTGAAACTTTGAACAGTCACTAAACAAACGGTTGTAAGTCGAAGACTACCTGTATAAGAGAGAGAAGAAATATAAGGCAGTAGCATGGATTGAGAAGGAAGATTTTATCTCTGACTGAAAAGCATGAAGGAAAAAAATGATAGGCATTAAGAAAGTCTAAGGGAGGATCTAGACTTGTTTTAGAAGGGGCCCAAAATACTTACAGAGAAGATACACAAGGAAATAAGAAAAATATCAATATAAACAGAAATAGCTTCTAGAGCAGCGGTCCCCAATCTTTCTGGCTCTGCGGACTGATGGTGGCGACGGGGTGGGGGGAGAAGGGATGGTTTCGCACGCATGCCCACTGCTTGTGCAATTAGAGCTTCACACGCTCGCAAGCGGACTTTGCGGACTGGTTCCCAACGGGCCGTGAACCGTGTCTGGGTTGCGGACCTGGAGTTGGGGACCTCTGTTCTAGAGGATCTTTTTGAGTATGTACTCTTCAACCATTCCTAAACTGGCTGAAATATATTGGTCTGAAATGTTTGGTCTCCATTGCCAATATTCAGTATTTCCTGTCTGTTTCAACCAGGGTGGATTTGATTTAAATCAAGTCGATTTAAATCACGATTTAAATCACGATTTAAATCACTAGTAAAAAGGTTTGATTTAAATCAACACGATTTAAATCATAATTTTTAAAGAGCAGCTGTCATCTCTGTCCCGCAGCAGCTCCTCCTCTGACCCGCTGTTGACTCACCGACGGTCCTATTCACTTTAATGGGACGGCTGGTGATGCAGCAGTGACACAACAAGGTGAGGGATGTGGCGGGCAGCAGGTGAGTGGATGCCCGCTAATAGGCACTGCCATGATGGAACTGAAATGACAGGTGCTCTTTAAATGTAAGGACTCATTCTTGCTGGTAGTTAGAATCTTTAATATTATTATGTGCAATATTATATTTATAAGCTGCTTAGAAAGTTTCACTTTCATTTTTACTGCTTGCCCTTCCTCCTCACACTTAGAGCCTGGTGGTACAGATGTATTTCTATTCAAACAATCATACAGTTTGTAGTGTACATAGATTTGCAAAACAATGGGATAAAAAAATATTCTTGAACTTCGTTTTATGATTTACCTCATGGTTACTGTGAAATTGTGTGAATGCATCAATGCAGTGCATGTTATCTCAGCTTGCAGAGCTTGGATTCATTGAATGAGTTTACCAAAAATGTAAATATTGCAGAATATACAACCTCATGCTACATAACTAAGCTCCATTTCATGCTGAATAAACTAAATTATTAATGTATCTTAAATAGAAAACTATCTTTAGATAGATTTTTACTCCAAAAGCATTTCATTAAAATAAATTTGATAAAAATAAAATCCAATTTAAATAAAAAAAAATCCAATTTAAATTTTAAAAAATCCATTTTTTTTAAATCTTCAATTTTTATCCACCCTGGTTTCAACTTACTGTAATCATGAATAGAATGGAATAGAATAGAAACTTTATTGTCACTTTAAATGTACACTAATCAGCATACATTAAAATGAAATTTTGTTGCATTCAGCTCTCAAAAGATAACCATTATGCGTATACCCACTTACACATGCATATATGACACAGAGAAACATCACAGTCTAGCTCGAATGTGTACATACACATGGTGAAAAAAAGAATCCTGCGAGTTTACAAGACGGATGGCATAAGGAACAAAGCTGCTACAAAATCTAATAGTTCTGCTGTAAATACTTCGAAACCTCCTCCCAGAGGGGAGCAACAGAAAGAGACCGTGAAGTGAGTGTGCGGGGTCTCTAAGCACATACTGCTTATAAGTAGTATCCTGAATAACGGGAAGCGAGCTTCCTATTATTTTGATTTTCCAGCTGAGCCCAGCTTGTAACGTTTCCTTTCCAGGTGCCTACGGTGGACTGATGGAACGCCCCTCAGCCTCCATGTCTCCCAGCTCAGTCTCTATTGCTGCCTCACACTTTGACTCAATGGAGCTGCCTCCTCCTCAGCTTCTGCCTCGGGTGCCAGTCAATGAAGGGCAATTTTCCTCTGGCTTCCTCCATACAACTTTCCCCGAAACCCCTGAAACCACAGGTAACACTTTGAAGTGGGATGAGATGGTGCTTGGTCTAAATTTGAGGAGGACCAGAGGAAACCCCCCCCCCTTTGCTGGAGCTCCTATTGGGGATGGCATAATGGTGGAGGAAAAATAGTAGTTGGCAATCCCTATAAACAAGCCCAAAGTGGGCAGGGTTTGTATCGCTTAGCCTGAATTTTCTTTTTCTGAGATAACCTCTGAAATTGTATGCCATCCGGTCAAGGTTTCTCTTGGGCCACGCAACTTCAGCATCTTCTTGGGTTGAATGTTGTGGAAACAAGATCCAGATTCCTCTGAGTGAACTTTGGCTGTCTTCCATTGCTTTTCTCCTTGCTCAGGTTCCTTCCTCTTTCAAGGGGAACCAGACCCAGGCGGAGGTAGTCTTGGTGACACTGAGCACCCACTCTCTGAATATCCATGGTTCCATGGCACCCTGTCCCGTCTCAAGGCCGCCCAGTTGGTGTTGGCAGGAGGAGCAAATAGCCATGGCGTCTTCTTAGTGCGTCAAAGTGAGACACGGCGGGGTGAATACGTCCTGACCTTCAACTTTCAGGGGAAAGCCAAGGTGAGTGCAGCAGGTGGAAATCTATCAAATGGTGCTTATTTTATTTATTTATTAGATTTCTTTGCCTCCCATCTTGCCTCAAGACTTAGAGGCTTTGGGACAGGATAGGTTGAACTCTGGTTCAGGAGTAGTTTCCCACCCAGTTTTCTTTTCCTACCCCTAGCATCTGCGCCTCTCCCTGAATGAAGAAGGGCAGTGCCGTGTTCAGCATCTTTGGTTCCAGACTATTTTTGACATGCTGGAGCACTTCCGGGTCCACCCCATCCCCCTCGAATCAGGGGGCTCCAGTGATGTGACGCTTGTCAGCTACGTGGTTGCTTCACAAAGGCTGCATGGTGAGTGTAGGATGAAGTGGGGCTGCGGGGTGGAAAGAGCATAGACATTATTGCTAGTCCATATCATGCTCCATCTCCCTCCATCTTTTTCCATTGTCGTTCCAGTCTGCCCCTCCTTTGTTGCCCCACTCCTTGTCCATCAGTCTTTTCCAGCCCTTTTCCCAGGCATGCATGTAGCAGGTGGGAGGATAAACCTGTTCACCCCCATGTTCACTGCTCCCTTTCTTCCTCATCCCCAATCCCTATTTCTGATGTGGGCATCTCTGTCACAGGCCGGGACCGGGCTGGGAGCCGAGCACCAGTGTCTGGGTTCAGTGGGGACCCCGACTCGCCCCCCAACCTCATCTCCATCCTTGCTGCTGCCTCCGCGGGTGACTGCGTGTAAGTGTGCAATAGGTACCACAGGAAGAAGGCAGGGATATGACCGTGTGTGTGCGTGTGTCACGGCCCCCACGCCATAGCCATCGCTATCCATGGGTCATGTGAATGCAGTGTCTACGGCATCCACTGTGTTTGACACCAGGAGACAGGGAAGAGATTTCAGGGACTTCTTCTGGCATTTCCAGGTAGGATTAAGAAAGGCTTCTGTACAGAACCCTGAAGAGTCACTAATAGTTTCTCTAACTGAATGGAACCATTGTCTGGTTTGGCATTAGGCAGCTGCTAGTGTTCTGCAGAGAGAGATCTTAGAGCTAATGTTTCAATTATCATTTGGGCAACTCCTTCTATAATTCAATTGTATTAGATGTAGCAGAACTCTGCAGAAAATACTCACTTGTGATGGACAGCCCAAAGTTAAAGATTATCTACCCAAACTCCAAATAATAGTACTGCTGCTTCTTTTACTCCCCTCTTCTAGAAATTTACTTATTCAGGTGGCTGAAACAATTTTGAATCTGGTGATATTTCCCTCTCTGACAGCCCCCCCTTCCCGGTAAGGTTATAATGTAACATGAAGAATACTATCTATTAAACCAGTTTTCCACCAAACAGATCCTTCAAGATGGTTTGGGTTAGACTGTCTTTGCCATTTGCTTGGTATTAATGAGAGTTATAATCCAAGACATCAAATGAATTCTAGGTTGGAGAAAAATTTATTAGAATTAGAATTAGAATTAGAATTAGAATTAGAATAGAATAGAATAGAATAGAATAGAGATAGGATAGGATAGGATAGGAACGGAATGGAATGGAATAGAATAGAATAGAATAGAATAGAATAGAATAGAATAGAATAGAATAGAATAGAAAAGAATAGAATAGAATAGAAAATAAAAGAAAACAA